>JAKWJA010002499.1:21626407-22068382 GCA_027704765.1 Solanum habrochaites | reverse complement strand
TTGCGAAGAGAAAGGGGGGGGCTCTTGAGAAACGAAGGGGCAAGGACAGAGAGCGTGATGTTCAGTTTAAACCAAATAATTTTAATCTTTGATATGAATAATCGCGAGTCTCCACAACCCCGCAAACCAGCTATAAGAAGAGTCCCACAATTAGAACTAACAGCTCTCCCCCCTCATCTCAAAATGAATTCTTGAAAATGTTTACACTTTTGCCGTTATCATTGCACATACCTGGATAATCACAAGTTCAAAAGTTTGGTGAGGTACTAAAATGTTCAAAAGAGCTAGTGGGTGGACTATTGCGGACATTCACTTGGGATCCCTCCTGGTATTTTGCTCTCATAACTCCAACTCATGCCTGTCATAGCCGGTATTGAGCACCAGAGAACCGTAAATCTCCTCCTATGCAAGCGGGTCGTGATGTTATGGGTGGCTGTAACTCAGGTGGTAATGGTTGGAATGCCGGAGTAATCTACTACCTACCCAAGCGCCGCTATTAGTTGGGATGCCCGTTCGTGTGTACCTAAGATACGGGGGATAACTGTGGTCCCCCAGGAAAAAAATGAACTTGTTTCCAATGATACTGGGTTACTGGTGGAGTTGTGTATTGGATTATCTGCAACTAAACTCATGGACTGAAAAAGACAATTTTTCCCTATGCCCTTCATGGGATTCGATGTTGGATAACTTGCGCCGGAAAGAGGTGTACTGAATTTTTTTATGGATCTTCAGTGGTATATATCAGATTCTATTGCAATCCCCAGAAGATCAAGAGAAAGCACTTTTTACACTTGGTTCCATATGAGACCTTTGCTTCATACCGACAGGCGTTTGGGTTGTGCATGCACCCCAAAATTTCAGAGAGTATTATTCGATATGTTCCCTGACCTTGTGCTGATAACTATAGAAGTCTTTATGATGATTTTTCTGTGGTTGGTATTCATCCGGCGTTGTTTGACCAATTATCTTAGGTCCTTAAGAGATGTGAGACTGCAATTTATACTAATGGGAAAAGGTCATTTCATGGTGAAAGATGGTATTGTGTTTGGGTCAATCGCATTTCAAAAGCATAGAGGTTGATCGAGCCAAAGTCGAGTAACTTAGAGAGACTTCCCCCACCGATCTCTGTGAAGGTGTGAGAACTTGTCTGGGCATGCAGGTTTTTACCGGAGATTCTCAAAGACTTTCAAAGATTGCACACCCGTTGTGCAAACCTGCTGGAGAACGATTGTAAATTGGCATTTGGTGAACTAAAGAGAAAAATTGGTATCTGGGTATTGCGCCTATCATTATTTTCCCCGGATTGGACCAGTCCATTTGAGGTAATGTGCGATGCTATGGGGAGCCTCTTGGTGTATTACTCTGACAAGAGGAAAACAACATCCTTCACCCCCATCTACTATGCTAGTAAGCCGTAAATGAAGCTCGAAGAACTCCAAAACCGTGATGAGCAGACTCCATGCAGTATTGTTTTTGCTTTTGAGAAATTCGCTCCTCTTTGCTAGGTACTAGAGTTAATAGTGCATACTGACTACTTCAGCATGAGATATTTGATGGCAAAGAAGCTGCAAACCCTAGGCTGATTCCGTTTGTTATTACTGCTACAAAGAATTTGACTTTAGTGGATGGATAGAAAAGAACTGAAAACCAAGTTGCTATCCTTATATGTCTATAGGATGAAGCTATGAGATAGTTAGGGGATAAAGACGACATGATTGATACTTTCCCTGATGCACAATATTGCCTCTTCCAAGACTCTGTCCATGGTCGCAGATTGCTAACTATCTGGCTAGTGATATTGTTCCATTTCCACCAGATTTGTCCCTTTTCATCAAAGACAAGTTCATGTACTATGTGAAGACGTCTTCTTGGATGAACATATTTGTATAGGAGTTGTGCCGACGGGATTATTCGGCGTTGTGTGCCAGAATGTGAGATGTTGAGTTGTTTGAGGCATGCCATTCCTCACCCGTTGTGGACACACAATTTTATCCGAACCGCTCATAAGCTTATTACAATGTGGTTACTATTGTCCAACTCTCATCAAAATGGCTCATCGGGGTTTGCTAGCATGTGACCGATGCCAACGAGATGTGCGGTATTCCAGAAAGCAAAGAGTCCCTCTAAACCCCCTTCTTTGATTGAGTTATTTGATGTTTGGGTGTGACTTTTTGGCCCGTTCGTGATTTCTCATGGATGAAGTACATTCTAGTAGCAAGGTTATTATGTATCTAAATGGGTCGAAGCCATAGCCTCCTCGCAAGACAATGAAGGAAGAGTGTCACTGATTTTGAAAAACACTATATTCCTCATATTTCTCCCGTTTTTGGGCACACCAAGGTACATTATTAGGATGGGGGCTCCCACTCTGCCAACAGATTATTCAAGGGGTTATTGGAGAAATACGGGGTTCCGCCATAATGGTGTGGCAACTCCTTACCCCACCCCTCAAACTAGTGGCAAGGTTGAAGTACAAATCGGTAGATCAACAGTATTGTCCAAACATGAACGCTAGTAGAACGATTGGTCAAAGGAGCTTGATGATATCTTTTGGGCCTAACCGGACAGATGTTTAAGACCCCTAGGTTATGTCTCCATCACTTGTATATGGGGAAATCTTGTCATCTTCCGGTTGAGTTAGAGGCATAAAGCCCTGTGGGCTATGGAAAAGTTAAAATGATTGGAGCAAGCTGCAGGCAACGGTTAACAAATAGGTTGAATGAACTTGATGGAATTTTTGCCTGAAAGCCTTGAATCTCAGCCCTACGAGAAGTTTATGTGTCCCGGAGATTTGGGGCTTGTATTCACATTCCAGAGTGGCGCTTGTTTCCAGGCGAAATCAAGTCCAAATAACAGTCCTTACAACGGTTACCCAACTATTCCCGTTATTGAGCAGTTGAGTTCAGGAAACTAAGGGAGGGTGTGGCCGTTTCAAGGTGAACGACATCGCCATAAAAAATCTATCTCTCTGGCATGCTGAATCGGCGAATGCAGTGATCGAGGCATACTATCTTGATGAAGGTCTGAGTAATCAGTTGGGCCCCCATCGTGCCGCTACATTAAATAGGCGCTTGTTTGGGTAAGCAACCCAATTCTTGTCATTTTTTTAGTAAGATAAGATTTTTCTAACTAATGGGTTTTTTAAAAATCGCAGGCACATCACCAGGAAATTAATCTGCAAGAAACTACTCCGCAAGCAGTCATGCGGATATTATCGATGGACCGTTGCGAATGCGATGGACCGTCGTATGCAATCGTCGTCCCAGGTACGTTTTTTTTGCTATTTTGAAATTAGGCACCACACACGGAACCTACGATGGGTCTTCACAATGTGACGGAACACGTCGTCGGGGAAACCGTCGCATGATTAATGAATTCATACCCGACCCGACCCCGCCCGGCTGGACCTTTTTCATAAATCTGACCGTTTATATACTCCCTACCCCTCCATATTTCACCCCATTACTTACTTCATTATTCCTCTCATCTCCCCTATCTTCTCAACTTCCACATTCCCCCCACTGATCATTTCCCCCAATATTCTCAAAAGCCTTACCATTACCATCTACTAGTCCGTATCTTGGCTGCGTTGTATGGTGTCTACCTTGCCCACCGAGTACGTTTGCATCTGTTTTTCTCCATTTTTTCTTACGGATGTGTCCTCTAATTTATATCCTCACTTATCTTGCATTTTTGTTACTTGTTGAGTATTAAGCCTTAGTTCCTCATAGTGGTTTTGTTTACTTTATACATTCTCTGCCTGCCCGAGGTTACAAATGTACGAAATTACCATGTTTTATATAACCACCCTAGACATAGGTGCTTTGCATTGTTTAGTTTCCTAGTAGTTGGATAGACACATATAAGGTCCAACAACACTACAAGACCATGTGGGTTTCAATTCTCGGCGATGCAATTGGGTACCGGCCCAGTTCTACACTGGGTATTTCAAACGATCCCCCGATATGGACCGTCGCACACACGACGGACCGTTGTGGTCCGTTCCAAAATCCCTAGCACCCTATCCCCACCGACATATGTGACGGAAGGACCGTTGTCCTTCACGATGGTCCGTCCTTCACAACCGTTTTGGTTTCAGAGCCCCCCCCCTGATTCTAAGGGTCTCTCCTTTTCCATGTGTCCATTCCACGAGAGACTTTGACAGCCCGTCATACACCCACGACGGTCCGTCCTGGCAACGAACGTCATGATTGGTCAGAGAACCCTCTTCTAATTTTCTCTCAAAATTTTTCTTAAATGTCTTACAAAACAGACCGTCATAAACCCCCGCGGTCATTCCTGCCCGACCGTCATGATGTCCAGAGAAAACTCCTCTGATCAGGTCTCCCCAATATTTTCTAAGTGTCCTACACGGCACTTACAACGGACCGTCATACCCACGACGGTCCGTCCTGCTCGACCCGCAATATGGTCAGGACCCCTCTTCAGGGTTCTTTATATCTACATAGACTAAGTACAACACGACGGCCTCATGACGGTCCCGTCTTAAGCCCGACGAGCCGTCATCTGGCCCTCGTGTGGATACAGTTCTAAATTTACTAACCCACTATTTTCAAAGTTGTTATGGCGTAATGAGCTTTGCCTGTTTTGTTACCACTACTCATACTATACTATTTGATCCTTTACAAGGATACTATTCTCAACTATTCACCAAAAACAAGCAGACCGCACCTACGCACCTCAGGCGATCTAATCCTGTCGCTCTCTTTTCCCGCATGTCATCGACTCTTATGTGAGCGTGACCCCTGAGTAGGTCCACCCCAGGCACTTCCCTCCATTCCTCCCCGCCCCTCTTCCCGTGATGCACGGGTGCCCCTAGAAGCTACACCAAGACGGTGGCGTTCCTGCGTAGTCACTGCTCCCCGTCTGATTAGGATGCACAATGAACCGACACACCGCCCCCTTTGGTTCGACCCAAAATAGGAGGAGCGTTTTGGCTCCTTGGAGTATCACATGTCCGAGGAAGCTTCTGGCTCTTGCCGAGAGTTCCTGCACGACGCCCTACCTGTCAACTGCAGCGTCGGCCTCGTCTGATAAGTGCTGACAGTTCAGACTCTACAATCCGGCGCACCATTCAGGTCCCCAGCCAGCCGCTGACCGCTGAACCGGTAGTGTGTCGACGATTCCACCAAGTTCCATTTTTACTTACTACTCTCCGACGCCAATTTCCTCAACTATAAGGAGTGAGACTCGACTCGAACATTCACCTTGAAGCGGCGGGTCCTTAAGGAGCCTTCCCACGATGCGTGAGATCCACATCTCTTATCAAGGCAAATCATTTGTAGTGGGACACACGTCCGTTGTGGGACGATACAGGGCTAGAGATGGTCCTGACAGTTCTACGCATCCTACGTGCTACTCTCCGATCACAGCTCTCGATAGGCGGGCTGCTCCCGCTAAACAGGCCCCACTGGAGCAAGGTTTCTAGTCGGGGGCGTGCAGGTCGACATTTCCTCCCTGCCAGCCATCCCATCCGCCGGTTTTCTATACACTATAGTGCATATCTACCCTGCCCCCATCAACTTGCCGAGTTTGACTACCAACCGCTGGCATATTAGTACAGGATGGACCGTTCTTTCTTGCGTGAAGCCGGCACTGAGAGAGACCACCAATAGTGGATGGCCCTGACCTGTCAGTAGATGGAGAGTGCCCGATTGGGTCACTGAGCCAAGGGGGCCATCAACGAAGGCCAAACCTCACCATTCACATCAAAGTTCTTGTGGCTGGTTGTCCCGTCACTGCCCTCTCCCCCACATGCTGCTGACAACATCGTTTACCCCATGGGATTCGTGCAGTTTTTGATGGCGCGATGATGCTGGGTTCGAGGGTCGACTTTGCATGGCCTTCTCCAGGCAGTCATGCACTATAGTTTATTCAAGGTCACCACCACCTACCCCTTTTCCGTGCATGATCTTTTCCTTTTGGCGGTCCGCAGGTGTGCCCATATGGCCCTAGCTCAGTTGAGACCCCGCAGGGTACCACTTTTAGGTGGGCCTCATCATCCAGAGACGAGGCCAATGAGTTGGCCCACGTAGAGGGATCCCGTACAGAGCTGGCCACACTTGCTGATGATCTTGAAGATACGGTAGCCCAGGCCGCACAGCTACACAGGCGTCCACATGACACAACAACACCGATCGAGTGCTATCTCCCCCCGGTAGTAGCACGCCCCGAGCTCCTCTCGCACAGGCCCCTCTAACCGTACTGGTTCCGCTGCCTAGGGTCCAAATTATAGGCCCAAATGGACACTCTTTCTCTGCATCATATCCGCTGTGGATGCCGAAGGTCGATTACGAGTCTGAGCTCGTCTAGAGATAAAGATGCACAGCAGTTTACGAGCGTAAGATTGCTGAGTCAACCAGCGCTGGATGCCTTTTAGTAGTTTGAGATTGTTAGCACCGACCAGCCCCTCCGGTTGATGTGTTCGACTCTCAGGCTGCTGTCGATATTCCTTCGTGAAGACACACAAACGATCCTAGAAGCGAGGTGCCCAGAGTCTGCGGGCCCCTTCTTCCGAGCCTTCTGAGACACCAGTGCTAGCGGCCCTGTTACGTACTTCAGAAATGCCACCACTCCCCCTCGAGATACTACCAAGAGGCGTAGGGGTCGAGCAGATAATAAGCGCTCCCATGGGGAAGACGGAGCGCCGAGAGAGGAGGGTCTGCGAAGAGCTCACTTGCTGAGGAGAGGCGCACCATATCAAGCATCACAGTTGCGTCTGGGGCATCTAGCTCCCACACGTAAGATATCGCTGGCGGCACTACTCGATGGGGCGGCGTTTTGCTGAGGACAATCACTGACGGTGTCCAGATTGGCAGTCGGACGTGTTCTGGGGAACCATCCCACCATCTTGCTGATCAACGTCGCTTTATTACCTACAGGGATTTGCCTTCACCTAACAACTCTAGTATTTACAATTTTTTATGCATTGGGTACATGCACTGTTTTTTTCGTTTGGGGGTGGGGTCAAATGGATAGTGAGATGTTAGGGTGAAGTTCGAGTAAGCCCAATTCACTATCCTCTTTTGGGGTTTTCTTGCCTGTGTTGGCTTGTTCCCAAAAGACTGTTACTTCTTTTTCTGTTGAACCATGTTTTATATCCTTTTGTACATAGTTTAATTCTAGAGCATGATGGCTAAATGACATCCTTATAAACTGAAAATAATGCCCGACTAGGCAATAGTAACTGATAATTGTGTGGCTCTAGATGAATATAGTTTACACGATTGCATTATACACTAAGTCTTTTAATTCGAAACTGGTGTCTAATAATTGGTATAGTGAATGATATGTCAGGAAGTTGTGAGGAATTTTAATAGCCACTATTGGTACTTAGCAGAACTTGCCTGGATATTCCTGCTAAATTTAAGTTATACTAGACAATTAGGAAAGGATCTAGGCGCCCTTATTCAAGAAATCCCATTTCTGTCTAAATAAAAGAAAACCGAATGGAAATTTTCACTTCTTTGATCAATAATCTGAGCTTAATTTAGACCTCTTTTCTTTTCACCCTAACTGATCTTTTTCGGGGAACATGTGTTGGCCCTGGTCCCACTCCTTGCATGTGCCCCTCAGCTTATGCCAAAAGCATAAAGTTGAGGGTGGCTACTTGCAAAATGCAAACAACCTCGTTTTTTGGCCCTGACCCATTTGGTATGTGTCTTGACTCAATGGCAAAGCCATGAGTTGAGGGTGGCTATTATGAGGAATTCTCTGGAAAGGGGGTTGAAAGAACCAAAGAGATAGATAGAACAAAATTAAACGTGACTCAAAATTAGTTGAAAGAAAAAGCAAAGAAAAAGAAAATATACAGAATTACAAACAAGAAAAAGAGAGTCACTTCACAACGGAGAAAGGAAGATACAATTGAGCAAAGGAAATATGAGAAAATGGGCGAGATAAGATAATCAGAAAAGGGCAGGTTTAGCCGTATGTCAAGGATTGCCAGAAAGTCAATTAAATGTATACCTAAATTACCGTACCTGAACCCTTCTCCTATGTTACAATGCTAAAAAAGTCCTATCCGTGATCCTAAGGTTTGTAATAGAGAACTTAATGCAGTGAACATAAAGGGGCAAGCTTATGGCACTAGGTATGAAGGAGTGTGACTTTGTTTCTGGAGCGAGTGTTGACATGTATCCTTATCTCAACATGAAATCATGTGTGAAAAATGAGGATTTTGTGTCCTAAGTGAGGACAATTAGTTGCAATACCATAATGTTAGCACCTCAGTGAGAATTAAAGAGGATAGGTGTTAATGCATGGTGAGTCTGTGTGTCATATTCGTCCCACTCAAAAATTCAGCCTACTATTGATAGCATGCATATATTTGATGAGTTAATCGGGATTTGATAGCCAATGATTGCAAATGATGAAACATGGATCCTATTGTACAAGGATTGTGTAGTGAGTCATAGTGTGTCGCTTGATGACAAACAACGAAATTTAATTGTTTGAGGGTGTTATATAACCGTGGTTTTCCACGTATAACTAATACTTTTTCCTTAAGTTTGTGTGTCCAAAAAGCCTTTTGTTCCTATTTTATATAAGTTTTCTCTTTGTTTTGGCAGGACTCTGTCCAAAGCTAATGCGAGATTTTGAGCGAAAAAATGCAAAGGACCACCTACGGAGATTAATGACTGTCCGGCGTGCTGTGACGGTCTGTAGGTGGCAAGTGTAGTGCAAGCTGCCTGAAGGAAGATGGGGAATTCTGACCACGTGTGCGATTACGAGCTTGTGGACGGTCCGTCATGGTATGACGGTTTCGTTCTGCAGGTTTCATCCGTGAAGTTCAAGAAGTGATCCCAGTCCCCAAATTTCCGAGGTTTAGTATTTTTGAACGAAGACCCTCGATGGACCCAGTGTTGTCTATGACGGTCCGTCATACTTTCCATCGAGGCGGAAGGAAGAAAGGAAGCAGAAGCAAGTAACACCAATATGGGACGACGTAGTCCACGACGGTCCGGCCAACTTGGTCCGTCGACCCACCAGCGTTTTGGCAGATTTCCAGCAATTAGAAATTCTTGTTTAATTTAGGTTTTTTTGTTTTTTTATAATAGTTTCGAAAAACTCATTTTTGAGGTTAGCCCCATATAGTTTGACATCATTTATTAGACTCTTTTGTATTAGTGTTAGACTTCGGATTCTCATTGCTTGCAAGTGATTTTTGGTGATTATCAAGGCAACCTTTTGGTTTTATTCTTTCTTCTCTTGAAGTAGATACAGAATTCTGATTTAATCTAATGTGATATTGTTTATATGGCAGAAGTAACTAAACCTCCATAACTAGGGTTTGTGGGACCCATAGGAAATAATGAGAAAACCCTAGCTAAAATAACAATTCTAGAATAGTGTCCCTTGCATGATTATACTTCTTCGCTTAGAAGTCTTTTTAAATGGTGATCAACGGTAGAACTCTCGCCCTAACTGCACTTTGCCCGGACCAAGGAGGTTTTAGATAAGAGGAAAAGAATTATTAACAAGATTTAGTGTATCCTACCCCCTCTAATATCTAGTATTGAAATTGGTACGAAGGTAATCACTTAGTCAAATACTCGAATACGTGCTTAATATGAGGTAACGAATGGGTTAGAAAGCAACACCCGTAGCCGGACCAAGGTGCGGAGTGAGATTTTCTAGATGCCGGACCAAGGATATTAAAATACATACTTATCACTTGCATGCAAGATACTACGAAAGATTGTTATAGTTTTCATTATCAAGTTATGAACCTGTGGGAACACGTAAACCCTAGTTACTTTGATTATGGATTAAAATCCAAACTTCAACATATTAAGTTCTCTTTCAATTCGTTAGTTATTTTTTACTCCATTAGGAAATACAAACACCCCCTTTTATGTTTTTTTACGTTCTAAAGAAGTCATCAACCGAACAATAGTAATAACAAGTTGAAGTTAAGTTAGATAATTCCTCGTGGAACGATCCCAACCCAACTAGTTGGGTTATTTACTTAATCGGTGACCACTTACTTCTTATTTGAGAAGTAATTTGAGCGTATCAAGTAGTCATTAGAAATACTTATGAAAATCTTGTACTACTAAACTAAAAGCACTGACCATGATGCATATAACACTATGTTAGGTATGGAGCCTTATTAATTTTAAGGTTTTCCTATTTATTTCTCTATTTTTAGGCCTTTCCTGTTATTATCTATTTTAGGTTTGTCGATTTATTTCCTGTAACCAAAAATACTCTGATTTCTTAAATATAAATATACCTCCCCACCTCCCACCGCCGTGGAAGTTTACTCACAGGGTTTTAACCCACGAAACTTTGTGTTTTCTCTTCTCTCTCTATCTACATCTCTCATCTCTTCCCTCTTTAAAGTTTCTTGTGTTCCTTCATCATATGTGTGGTGTGGTGGAATTCCGATACTAACAACTGGTACAAGAGGCTCAAAGGAGAATTCAAACACGATCACAGAAGATGGATATTTCGAAGCTTGGAATCGAGAAGTTTGATGGATCCCGATTTCAGTTTCTTCTTCTGGAAGATGTAGGATCGAAGATTATGTACCAGAAAGATCTTCACGAACCGTTGACCGGGGTGAAGCCGGAATACATGACGGAGGAGACAGTGGAAACTCAAGGGATCGCCAGGATCTAGGGTTTGGAATCCGATTTGACTTGTCAATAGACGTTGGCCGTTCAACACGTTAAGGAGAGACTACGTCCGGTCTTTGAAGGCACTGTCAACATGTAAAAAACCATCGCTAGAACAAGTATATTTGAGGCGTGATTGTTCAATTTTACAGATGTTTTGTAAATGGATCCGTTTCTGATCCATCACGATTCAATACGATTGTGATTCAACTCAATTCCTTGATATTAATTTCGAAGAGAAATTAAGAGGCGTGATTTTTGATGTCTCTCTGCCCGAGTCTTGGGATACTGCTGTTGCTTCGATTAGCTGTTCCCGGTGGATCTGAGAAACTGAAGTTTGATGATTCGTGATGTTGTTCTTAGCGAAATATTCGCAAACGAGAAGTGGGAGATTCATCGGGCAGTGCTCTCTCTCATCAACTCAGCGTTGATCGAGGGGAAGATTTTTGGGTTGATTTGCCCTAAATTTCTTAACCATAAAATAGGTTTTTTCCTTTAGGAAACGGTTTTGATTGACTAATCCTTTTGTTGTAGGAAAAGGTTTAGGACTCTATAAATAAAGGGCATGTTCCTTCTAACTTAATCAGCATCACAATGTGTCTTAAGGGTTTGAGAGTTTTTGTTAGGAGGGAATTTGTGGGTCACAAGCTTGATCATTTCACTTGTTTCCAAAAAAAACCCATCAAAAAACACCCCCAAAAAAACCCCCCCCAAAAAACAAAAAAAAAAAAAAAGACCCCCCCCAAAAAAAACTTCCCATGTATTCTCTGTGATTTTGTAGGTTGCCTTCCCTCTGTATTTTGGTACTCTCATATTTATAGTGGATTGCTCATCTCATTTGTGAACGTAGGTCGATTGAGCCGAACCCACGTTAAATTCTCTTTTGTGACTTTTTGGTATCTTTCTCGTTGTCTTATTAACTCGTGGTCAAAATCAATATGGTCGATCAAATCAAAGAATCGAGAAAATCCTTGACACATATCAAAACTTGACTTGTTGGAACTGTGGAGAACATGCACTTTCGGACGTACTGTACAAAGCCAAAGAAAAGAACAGAAATCACGAAATTTGGAGATGACGAATGATTCTGTAATTCAGCAGAGGAACATTGGGAATGCGCTAATCCTTAGTGTGAACAGCCCAGTTAAATCCTGGACTTTGATTTTGGTGCATCTTTTCCATTCATTCCAAGCAATGAGTTGTTTCAAATTTAAAATCTGGAAATTTTGGAAAAGTATATCTTGGTGCACAATAAGCCTTAGAGATTGAAGTAAAGCGGGATGTTTGCATAAAGAAACCACGTTGGGAAAACCGTGGACATTGGAGGATGTCAGATATATTCCTGGGATTAAGAAAATATGATCTCTGGATTTGGTCACTTGATAGCACGGGAATATGCATCAGAGTTTGGGAAAAGGTTCTGGAGGATCGTGAAAGGTGCTATAGTAGTATCCTCGTTTGGCACCACATCTGAACTTGTCAACCACTGCAGGTGTATAAACATGGCCGCTGTTGCTGAAGGTGCTTCCCGTTTCAGTCTGTGGCACAACAGACTTGTCACAATGAGTGGCAAAGGAATAAAATGCTGGTTTGCAAAAGGAGAATTAGAGGGTCAAAAGTCTATTGATATGGGTCTTTTGCGAGACTGTTTTATAGAAAACCAAAAGAGTAATCTTCACCAAAAGACTCCTAGAGATCCAAGAAAGGTGCACGGTTGGAAATGGTCCATACAGAATTTGGGGACCATCTCCAAAGTATCATCACGTGGGGATAAAAAACAAGGAAAGATTCTATGGTTACCCTTCATTGATTATTTCATTCAGCAGGAAGTGGTTATGGTTTTACTCTTGAAGCAATAAGTTCAATGTGTTTTTGAAACTTCAGAAGTGGAAAGCTGAGTTTGAGATAGATCGTTTGAAGCCAAATGCCTAAGGCTTACAATTGGAGACCATTATGCAAATCAGATTTCATTCAAGGCATTCCTGTGCAGCTTAGGGAATCAGCTGATGAGAACAGTTCCTGGTAAGGCAAGAGAATGGAATTGCTGAGAGGATGAACAGAACATTTAATGAGCGTGCAGGAGTATGAGGATACACTGTGGGGCTACCCAAAGACTTTGAGTTATTTGGTTAAAGATATTCACAAAGGAAGGTATTGATTATGCTGATATTTCTTTCTGTTGTAAGTTAGCCTCTATTCGAATTCTGTTGAGTATTGTTTTGCATCGAAAAATTTGCACGAGAGCAAATGGATGTAAACATACCGTTTTTACATGGAGATTTTTGGACAAAGAGATCTATATTAAGCAACCAAAGGATTTGTGGTTCCAGGCCAGGAACTCTGGTGTAGGCACAACCTCACTAGGAGCTGTATGGAACTAAAGCAAGCACCAAGGGTGGTACAATGAAGTTTTGACTCCTTCATGACCAAGAGTGGATGCTGCGAAGCTGAAAATGATCCTGTGTTGTTACTTCAGAAATGCACTGATTCATATGTCTTTCTACTCTTTGTTAGATGATGATATTTTATTGGCGGGATCTAGTATGAGGGAGATTAAACAATCTGAAACAGGTGTCCCTGAGATTTGAGATGAAAAGATTTGGGTCCAGCAAGCAGATTTTTGGGGAATGAAGATTTCTCGGGATAAAATCTGCTGCACTTTAAATCATCTCCATGAGTTGTACATGATAAGGTGCTGAGCAGATTCAGGTTAATGATGCTAAACCCAGGGAACTAATCCATTGGCAATCATTTTAAAATTGTCAAGGAGCATTCACCCAAGACTGTCGAGGAGCGGTGAATCACATGGCACTCTTGTTCCATATGCTTTCATCAGCAGTTTGGAGTTTGATGTTCATGCTAATGGTCTGCACTAGACCTGATATAGCACAATGACGTGGGAGTAGTTAGCAGGTACATAGGAGAACCGTGGGAAAGAAGCTTGGGAAGCTGAAGTTGGGATTCTAAGATATCTGAAAGGTACACTAGTACTTCACTTTGTTTGGACAAAGGCAAGGTGACTCTACAAAGGGTTTTGTGGAATGCTGATCTTTGTGGTGAGGTTGACTCCGAGCAAATACATCCTCCGGGTATATTTACCCATGGTGGAAACAGCAGTGAGTTGGATGTCCATGCTTCAGATGTGGTTTCCTTCTCTTTTCATCTACTGAGCTGAGTATGTGGCAATAGTCTAAGCTAAGGACAGAGATAATATGGCTGGCATATTATTTTAGGAATTGGTGCAAGGAAGCAGAGCGATAAGATTCTTTAACTAGATAGCCAGAGTGCCATACATTTTATACACTCAGTCTATCATGAGACAAACGCACAATCAGAAGGAGCGATACCAATTTCAACCTCGCAGGGCAGTGGAGGATGGTGATATGTGCTTGGAGAAGAATAGGGTGCAAGACCCGACAGACATGTTGAACAAAATGTGTATGATGTTGGGACGAGGTTAAGTAAAACCTCGTTGGTCTTCTGTAGTTGTTCATACATGATTTTGGCAGTGCGGTAAAGATGTTGATGATGAAGAGATTTTTTTGAGAACGTATTTTTTTGGATGACTGAGTCAGTCTCCAGTGGTAGAATTGTAGGTAGTGTTGACCCTGCTTAATTTAGGTTTTCCTATTATATTCTCTATGTTAGTAGGCCTTTCCCTAGTTATTCTCCTAATATTAGGTTTTCTTATTTATTTCTCTGTAACAAAAATCCTCTGATTTATTAATATACCATCTACCTCAACCACCCGCCGTGGAAAGTTTACTCACCGGGGTTTTACCACGAAACATTGGTTTTTTTCTTTTTCTCTCAGATTCTCTATCTCTTTTCTCTTGAAAGTCTTGTGTTCTTCATTCATCTAGTGTGTGTGTGTGAATTCGATCCTAACACACTAGAGTCGTTAAATCTGACTAAGTGATAGACACACCCCTTATAAACTATAATCATTGCTTTAAGGTACGAAATGAAATGATCCTTAGGCACTGATTTCCACTTTATGACTGGCTCATTTGGAAAATGTAACTTAACTAGTCGAGATCTAAAATAAACTGAGGCATAATAGGAATGAAGCAAATTCATACAAAGACTAACATCAAACTCTAGCATGCCTATCTAAATGAAATCAGTCATGGTACTCTTGTGATTAACAAAAAATAGTCAATCACGATAGAGTCTCTCTGCTAGAATGAACTCACCAACAAGTGTGAAACACTGAATGGTTCACTAGGTTTCTCAAAAAAAACATCAAAATTCGTAGTAACATATTGAGTTACAAAACATAAACTCTCTCCTTAATCTAGCAATGCATAAACAGTTAATTCAATTACTTGAATCATACTAGTGACAACATTTGGTGAATCCTCTTGTTCTTGGAGACCGTTGATAGCATATACGCAATTTGTTCCTCCTCTGGTACAATTTCCTTGCATGTTCTTTGGACATTATTTCACGAAGTGACCCTTTCGTTCATACTTGAAGAAAACTTTCTGGCCTTGACGACACTTTCGTGGGTGGGTTCTAGCACACATAGCATGCGCATGAGCCTAGTTACCTCCTTGTGCATACTATACTAAGATAGTGCAGGGATAGATATGAAGTTCTGCCAATTCTTGCTAGTGTATTCACTTTTATTTCTAGGTGCAAGTGCACTCACACATGATGGAGCATGTTCCTTTTGTTTTTACTGGAAAAATGATATGTAGGCATCAATCTTTTGCTGCCCAGATCATTCCCTGTCTTGGATCTTTTGTTCTTGAGATCCTCACTATCTCTTATCTTCTCTGCCTCTCCCCAAAAAGAGTTGTTGCCCGACCCTCTACGCTGATAAAAGTCCTAACCCAGCTAAAAATAAACTCATCCTACTTCTCATGTCTTTAACGATTTCTTTGGCATAACGTGAGAGTTGGGTGAAATTCAACCATATTGTTTAACACTTAGAGAGTCTTGCATATGTATGAATAATTCTCGTACCTTAGCCTTTTTCAGTTCTCGGTGAAACAAATGCCCCAAGATTGCCTTATCCAAACTAGCGTAACTCTCAAGTGGTGAATCCTCATCCCTACCCTTTTTCTACTAAGCAAACCATGTCCTAGAAACACTATTCAGTTAATATGCAACTAGATCAACTCTCTAATTGTCAACAAAAAGAATACATCGAACACCTTTTTCAATTCCTCAGTGAATTTATGGATCCTCTGTAGTGCTCAAACTAGTAAAAATAGGGGATTCATCCTCAAGAACTCACGAATCATTGAAGTGCCCGCCATTTCTTGTCAAGATCCTAATTGTTTACAAGCCTAGTTAGTAACAACTTGAATCGGCATCCTAATTGCCTCTATAAGCTCACATGAATAACTTCTACTTTGGTTTCACTTTAGGTGCATTCAGTAACTCTTGTTCTTCAATGTTCCTCCTATCTGGATGACCTCTAAATTCCTCTTGTGGAGGGCATGATCTCTTACAAAAAACACGAAAAAAATTCACACAAGCACCAAATTAGAAGGAAACTTGTAGATATTAAAAACTGAACGCATTAAAGATATGAATGAGTGAGAAAATTCCTGATGTTGAAGACCTCTGATTATAGAGTTGTGCGGCCTTAACATTAATAACTAGGACTCCACAGACACTGCTCGATAGATTACCTAGGACTATTGAACTCAGTGCTTTGATACTAACTTTTTCGTGCCCAGAGCCTTCACTGTGGACATGGCCGGCACTCAAAGACCTTTGCTTCCCCAAGAGAACTTTTCGCCTAACTTACTTACATAGCGGAAGACTTGATGCATTTATATAAGGATTAAAATGCTAACTTACTCAATTGTTTTGGAAATAAAATCAAAATGTTCTAAAAACAAACATTTACCTTATTCAAGCAACTAAAATATGAAAATAAGTTAATAACAAAATTATGTCGAATGAATAACATCTAATAATTATTTATTAAACCTCTAATAACTGAGATGGATGTTGGGACAGAACCCTTAACAACCTAATGAACTAAACTAGAAAAAAATGGATCCTCTCGAAAGAAAGGAGGCTCACCTACTAACTTTGAACTACTCACTGGATTAAGGGTGCACTGGAATGTCGATCATAATTACCTTCCTCTACATCATAATATGATGCAGGCCAACTGGCATCACTATATTGAATGTATGAGGATGTGAGTTGGAGTGCTAAATAAACATAGGCTTAAAGGAGATCTAAATGAAAAAATAACCTTGACTTTTCTAAACTCATGAAAACTTACTAAACTCATCTCAATATTATGATATTTAAAAGCAAATGCACAAAAAGGAAAAATTGTTTTAAAACTGTCACATCCGGGGAGAAGCCCCTAGATGTAACCGGCGTCTTCGTCCTCTTTGAGGACTAAGACTAGCCTCTTAAGCTTACATCATTACATTCATAGGTCAAATGCGGAAAATTTAAACTTTTTCTATATATATCTTGAGGTTTCAATAGACCTCTCGCATACACATAATATAGTCATATCAAGTATAAATAGACCATCCGTATAGAAAGATTACATAGTCTTTTACTTTTTTTGAACATAGATATATATGATTCTTAATATAGTCTTAAAACCGAATATCTCATCTCATAACCATATAGAATAATAGTTTGTCAATTGGGAATATCGCATACATCAATGTAATAAAGACACATATAGGCTATACAATATTTAGTACTCAAATGAAAAGGAAAGAACAAAAATTCCTACATTAAAACAACATCATAAGCTTTACAAGGGCATTGCCCTAGGAAAGTGAGGACCTACCCAACATGAATGAGTGAGAATTCAAAGTCTTCCTTCAAAGTCGTATCAAAATCCCTTCAACGACCAAAATAAAAAATATTGGGGAAAAGGGAAAAAATGGAGCTAGTACACCACTTATACTAAGTATGCGACCATATGCACACATATCATAAGCTTATGCTACAAAGGAACATTACATTAGATTATGAAATTTACTTTTAAATACCCTATGCACATTCAATACGTCCATACCAATAAATAATACATATTCATGAGTCAAGATCATGTACATCACAAGACCAACCATACTAAGTTTAGTCAATCAAACACGCATATCACACAATTGAGCACATAATCAAGACACTTCTACCATCAATCTATAACATCAATAAGCATGGATAAGAGTTCATTATAACATAACCAAAGCAAGACAATTACCCATGAACCCTCATTAAGCCAACTACAACAATTACCAAGAAAAACTCCATAACCTTACTCAATCAAGTAAACCCAACAAGACCCATAATCATTGTCCAACTTCACATAACATATCATTAAGCATACATATTATCATACTTTAGCAATGGAAACAAACATATGTTCATAAGTTAAACCAATCATCATATAGTATCATAAATGTTCAAGATTATCATCTACATATCATTTACAATTATAAGCATATGCATACATAAGAACATCCTCCTAAGACTTACCTCAAGGCTAACTAGTGCAATGTATAGGTAGAGTCTCATACCCCTACCTAGACTAAGATAAAACCCTTAGGTTATCATAGTAAGAGTTCATTCCTTTAGTTCATTTTACCTTTTGGGATAATCTTTCCTTAACTGATATAGACCACATAGCTAATGTGGAATTCGGGGTCATAGAACCCTACACAGAAGGATGGCAGACTACTTGCCAAGGTAGTATGAAAACATTAACATAACAACTACGTGGATCCACTATCTAGTATTTCTATAAGGCAACATAGTTCAAGAACTAGGAGATATAGTTGGGACCCTCTTTATGCTAGTTGTATTATAGTCACCAATCTCATGAGTACATTAGTGATCTACCTTCTTTATATGGGAATGGACAATCTTCACACTAGTTCAATCGGTACTAAGAGGATCCCTTTTGAAATATATTATTAACCATCATATCTTATTAAGAATAGCATTAGTATTGTCCTTTGGTTGCAATTTATATATGTGAGGTTAAGCACTTTTGCATAAACACATCATAATAAGGCACATGGGCAAGTTATCACCATCATTATAACATTAACGTCTTAGATAACACCTCACAAACCATAGTCAAGACATTTTAATTCATCATCATACAAATCCTATCGATCATAATGTAAGGTATACTTCAATACAATATCATCACTTAATTACAAGTAACCATAATTGAAGTAAAGAATAGAGATCACAAGACTTACTAATCTCCTTCGTAATACCATCATCAAGGTCTTCCCATCAACCCTCAACTCAAACCAATAAGGGTGAAATATCATCATATAATAGTAAACAACATGATAACAAGACTAGTTGAATCATTATACAAAAACTCATCACTAGTTCGTAGCCTAGAATAAGAGGCTTAGATCAAGTACAGAATTTACTCAAACAGATCAAATTACTCAAGAATAGATGGTAGGACTACAATTGCATCTAAATCTATTCATTTTTTTTTTTTTTTTTTTTTTTTTTACATAGGCACATAAACTCATAGGATTGTAATCCACACCTTAAAAAAGCCAATTAAATCAATACTAGATAGTTCTATTCAAGATAACAACTTAGGGTTAAGGAGAAAAGGTCATCTCCTACAAACTAGACAAATCGATCAATAAGTAGTGTAATGTAGTCATAATTCATCTTAAATTAATCAATACAGTCCAAAGAAACCATAAACAAATCAAATTGAAAGATCAGTTTCAAGATTGGAAAAGACCCTTATGAAAACTAATCTTTTGAAATAAATTTTAAGGAACCCTTTTGGGAAAGAAGTCCCAAAGGTGAAAGTAATCCCATACCTTTTTGATTGACGAAGTTTAATTGAGAAATATGATATTTATCAGACCTTGACCACCTTGAGTTAGAATTATATGGTGTTGTTCAATTTGGGAAAGAGAAAGAAGAGAGAAGGAGGAGAATTTGGGTTTGGGAATTATGAGGGTTAGGTTAGTCTAATAATCTTAGGGTCTTTATATAAGTCATTAACCAACATAATTAGACTTCCCTTTACCCATATAGAATTAACTAACCACCTAATTAAATTATTTAAATAAACTGAAAATGAGCATCAAAACCAGGGAAATTAAAAATAAGACCCCATCTACGCCCTATTTGCTAATAGATGGTCCAAGGGACCAACCGTCCTGTTGGTCCGTCATTTAGTTTAGAGACTTGTTAAAATAGGACTTATGGATTTTTCTAAGCGTTCATGATGGTGGCCATCGACACCTCGTCGATTCGCCCATGATTCGTCTTTGGCACTCATTTGTGCACACTACCTTTTGGCAGCCTTTTGCCAAATAGCAAGGGTCCTCTTCAAGTTCCATTTGTTGGTCCTTGGGGAGTCGTACCCTAAATTTTCATGTATAAACAAATATAATACATGTTATAAACCCTTCCACAAAATTTCATCATTTTTCGGCTCCTAAAACTTAATCAAATAGGCTAAGTCACATTAGCACCTCATTGAACTAGTTTCCGGACGTCATGGACGTTCCTTGACGTTTTGATTCATAAACTTCATAAATAACTTATATACACTATTGATGACCAAAAAGCAGTGTCTAAACCTTTTTAAACCTATTTTAATCCCTCAAATATTTCTTAGGCTTTCAGATTTATCCCCCCTTGGTAACATTTGTCCCCAAATGATAGTAAAATCTTTTCGAAGGAAGGAATAAACTGATGACTAGCAGCCCAACCAACAACAACAGTACACAACATGTGTTACAACATCAATCGGTGTATTTTTACACATAGCAATTCAAAATATAAATTACCACACATAAGGCTCAAAATTACATTATGAGGCATTTCCCTCTCACAACAACACGAGCTCAACATACCATATATGAGTCAATTATGAGAAAACTCAACTTACAAACATGCTTAACAACTTTTCTTAAAGACTCACGATATAAAAATGCACAACATAAACTTAAAACAACTGAGTTTTTAAAGACTATGAAATGTTTAGTGAAAAGTTTTAATTCCGTACTACTGTTTATTATGTATATTCAATGAATGATATGTAAGGTCTTGTACAAGTCCTCCGAGAGGTCAAGTACGCGTGTTTCAATCTGAGATTGGTCCTAAATTCGAGGGTGTGGTTTGGGGTTGTGATAAAGTTTGGTATCAGAGCATAGCTTATGAAACAGTAGTCTTAATAATTCAAAAGTCTCATCAAGTCACGTCTACTAGAGTCTTGACCATCGGTATGAGTCGTGACAAATCTATGGGCTATACGACGATAGAGATTCCCTTCTTTTCTACTCCTATGTTATACCGTAGGGTAAAAGTTATGAATTCACTTTAATTATGGTTTTCTTTGTATTCCTAGGAAAATGAATACGTGGAGGACACCTGATAGGAGAGTTGGGGAGAATGATGTTCAAAAGGAGATTCCTCCTCAAGTTGAGCAAGTTCCTCAAGGTGCTCAAGTTGACCAAGTCCCAATTGTGGGTGTAGGTAATGACGTTCTGGTGGTTCCCCCGGAGTTGAGTAATAGTGATATAAGAGAGTCTTTTCTTGCTTTATCCCGAGCCGTGACTACTCAGGTGAATTTGAGTATGGTGCCTAGGGTGAATGTTTTGGAGACAACTATGACAATTATATTGAGATACTTTGTGAGGATGAATCCCTCTATCTTTCTTGTCTCTATGGTGGGAGAGGATCCCCAAGAGTTTCTAGATTGAGTGTACAAGGTGTTGCGTGCCATGGGGGTTACATCTAGCGAAAAGGCAGAGTTAGATTCACATCATTTGAGAAAGGTTTCTCTAGTTTGACCTACTCAATGGAAGAACCATAGGCTGGTGGAGTCGAGTCCTATTGAGTGGGAAGAATTTAAGAAGGCTTTTCTTGGAAAATACATTCCTCGTGAGAGGAGGAAAGTAAAAGTAGAGGATTTAATCAATATCAAACAAAGAAATATGAGCGTTGAGGAATATTATTTGAACTTCTCTATGTTATCTACATATGAACCATCTCTTGTGTCTAATCCAAGGGATTAAATGAGTCATTTTCTGACGTGTGTCACCGATCTAGTGAGGAAAGAATGTTTTACGACGATGTTACATGATTATATGACCTTAAACAGACTTATGGTGTATGCCCAATCGATTAAAGATTCTAAACATAAGAGGACGTATAGAAAGTTGAAAAGGAGTGGTTCTAGTGACTAAGATCAAACTAGGTTCAAAAAGAGGTCTCAAACTCAAGAAGAACCAAGGAGTGCTAAGGTAAAATTGGAGAAAAGATGTGGTTCTCAAACAAGAAAACCTACATGTGTCACTTGTGGAAAGAGGCATTGTGCTGATTTTCTAAGAGGTACGGGGGGGGAGTGTGGGAGGTGTGGTTGGCGTCCCTTTCTTCGATTGACTTTGGCGGCGTAAGGACGGACGCAAGCTGAGAAGATTGTCCTACCATGCTTCTAGAGGAGAGAGGGTAAACAAGTGACTCCTTAAAGTTCAAAGGATGATGCTTCAAATGCAAAGCTCGTGGTATGCCACTCCGCAGAGGATCAAAGCCTGATGAAAATGGTGATGATGATTTTGGTAAGTAATAGTTCATTATTTTTAGTGTTATGATTTCCATCGAAGTGGGAGAGTATGGTTAGTAGATGGGATAGAAAGTCATAGAAACATGTTTCATGTGCATGATGATTAGGAGTTTTGTTGAAATTAAATTTCATTAATTTCTTGCATTGTGTATTTTATGAAGACATGATTAGATTGTAACATGTATGTATATGATGTTACCTTGCATATTTGCATGTTTCTGTCATGAATTGCCTAAAAGTCGCATTTTTAAAAATTTGCTCAATTCATTGTAATTCTTTTCCTGCTCACTATGTAACATATAAAAATTTGACAAATTTTTTTTTTGGTCTAAAATTGTTGCAATGTGTTTAGCACTGATGTATATGACTATGATATTGAATATAAAATGAGTTCTTGTTATTTGAAATGAAGTATGTGAGTTTCGTACCATGATGAGTTATAGAATATCTTCTAGTTTCTTGTTTGAGTCGTGACCCTTATGACTATGTGAAATTGATATTTTATTATTTATTATATTTTATATGGTATGATTATAAGATGTTAATATTGATTATCTATTCTTTGATGTTTTTAGAGAGTAAAAAGTGTAATTTAGGACAAATATTGTCCAATTGGGGAGAATGTAAGACCCCAAAAATGACTTAGGTGAACTAGAACCTAACATGTTGGTCGTGATGGTAAAAGGTCATAATTAGTTCTATAATGTTGTAATGAGGTAGCAGTGTGTAACAGTTTAGGTGCATTGGAAGTCAAACATCAAGGGACGATCAAGATGTTCGACGACTAAGTCACCTATGTGCCACATATATGATTTTATATGTTTATGTGTGATTCATGAGGTTATAAGATCCTTAAATGAGTTAATAGTGTTCATAGTCAGTGTGTCAAGTTTCGTGAAGTTTGGAGGTCAAACGTTCAGGAATGTCCATGACGTTCAAATGTTTTGCCTTGAAATGACCTCCTGTGTCTAGGCATGTCTCGTCAAGTTTTACGTGTTAGTTTTTGATGCAATTAATGTGAGGAGTCCTAAAATAATATAAAAGCATGTTTGGGTTGGAAACATTAGGTCAAACAGCCCCAAGAAATATCCAAGGGTCCTTGAGGGAGGATCCAAAGATGGTGCCAAGATTGTCCAAGACATCCAAACTAACGGATGACAATTGACACCTAGTGGGTTAGTCGACGACCCGTTGGTAGTAACTCATCGATTGACACTTAGTTGTGTGGGATAGGAATCCAAAGAACAGCCTTAGTTTACAACCATGGACTAACAGGGTAGTCTGTTGGTCAAGGGATGGGTCGTTTTTTGGCAACCATTGGTGGACTACCTCGCTCTGGAGTTCACTGTTAAGTTGAGGGGTGAACTTGTGATTCACCCCACATACAAATAAGAGTAATATAGGTTCCTTATGGGTATTTTTGGTATTTTAAATGTGTTTATAATCCAGAAACCCTTAGAAGATTTCATTCATAAAAATAAAAAAACCCAAATCTTTTAGAAATTCCCTAGAACTCCATTAGAGCCAAAACTCAAAGAAGAGATCTTATTAGAGAATTTAGTAGATATTCTTCATCAAATTGAATAAATAGATTCATTTAGGCATGATTTTTTATCCTTGAAACTATATTCATCAAGGAGCCCAACTTTCAAAGATGTTTTCTAAAGTTGTTTTCAAAGTTAAATTGGTCCAATTTCATGATCTACGCATGGGTTCTTGCATTAAATGTTTTAAAGCATTGATTAGTGATTGAATTATTATTAATTTTGTTATTTAAATTCAATTATACTATGAACCCATGAAATTGATGAACCCTAGTTTTTGACTAAATTATGGGTTACTTGATATTTACTTAATGTTTATGAATTCTAGTATAGTTTTCTATGGGCTCTATAATAATGTATGTATTGTGTTGAATTGATATCTAGGTTTTATTAGGTTGATGAATATATAGTAAATTGACCTATTTTCATTGAATATTGTTATAATTTTATTGAATTGATGCTCATGGTCATTGGTAAGGGCCATATGGTGCTTGAAATTTGGACATTTAGCATTGAATTAAGGTGTTGAGGATGGAGTGGTGGTACTCTGCCATATATAAATTTATTTTATGTTCATTAGACTTTAATTATGTTGTGATTGGTATGGTCCACGTAGTCAGGCGATATTATGTGTTATACTTGCAATTGAGGTGGCCTTGTAAGCGTTATTTTGAGTAATATGATGATCATCGCCTTTTCGGCAACTACTTTAAGTTTTATGATGATTACCTAAAGTGTGATAATATCCAACTACATGATAAGTAATGTGAAAGGATATGTATTTTTCTATTGATCTTACTCAGGTGATCATATTAACTTTGGCTTTGTGTGTATAGTCTTACGATTGATATATGCTTATCCCTACTTGACAATATGAGTCTATGATAGTCAAATTGATGATGATATTATAGTGTATAGGATGACTTTAAGAGGATATGGTTACATCTATGTTTTTGTATAATGACATGTAATCTGTGTTAACGTGAAGTATGTAGCATCATGTCTTGGTTGACTTGTGTCCCTTACTTGATGCACGTATGAATGTGAATATGAGATGTCTTGACTTAGGATGATAAGGTCTCTTAGTCTTGAATCTAATAATTATATGTGACCTTAAATGATGTTAAGAGGGTTCTTCTTGTAAAACCTTGAACATATTGATAAGGTTATGAATGTTATAGACGAAAGTTTTAATGGTATCCTTAAAGTAAAAGAATGATAGACATAGGGTTGATTGGATGGAACAACATCATATCATACCACAAGAAAGTCATGATGAGTTTCTTGTCGCGATTGTAAGGTAGCCCTAGTAAACCTTTGGTTGGTAGAGTAAATATAATTCTGTTATGAACTTGATATGGAACCCCTTTATGTGAACCTTATGTGTAAATTACTCTATGAGAACAGAGTCTAGCACCAAGTGAGTATGATAAGGGAAGTAGTTCTATTTAAAGAATGAGTTTAGATTACAAAACATGCCCTCCATATTCCTTAACCATGTGCTTACATGAGATATGTTCAAGTTCTAACCTTGGCAAGTAGAACACCATTATCAGAGTAGGGTAGAACTCCAGATTCCATGTCTTTCTATCATGGTCTACGTAGGTTATTTCCTATTATCATCACATGGGATAACTACTAGAATTAGAGAATTTTATGATGTTTTTGGTGTGGTAAGGGACACTATCTAGACATTGAACCATAGGATTTGAAGGTGTTGGTTGGGGTTCCTTGGTCTTGTCCAAGACCATTATTTGAATGTTCTTATGTGATGAATGAGTCATAAATGAACAAATGAAATTAATGACTCATACAATAGAGTATGTTAATTGCGTAAGTACTATCTAACAATAATCAGGGTTTGTAGGTAAGGCATGACGTGGCTAGGAATGGTCATCGATCGTTACACTAGATAAGTCTAAGAATTACTCTAGTTAGGGAAGATGTTGATTATGTTAACATGATATAATCCTTATGTAGTCTTCAGGATTATTTAGGTAGTTTTGAAGAGGTCAATCATCGAAGTTATCTTGTTGATTTAGTTGAGTAAATCTTTCGATAGTCTTGGAAAGGAAAATGTCATATTAACTATGTGTTGGTTTGTTGAGTGAGAATGTTATAGTATATGTGGTTGTACTAATTCCATGTTTTGTTATCTCTATAGTTGTGGGTAGGTGAAGAGCATTTGGGACCCAAGACTTGGATCCTAGAATCATTCAAGTGAAGTTGAAGTATGTCCTCAATTGAGTCGAGGTAATACATAGATGTCTTTTATATTTATTATTGAAGTATTGTAATAGACTAAGTATTTCTATATTAGTATGTTGTGGGTCGTGTCCCAAAAGTGTTCTCGTGTATTATGTTTGATGAGATTGAGACTTAGTATTTCCTTTGATTTTATATAAAAGAGTTTTTAAAGAGTATGAAATGTTTTGTGAAAAGTTTTAACTCCCACTACTCTTCATTATGTATATGAGATTACTGATACGTAAGGGCTTGTACAAGACCTCTAAGAGGTCTAGTAGGCGTGTCGCAATCCGAGATTGGCCCTAACTTCTAGGGTGTGGTTTCGGGTTGTGATAGTTTTAACGTACTTTGTTGTCCTTTCCCTACTTAGTATAATCTTTAAGGTGTGTTTGGCATGGTTCATTGCAAAAATATTATGAAATAAGACCTCATCTATCAGCCCTATTTGTAATGTACTAAGAGATAGTTAGGGATCTCTAGAGCTTTTGCACACATGTGGCATCTATTTTGGAAATACCTCTCCTCGATAAATTACCTTGTGTTAAACAAGACTCTTAGTGACTTATAAGAAGTACATTAAATCCTCTTTAGTGTCTTATTTTTTGTTTCTATGCATCATTTAAACTTTACCATGTATCTTACAACAGGATTTATCATATGATGCATGATTTATAAGATGGTCATCTTGATACATATTCCATATTCTTCCAGGGTGGTGTCATGCATATCTCTTGTTTCTCTCGCATTTACAGCCACACATTGCCTAAATGAAAATGTTAAGCTTCTATTTTGAATTGTGGAAATTATTTTCGACTGTGTTTCCAATCATAAAAATGGCTACCTTGAAAATTTGTTTGCCTGCATCATATAATTTCAGGAGATTATATGCTAATACATTTTAACTAGTATTTGGGTGTTTTTATTTATATTCGTTTTAGTGAAAATTGAGTGGATATTTGGTTATAGGGCGGATAGTTGGGTTATGGGATAAAAATAGGGTCAAACGGGTAGTTCAATAGGATTGAGACACTTGTAAAAAATTAGGGGTCTTCTAGTGAGAGGGGTATATATGTACCTAATTTGACAGCGTTGGCTTATATGGATGCAAAGTATAATGGAGGGCATATACGTATCATTTATTAATTGTTTGGGGTAAATCCGTCTCTTTTCCCTTACTTGAAAGGTGTTAATGTTGATGTGTATACCGGCCACAAGAGTCTACAATATGTGTTTACTCAAAAGGAGTTGAATCTCCGACAAAGAAGGTGGTGGGCATTGTTGAAAGATTATGACATCAGTGTTCCCTACCACCCCGACAAGGTCAATGTGGTTGCTGATTCTATAAGTAGTATGAATATGGATAGTCTGTCTCATGTAGAAGGATCCAAGAAATACATAGTTAAAAAAGATCATAGGTTGGCTAGATTGGGTGTTAGATTGGATGATTCTCCGAATAGTGGTTTTACAGTCCATCATAACTCATGATTCATATTTGGTTGTTGAGGTGAAGTCCAAAAACACCTTGATCAAACTTTGATAGAGTTGAAGGAATCGGGTCTTGGTAAGCTTAATGAGACATTCTCCTTGTGGGGGGGGGGGATGGTGACTTGAGGTATCAAGGAAGGTTGTGTTTTCCCAATATAAATTGTTTGAGGAACCGGATACTTGAGGAAGATCATGGGTACCTTTACTATATTCATCCAGGTTCCACAAATATGTACCATGATCTGAGGGAAATGTTTTAATGGGAAGGCATAAAGAAGTACATAGTGGACTTTGTTGCAAAGTGTCCAAATTGCCACAAGTAAAAGCCGAACACCAAAAATCTTGTGGTTTACTTGAAGATATCAAAATTTGTACTTTCAATGGGATGACGTCAATATGGATTTTGTGGTAGGCTTACCTCGGACACAAAAGTAATACGACTCTATTGGGTGGTTTTGTATACGTTGACTAAATTCTCTCATTTTATTCCCTTCATGTCTACCTATTTAGCAGAGGATTATGCAAACATCTTTATAGATGAGATTCTGTGTTTCCATGGTATTCTTATCCATCATATCGGATAGGGGTACTCAATTCACATCTAGGTTTTTATGGTCATTCCAAAAAGGGTAGGGTACAAAGGTGGAGCTAAGCACCGTTTTGGTATCCAAAATGGATAGTCAAGAAGAGCGTACTATTCAAGCTCTTGAGGATATGCTTAGAGATTGTATAATTGATTTCAAGGGAAATTATGATAGGAACCTGCGTTTGGTGGAGTTTTCATACAAACATATTTACTATTCATCTATATATATGGCTCTTTATGAAGCATTGTATGGTAGGAGATGTAGAACATAATTGGATGGTTTGACGTGGTTAAGTCTAAACTTTTGGGTCCCAATTTAAAAATTAATAAGATTTTGGAGAAGGTTCATATCATAATAAATCGCTTGAAAACTGCCTATAGTCATCAAAAGTCTATGTCGACCATAGGAGAAGGGAATTAGAGTTTGAAGAAGGTGATAGAGTGTATCAAAAAATTTTTCCTATGAAAGGGGTCGTGATGTTTGGCAAGAAAGGAAAGTTGATTCCTCGTTATATGGGTCCCTATGAAATCTTGCAAAATACTGGTAAGGTGGCCTATGAGTTGAGATTGCCTAGTGAATTGGCTTCGGTTTATCAGGTGTTCTATGTTTCTATGCTTAAGAAGTGTATCGGTGATCCCGAGTACAATCTTCCTTTTTAGGGTCTTGTGAACAAGAGAATCTCTCTTATGAGGAGGTTCCAGTTAAAATCCTTGATCGTCAGATGAAGAGATTGAGGAACAAAGAGGTAGCCTCCGTAAAAGAGTTATGGAGAAACCACGTAGTTGAGGGAGAAACATGGGAGGCCCTTTATCAAATATATCTACATATGACCTCGAGTCAATTATGGACATACTTCAACTTCACTTGAATGATGCTATGATCCAAGTACTGCTTCTTGAATTCTCCTCACCTACCAACAACTATAGAGATAGATAAGCATGGAATTAGTACAACCATATGTACTAAGAATGACATTATGCATAAAAATCATGAAAGGAGATACTTATTAGAAATATTCATATTTTTCATTTAAAAATCATATAATAGTCATAAGAATAACATTTATCAACTTAGAAACACATAAGATAACATTTAAGCAATTTTTATAGAATTTTTAAGGCAACATTACAGTAACTTAAACTCACTATACAGTGAATTGCTTCACTGTTATAGTGAAATATTTTTTCTTCCTTTTTAACACTTTGTAGCATGTCATTATCCTACTAAAATATACCCTAAGACTCAGTTAAGCAACAAAAAGACAGACCGCCCACACTACTTTCCTAAGCATTCCTATATAATAATCAAGACTACTTATAAAGGACACATACACACTTACAAGATACCAAACATATGATCATGAAATTTTCTCGACCAAAAGTGATTCTAAGTCTAACTTGAGTAAGTTGTGAAGCGACCGCCCATATAATCCCTTGCACAAACATTTAAGAGATCTTGTAGAATACCTATGATCGAATCATTCTCATTCAATACACCAACACATAGGTAATATGACATTTTCCTTGTCACGGTTATCAAAAGACTTACTTAAGTAAATCAATAAGATAAAGTCCATGATTGACCTCTTCAAGAGTAACTAAATAATACATAAGACTACCTAAGGCTTAGATCATGACCACATAATCAACATCTTCCCTAACTAGAGTTAATCATAAGACTTATTAGGTATGATAAGAAATGACCATTCCTATGACCCTTCACACCTTAACTGTACAAACCTTAACTACTCTAGATGAGTAGTAATGCAATTAACATACTTTATTACTTAATTCAGGAATTTAATTAGTTTATTTAAGACTCATTCATTACATAAGGACATTCAAATAATGGTCTTGGATAAGACCTAGGAACCCCAACAAACATCTTCAAAGCCTATTGTGCAATGTCTATATAGCGTCCCATACCACCACCAATTTTTCATAGAAATTTTCTAATGCTAGTAGGTATGCCATATGATGAGAATAGGCAATAACTGACATAGACCATGATACGAAGACTTGGAATCCGGCGTTCTACTCTATTTCGATGAGGGTGTTCTACTTGCAAATATTAGAACTTGGACACTTTCCATGTGGGCACATGGTTAAGGAATATGAAAGCATTGTTTGTAAACTAGAACTACTTCCCTTACCATATTCACTCGGTGCTATCCTTCGTTCTCATAGATAAAATAAAAACTTAAGGTTCACAAAAAGGGGTTCCATATCAAGTTTATAACCCTATCACATTTAACCTACCAATGAAAGGTCCAGTAGAGCTACCTTACAATGGCGATAAGAAGCTCATCATGACATTTCTATGGTTTTATATGATGCCGTTCTATACAATCAACCCTAAGTCTATCATTCGGTTACTTGAATGATACAACTACAACTTTCGACTACAACATTCATAACCTTACCAATATGTTCAAGGTTTAACATGGACCTTATTAACGTCATTTAAGGTCACATATCATTAATGCATTCAATATTAATGAACTTTATCATCCTATGTCAATACATCTCATATTCACATTCATACATGCACCAAGTAACAAATAGAAGTCAACCAAGATACGACACCACATACTTCAACTTAACATATATTACATGTCATTCTAAAAACATATAGGCATAACCATATCCTCTTTAACTCATCGTATACACCATAATATCATAATATGAACATCATATACTCATATAGTCAAGTAGGGATAAGCATATATAAACCCTAAGACTATACACAAAAAGCCAAAGTCGTAGTCTAACATGATCACCTATGTAACATCAATAGAAGAACACATATATTTTAAGATTACTTATCATATAATTGTATATTATCATACTTTACATAATCATCATAATAATTCAAATGGTTGCCGAAAAGTCAATGATAATCATATTAGTTAAAATAACGCTTACAAGGCCACACAAATTACAAAAAAATCACACAACACTGCCACCAAAAGTAGACCATACCAATCAAAACATAATTGAAGTATAATTAACATAAAATAATGGGAAATAGGTCAGGATACCACCACTCCATCCTCAACACCTCTATTTGTTGCAAAATCAACCAATTCAACACCATAAGGCCCTAACCAATGGCCATGAACATCAATTCAATACATACAATTATATTCAATGAAACTAAGTTAATTCACTATATATTTATAAATCTAATACAATGCAGATATCAATTGAACACAATTCTCACATCATTATAGAGCCCATAAAAAACTACACTAGAATTCATAAACATTAAGTCAATATCAAGTAAACCATAACTTAGTCAAAAACTAGGGTTCATCAATTTCATGGGTTCATAGATTAAATGAGTTAAATTTTCAAATTAATAACAATCCAGTCTCTAATAAATGCTTAAAAACCTTTAATGCAAGAACCCATGCATAGATCATAAAATTAGACAATTTAACATTTTCAAACAACCTTAGAAAACATCTTTGAAAGTTCGGATCCTTGATGAATTATGTTTCAAGGATAAAACATCATACCTCAATGAAGGTAATTTCAATTTGATGAAGAATCTCCACTCAATTCTCCAATGCAATCCATTCCTTGCGTGTTGGCTCCAATGGAATTCTAGGGGAATTTCTAAGGGAATTTGGGTTTTTGATTTTGAAGAATGAAATGTTTCTAAGTTTTTTTAAGTTTATAAAAACCATCTAAAATACCAAAATCAACCTTACGTAACGTTAATCCTCGTTATTTCTGCACGCAAGGTAAATTTACAAGTTCAACCCCTCAACTGACGTAACTGTGCATGAAGGCATGTCCACCAACGGTTTGCCAGTGAGGCCCGTCCATTGACCAACCGACCTCTGTTTGTCACTGTTGGGAATTGGGCTAGTATTTTGATTCGTATCCCACACGCCTATACTTCATTACTGTCAACTTCGGATGAAGGCACCACAAATGGGGCTTCTACTGACCCACTGGGTGTCGATTGCCATTTGTTGGTCGCGCTGTCTTTGACAGTCTTGGCACCATCTTTGGGTCCTTCCTCAAGGACCCTTGGATGGTACTTGGGGATGTTTAACCGAAAGTTTCCAACCCAAACATGCTCGTATATGATTTTGGGACCCCTCAAATGAATTTCATCAAAAATAAACACATAAAACTCGATGAAACATGTCTAGAAAAACAAGGTCATTTCAAGGTAGAACTTTTGAACGTCATAGACGTTTTTCAACGTTTGACCTCCAAACTTCACGAAACATTACATACTTCCTATATACAATATAATAACTCATTTAAGGATATTATAACCTCATGAATCACATATACACACATAAAATTACAAACGAGGCACATAGGTGACTTAGTGGTAGAACGTCTTGGTCGTCCCTTGAGGTTTGACTTCCAATGCACCTAAACTCTTTGACATTGCCTCAATGCCACATTATAGACATATTTAAGACCTTATAACATATTAACTGACATTTTCGGATCTATTTAACCAAAGTCATTATCATGATATTATAAACACTGTGAAAAAAGCAGTACCCATGTGCATTTGTTGGATAGTTCAGTTAGAGAATCGTACACATCTAATCATAGACGCTTTGAAGAAAGGATTAAACGTAAAAAATCTTGTTAGGCTTTCAATAAAATTTCTTTAACCCTTTAACTTCTAGTGTAACTTGAAAATTACATACGAATCAGAACCTATGGACTCTCCAAATACTTACAGTGTCTAAATTCACTATGTAAGTTCATAACTTAGAGTCATAATTTGATGAAAAAAATATATGGTAACTTCAACGGAGGTATTGAGAAGCATGTTGGGTAGCTTATATTTGGGTGTTTTAATTTATATTCATTTTAGAGGAAATTGGGTGGGTATTGCGTTATGGGCGGATAGTTGGTATATGGGTTAAAAAGGGGTCAAATGGGTAGTTTACCAGGATTAAGACATGTGTAAAATATTAGGGGTCCATTAGTGAGAGAGGTATATATGTACCTATAATTGGACGACAAGGGCTTATATGGATACAAAGTATAATGGAGGACATATACGTATCAGTTATTAAAGTACAGGAGTAAATCCGTCCGTTTTCTCTACAAGTAATGTCTCCATATTTTTAAAGCAAACAGCACGACTGCTAGCACAATATCATGAGTTGGATAATTTCTGTCATGCACATTAACCTGTCTAGAGGCATAAGCTAGAACTTTCCCATGTTGCATAAGCACATGCCCTAAAATCACTCTGGATGCATCACAATACACAACAAAGATCTTGGGACACTCCGGTAAAGTCAGCATCTAAGTTTAAGTAAGCCTATCTTTCAAGATTTTGAAGCTTCTCTCACACTCATCCGACCACTAAAATTGATTACTCTTTTGGGTCAAAGTAGTCAAAGAGATAGAATGGAAGAAATTCCTTCCACAAACCTCCTATTGTAACTCACTAGATCAAAGAAACTCCTAATGTTAGTTGGAGTAAATGGACTAGGACAATTCTTGACCACCTTAGTTTTTCTTGGATAAACTTCAACTCCCTCAGTATAGATGATATGACAAAGAAACCCCAGCTACCTTAACTAAAACTAACATTTTCTATACTTGACAAATAGTTAGTTCCGCTTAAGCACTTGTAACACCACTCTCAAATGGTCCATGTGTACATCCTCATTTTTTGAATATACCAAGATATAGTCAATGAATACAATGAAAATGAATTTAGGTAACTTAGAAACACCCTATTCATGAGATCCATAAATTTGACCGAGGCATTAGTACTACCAAAGGACATTACTAAGAACTCATAGAGGTCATTTCTAGTCCGAAATACTATCTTTGTTATGTCCTCACTCTTTAACCCCCTAATTGGGAGACTCTGAATCTCAATTCATCATAGAAAGAGCTTGCCCCTAGATTTGATCAAAAAGTCTCAAGTAATAGGACAAGTGTAAACACTTTGAAGTACCCCCTAGAAGTTAGGAGGAACCCTCATTTCGTACCGGGCGTCCTTGACCCTTTGGGGTCTCACACAGGCCGTTTAACAAACATCATATTACATAAGACTAAAACTAGTGCATAAATTTAATTTCATGAACATTTAATATAAAAGGTGATTCTTATAAATAACTTAGAAATCTCATCGCAAGCCACACATAAGACAACACATAATAACTTCGGGACAACGACCCTTTACATTTAAAGATGAAGATACATATAATTTCTTACATAAATGAAACTAAGAGATAACATATGCTGCCCTCGAATATATAATGATACTTTTCTTGAGAGGAACTTTCCTAAGCTTTCACTTCTAGCCTGGAACCTTTAAAATTCTTCCAACCTATACTTATAGTATAGAGAAATATGGACTTAGTACAAATAATGTACTAAGTATGGAATATGCAAAAACATGCGACAAGGGACATTTTAGTAAAATACCATTTAATACCAATTCAGTAAAAACATTCATGAATTTAGAAATAAAACATCATAATAACCATCATTTAAAACATACATAAGAGTTTCCATAATTATAAACAAATATATGTCATTTATAGTAACTTCCAAAACTTATAGTGAACTCAAATTTAACATTACAGTGAACTAATTATTCCTTTACGGTGAAACCGTTTGAGAATTTACACTAAATCATTTAAAGCATTCACAATGTATTCAACTTGATCAATTACAATGAACTATCTTATTCTAAATGAGTGAATTTCAAAGGCCAAGCAAAAGAGATAGTGAACTCATTTTCGGTAAGAGTTTTCCTACCTAAGGATTATCCTAAGACTCACTAAGGTAATACATGAAGGAAGTATGCATATGCCTCCTTCAATACACACTAAAGCAATTATCAAGACTACCCCTTTTGTCTTACTCAACTCGGGAGATGCAAGCCCCTCAATCAATGGCAAGACATTAAAAGACACATAACAAACAACCAAAGTCTTCCCATTCGGAATGCCTACTTAGTGCAATGAGTAGATAGCGTCCCATACCACCTACCCTACCCTAAGTAGCACATTATTTTAGAAGGTTTGTCACCAAGTCTTTGCTTTTGAAAGGTCCTACATAGTGCAATAGATAGATAGCGTCCCATAAAACCACCTACCCTAAGTAGTACATTCTTTTAGAAGAATTAGTTCATTCAATCCAAATAAGTCTCACCAAGATTCCCCTTTTAGATTGCCTACGAAGTGCAATGGATAAATTACGTTCCATTTTAGTACTACCCGAAGTAGAACACACTCCTTTAGAAGATTTACTACGTTTATTTCTTTTGTCGGAGTTATCTTAACCAATATAAATCATGAGAGCTAGAAATGGATTCTCGATATTAACCCCTACCGGATGAGGGATCCCTACTTCTCTAGATTGAGGTCATTCTTTTAGCATTTACATGGATTTCCCAATAGCTATACCTATGCAGGCGCATAGTTAAGAGATAAGGAGATTGCTACTAAGTAACTCGTTCTCTACTAACGAAGAGTACTCATCTGAAGAGGTAGATTGGAATGCAACATCTCAAAGCACGAAGTGTAATCCACCTCTCCTTCATATCCACTAGATTCTAGGCATAACTTCCCGCGGATTCTCAACATTATATAACTATAAGGTTTACTAATACACTATTAAGACCACACCTGAACTCACGAAGGGCATTCGTCCTCCACCCTATCTTATAAGATCAGGGGATGATAGATGGGTTTGCTAGCTAACACATAATCTGAACTCGACGAAGAGTTTTTGTGGGGTTTCACACCCCAAACTCCCCCGTTTGGACGTAACATAGATTTCATCATTCATTCAATTGTGTGTTGTGTGTGTGTACACGTGCGCACACCTTGTACATAATGTTCACCATTAATTATTTTTTAACTTACTACACCTTGTACCCCCTTTATTCATATCACATCACACATCTACATGTCTTCACAACTCTATAAGTCCCTTTTTACCGAAAATCCTTAATTACTTTTCATAACAAGCTCATAAACACTTAACAAGAAAGCTTTTCATTTAAGCATACCTCTAGATCGATTTGACATATAGATTCATAAGGAACATTTAACAAGAGATAGCATACTTTTTCATCTTACTATCACATCACAAGCTCATAGCCTCCTTCACATACTAGTACTTGTCATTCATAATCATTCAAGCAAACCCGCCACCGAAAAAACCAAGAGGTGAACCATACAACTCAAGAGCATTTCAAAAATTAAAGCTAAACACATAAATCTTACCCTCTCATCAAGATTTCATATACCTATAATATTTTATTAATTTTTTATCAAAATAAAGAACTTTGGGCAGTAGCTCACACACAATCCACACAATAAGAAACCATCTCATTATCTAACACAAACATCTCCTTTAAAAACCACTATCCCATTTCATAAGACAACAATTTTGAGAAAAGCTTTAACATGAATTTTAATTGATTATTTTAACCTAAATATCATAAAACATAACATTAGTATACTACCATTAGTTATGTCATTAGAAACGTTGTTTATGAAAAGAACCATATGTAGATTTGAAAGATAGAAAACTAGGATAGAAACTCCCAAATTTTTTTTTAAAAATCATTAGAAGGGAACCATGAATGGAGAGTTGTCCAAGATATATCAACCTCCACTTAAGACATAACAAGAGTTTTTACTGGAGAAAGATCACACTCCCGTCTAGCCCTGTTTTGCCTTCTAGCTTCTCCAATAGACTTGATAGAGAATTTAACGAGAGAGGTTTTTAGGTTTTAGGACGAGGGTCTAAAATTAGGTCTTTGGGCTTAGAACAATTTAATATACCTAATAAACAATAAAACTGACTTCCTAAGGTCATAAAAGACATGGGGTGAATTTACCAAACAACCCCCGCCAAGAGCCAAGGCAGCCGAAGTGTTACAACTTTCAAAGAGTCAATCCGACGATCCAAGTTAGGGTGTTCACCGCCTTGGTCGACGTGCCTGTCCTTCTGGGGAATCGTTACTTATAGTATAGAGATACACAAAAAATAAAATAGGAGAGATCAGCCTCCAATTAAGTATGGAACGATGCCCCCCCCCCAAAAAAAAAATAACTCCTCTAGGTCATAGGAACATTCCACCTTAGTTTCAAGGAAACGTACATGTAAAACTCACTCAAAAACAACAAGACGCAAGATCACTTTCTAAGACACAACTTTCAAATGTAATGGACGTTCTTGGACGTTTGACGTCAAAACTTAACCATACATCACACACCGCATAAGAACACTAAAGTATTTCATTTTAACTTCATATTAACTCAAGAAACACTCATGAGGCTCTAGTTCACCTTAGTTCATTTTGGGGAAATACAGAGAGGAAACTTGTTCTTAATATTGACTTTAATGAGTTGGCGATAATCAATGCACATTCTAAGGGACACATACTTCTTCTTTACAAACAAAACTGGATAACCTCATGGAGAAATACTTGGTATAAGGAAGAATTTTGTCTAGTAAATCTTAGAGTTGAGCCTTCAACTCTTTCAATTCCGCCGGAGCCATCCTTAAAAGAGGAATTGAAATGGGGTTATGTCAGGTAGCAAGTCAATACCAAAATCAATTTCCCATTCGGGAGTGATTCTGGGAAGATTATTATGAAAGACCTCCGTAAATTACATTACTATGGGGACTAACTCGAGGGGAGGATTTTCGGACTCTAAATCTTTGACTCTTATAATGTGATATAGACAGCCTTTTGGAGATCATTTTAAAAGCCTTAAGACAAAAGATCATACAACCTCTAAGAATATAACTTCCCCCCTTCCACTCAAAAACTGGTTCATCTGAAAAATTGAACTTGACAATTCTAGATCTACAATCAAAGGAAGCATAACAATCATGCAATCAATGAATCCCCAAAATGACATCGAAATCAACCATATCAATTTCTAACAATTCAATATGAGTAACTCTATTGGTCAACATTATAGGACAATTTTTATACACCCATTTTTCAACCACCGACTCACCTATGGGGGTAGTTACCATGAAAGGTTCATTTAAATTATAAGTTAAAATATCAAAACTTTCTAGCTATCAAGGGAGTAACCAATGATAGTTTATCCCACAGATCAAGTAAAGCATAAACATCAATAGAGAAGACTTGTAATATATCGGTCAGCATACCGGGAGAACTCTTTTATTCACTCTTAAGCGAAGAGCATAAAAGTTATTCTTCTTTGGAGGATCCTCTTTAGAACCACTAGCTTGATCTTGCCCGATACCTTTGTTTTTACCCTTCACATTTTGGCAATCCCTAACCTTGTGGCAACTCTTTCCGCACCCAAAGCAATTGTCCGTCCCAACAAGGAAATCATCATAATTCTTCTTGCCACACTTTCCACAAGTCGGCTTCTTGTTTTGTGAGCTTGTACCTATTCCCTTTTGAGACATAGGGGTTAGACACCCTATCATCACGAGCCATGGAAAATTTGGTTTGAACTTTATTAGAATATCTCTTCTTAAACCTAGGTTTCTCTCGGATATCACTCCTACTCTTTAAAGAACCACCGTCAAAATAATTTTCCCTCTTTGAATCTCTACTCTTTCTCTTAGCCGTTGTCTCTTCGACTTATTGATCCTGAACCATGAGACTAGAAATGTTCATATTGTCATGTAGCATAGAGGATTTACATTTCTCTTGTATGTCATCCAACACTCCCATCACAAAGCGGCTTATTTCATCTCTAGGATTGAAAACAAAAGAAGGAGCATACTTTGACAATTTAGTGAATTTCGAAGAGTATTCAAGTACACTCATACCTCCTTGACGAAGGGTGATGAAATCCACCACTTTGGCTTCCCTCTTCTCTGTAGTAAAGAATCTATCAAGAAAAGCCTTCTTGAAAATCTCCCACTGGTCCACCTTCTAAGGTCCTGTTTATCTCGATTAGACATACCAAGTTTGGGCCACATCTTTGAGTTTAGATGTGTAACCCAGCCTTCTCACTAGAAGTCAACCCCATAGAATAGAGGATATATTAGATTTCATCCATGAAATCTTGGGGGTCTTCCTCAACTTTGGACCATAGAAAGTAGGGGGATTCATTCTTGTGAAATCCCTCAAATGGGAGGCCATGGTACAGACAATTTTTGTTTGCTCGGGGTACAACCTCCCGATTAGCTTGGGCCTTCATTGATTGAGATTGAGTAGTATATCATTGTGCTTGAATAGTAATAGTTTTGGCCATTGGGAGAAAGTCATCCCTCATATCACTATCTATCAACGGAAAAGGATTGACTGGAGCTTGGTTATCATTAGAAACTTTTTCAAGAGGAGGGACTTCATTGTCGCGGGGAGGATCTCCCCCACATTGGTAATCTCTTCATCAACTCTTCGAGCAGTTGTTCCTTGAGTATTCATTGCCTATAATCACAATAAAAGGATTAGATGCTAAGGTCACATATAGTTAAGACTTTAGAGGCACGATATTAGATTTTCAAGAAAGTGAGAGTTTTCTAAGAATCTTATAGTTTCTTATTCATAGGTGTGGCACGCTTCACAATTATGAATAAGAATCTACATAGACGTGGTTAATTTAGACATCAACTCTAAATATATTCAACCTCATGATCTAATACCAATTTTGTCACATCCAGGAGGCACCCCCTAGATGTAACCGGGGTTGTCGTCCTCTTAGATGACCAAGACTAGACTCTTAGCTTACATCATTACATTCATAGTTTAAAATGTGGAAAATTCAAATCTTTTTCTCTATCTATGTTAAGGTTTACATAGACCTTGAGCATACACATGATATAGTCATATCGAGTATACATAGACCCTACGTATAGGACTATTACATAGTCTTCTACTTTTATTGCACATAGATATATGAGATACTTAACATAATCTTAAAATCGAATGTCTAATCTCATAACCATCTAGAATAAGAGTATTTCCATTGGGCGTATCCCATACATCAATGGAATAAAGCCACATATAAGTTATACAATGTTTAGTACTCAAATAAAAAGGAAAGAACTAAAAGTCTACTAATACAACATCATAAGCTTGATAGTGGCATTTTCCTTGGAAAGTGAGGACCTACCCAACTTTGATAAGTGAGAATTCCAAGTTTTCCTTCAAAGTCGTCTCAAAAGCACATCAATGACCAGAACCTAAAATATTGGGGAAAGAGAGAAAATAGAGTTAGTACACAACTTGTAATAAGTATGACACCATATGCACACACATCATAAGATTATGCTAAAACGAGACATTTCATTAAAGTATGCAATTTACTTTGAAATACCTTTTGCACATTCAAGAATGCCATACCAATCAATAATACATATTCATTAAGTCAAGCTGATCTACATCACCAGACAAACCATACTATGTTTAGTCAAGCCAACAGGCATATCACATAATTGAGCACATAACAAAGACAACTCTACCATCAAGCTATAACATCAATAAGCAGGGATAAGAGTTCATTATAACACAACCAAAGCACAGATAATTACTCCCTACCTATGACCCCCATTAGTTAATCTAGTTCAATGACCAACAAATCACATAACCTTAATCAATAATCCACACGACACAACCCAATGTCCATCTTCACATAGCATATCATTAAGCGTACATATCATCATACTTTAGCAATGGGGACCAACACATGTTCATAAGTGAAACCAATCATCATATAGTATCATCAATGTGCAAGATCATCATCTACATATCATGTACAATTATAAGCATAGACATACATAATAACATCCTCCTAAGACTTCCCTCAAGGCTAATGGGTGCAATGCTTACGTAGAGTCCCATACCACTACTAGACTAAGCTAAACCCTTAGATTATCCTAGTTAGAGTTCATTACTTTAGATCATTTCCATTAACCTATATAGACCATAAGAGGTAATGTGGGATCTGGTGTCATAGAACCCTACATAAAAAGAAGTCAGACTACTTGCTAAGGTAGTACCAAAACATGAACATAGCAACTACGTGGATCTACTAGCTAGTATTCTTATGGGGGAAACATAGTTCAAGAACTAGGAGATATAGTTGGGACCATCTTCATGCTACATGAATTATGTTCTCAAATCTCTTGAGTACATTAGTGATCCTACGTTCCCTATGTTGGAAGGGACACTCCTCACACTAGTTCACTCGGTGCTAAGCTAGAGTACTTTTGAAATGTCTTTATTATTCATCATTGATTAATAGGTCATAGGGTCTATCCCTTGTAGAGTAATTATAAAGATATCTGAATAAGAATTGCATGAGTATTGTCCTTTCATTACAATTCATATAAGTGAGGTTAGCACATTTACATACACACATCATAATAAGGCACATTGTCAAGTTATCACCATCCTTATAACATTTACATCTTAGCCAACACCTCACAAACCATAGTCAAGAAATTTAAATTCATCATCATACCAACCCAGCATTCTTAATGTTAGGTATACTTCAATATAACATCGTCACTTAATCACAAGTAACCATAATTGAAGTAAAGAATAAAGATCAGAAGACTTACTAATCTCCTTCACAATACCATCATTAAGGTTTTACCATCAACCCTCACCTCAACCCAATAAGGTTGAAATATCATCATACAATAGTAACTAACATGATAACAAGGCCGGTTGAATCATTATACAACAACTCATCACTATTTCATAGCCTAGAATAAGAGACTTAGATCAAGTTCATAATCTACTTCACAACATATATGATTTACTCAAGAACTAGCATGGTAGGACTATAATTAATCTAAACCTATCATAAATTGGCACAATAACATCATAGTATCATTCACCACCTTAACCAAGCCATTCAATCATTTCGATAGTTCATCAATATCACACCTAGGGTTTAAGGGAAAAAGGTCTCTTTCCTACAAACTTAGACCAAACCATCAAAAGTAGGGTATCTAGTTAATTCATCAAATGTTATCAATAAAATACAAATAAACCATAATAAAATCAAATTGAAAGATCAATTTTGATATAGGAAAAGACCCACATGAAAACTCATCTTGTGAAATCAATTTGAAGAAACCCTTTGGGAAAGAAGTACCAAAAGTGAAAGAAATCTCATATCTTGTTGATTCTGGAATTTTAATGGAGAAACTTTGGTATTTAGCATCTCCATAAGACATTGACCTTGACTTTTTGGTGTTTTTTTTAAACATGGGAGAGATAAAGAAGAGAGAAGGAGGAGAATTTGGGTTCGGAAATTATAAGGGCTGGGTTAGTCTAATTAGGCTATGGTATTTATATAGGTCATTTAACAAATTAATTAAGCCTCCATTAACTCCTAACTAATTAACTAACATCCTTATTAATTAATTTAACTAAACTAAAAATGAGCAGCAAAACTAGGGGACTCATAGTTGAGACCCCGTCTATTCCCCTTTTATCAATCGACGGACCAAGGGACCAACTATACTATTGGTAAGTCTTTTAGTTAAGAGACTTGTAAAAACAGGCCTCCCATGGATTTTTCTAGGTGTTCATCAATGGTGGCAATCGACGCCACATTTATTGGCCCATGATTCGCCGTTGGCACTCGTTTGTGCACACTGCCTTTTGGAGACTTTTGTGAATTTCAAGGGTCCTCCTCAAGGGCTGTTTGTTGGTAGTTGGGGATTCTTACCAATACGCTTCGATTATAAACTAACTCTAATGCGTGTTAGACACGCTTCCACCAAATTTTCATAATTTTCTGACTCCTAAAACTTAGTCAAATATGCTAAGGTACACTATCACCTCATAGAACTAGTTCTTGACGTCATGGACTTTCCTTCATGTTTTGATTCCTAAAATTCCTAAATGACTTATATACAAATTTAAGGCCTTAAAATAGTGTGTAAACCTTTTTACACCTACTTTAGGCACTAGAACATGTCTTAGGCTTTCGGAGTATTACATAAACATGTAATAAACTCGTGCATATGCAAAGATACAAAATAACTCTACTCTAAGATGTATGTAAAAATACAAGATAACCTGATGTAAATTCTTAATTATGATAAAATACATAAAATGTTTCATTTCAAAGTCTACTTGTGCAATGCATGAATGAAGTCACAAAACCTAGTCATACTAAGTAGAACTTCTTTAGAAACTAGGTAATTATTGCTAAGGGAGTTTCTCGAACTGACAACTGTCACTTAAGAGTTATAGTAAAGATATAACACATTATCTCGCATTGCCAAGGACCGACCTATACCTTGACATTAGTATAGGAATCTAAATTAACTTAGTGGATCCACTAGCTTATCTTATGTGATCATCTAAAAATTATGACCCATTAATACCCTTGATGATTACATGGTTTATTGAGACATGAGTTATTATGAAATCGTATCCCAATATCGGTGCTCAATACTACTCCCAAAAATATACTTAGCTCATGTGTTTTAAAAACATTTTCTTTCTTTAGATTTAGATAATTGCTCAATATTTAGCTTTAAAATCTCTCTTGTAATCGATATTCCCTTTTCTTGATCAAAGCTCTTTTGGAAATCTTAGTCTCTTATCTTAATCTAGTCTCGGAGATGTGCGTTGCACATTTGTCCACAGTTAGTATATAAATTTTGTGACCACTATATAATCCTCACTTGTAAATTTAAAATTATATATTCATTAACATGTGAATTTTTTTTCACAATGTATACATGTTAAAGAAAAGATATTTTTTCCCGATATATTTTCAATTTGTAAACAAAGTATTCATTACTATTATCAAAATGATAATAGTAAGAGAATGTGTATTTAATTCATGAAAGAACACTATTTTTTTTGATTTGGCGAGGAAAACAGAATATCCACCATTTAACAACTCTATATTTTCTTGGACAATATCAATAGAAGCAAAGACAATGAACCAGTTTCCATCTCCTTGTTCCTTCAATTTATAACATAGGAAATCCATTCTCAAAAATATTTGTCATCTACTCCAACGAACTTTTTCATTTTAAGTTTATGTGATCATTAGTAGACTCAAAGCTAAAGCCATTTCATTGACAAAAGAAGGTAGTCTGAGTGAAGAAACAAATATCAAAACAAAAATTTCATACACGGTACAAAAGATGGCAGATTGGGAACATTCTAGCGTCTAAAAGTGACATCCATATTCACTAAGACATTAAGAAATTATTTCTCCATTTTCTAGATCCAAGAACAACAATATGGAATTAAAGTGCCTATATATAGTTTGGACATCAAAAGCAACAACAATTGATTTTTGTTATGAAATTTTAATATGGATGTCCCTAAATGTTTTCTATGATGAATAGTTAATAATCCGTCACACATACATCCATAATTGAATATAACTTGTACAAACCCTGATAACTTTTCCATAACTCCCCTGTTATGCATATTCAATCTTTTGGTATGACCTCTATTAATATTATATAGAGAGAGGCATAAGAACTTATAAAGTGCACACTTGTACATACTATTGAAAGAATAAGAATCTCTCTTCTCTTGTCTCCTTATTTCTATTGCTTTCATAAGTAAGTGTCTAAGACTGTATGTTTGATGGTGAAGAAATGAAGCGTTGAGACGAAAGTGGTTATCCGAAAGGTTTTCTCCTTTCGTCAATCCATAGTTAAATTCTTGATAACCAAGAAGACTTACAAAATACTAAATTTACTTGAGATAACAGAGAGTTAGGTAGGAAAAGAAGTGCTCGTGTCCCCAGGTCCTGAAATCTGAGATGAAGGTTACACTGTAGTTCGGTCTTTTTTTTTTGTTAAGGAGTGCAAGTCACTTAAATATAAGCAGAGGAGCTTACAAACAAGATATTAAAAGAGGAAACATATAAAAAAAATTCAAGGGTAAGAGCAAGATGGTTTGCTTTCATAGCACCACTTGAAAAAAAGGGAGTAGTAGAGCCATCAACAAGCTTTAGCTTAACCAATGATATCAATGCATGGGTTAATGGACAAGAAATTGGAACTCTTACCACCGTGGTGATCATTAATAGCATCTCTATTAATGATACACTTTCCACTACTCGAGGCTAGAAGTGCGGAATATTTTCTACCTCTTCGGACAAAAAAAGACGGAGATGACGAAGTGAATGCGCCATGATTTCCGCCAACTGCTTACTTAATACCGTAATGGAGTCCTTACCCTTGCCTATAGAGGAGAAATCCTTCATCATTGAAGAAATTTTAAATATACTGATCTATATAATTTTGAAGGAATTCATTTTGATATCTCATATTAGAATCATGGCACATAATAACTTTGGGAAACAGTTAGGTTATTGATTGAAAAATTCAATTTTCTAAAAGAAATCATTGTGTTCATAATACATAGAATGGCAACCATTATTTTCTTATGCTCACTACTAAGAGTAGTTCTACACCAGCATATGCAACAAAACCTCATTAGAAAAGGGTAAAATTATCCTCTAGGCAACCTAGTCACATAGGAAAAAAAGACTAATATGATGGTTTGGATTAGCATAAGCATTTACTAATATGATAGTATTATTATTTAGGAGTAATAATTAATAAGTATTTTTATTTTTTATTTAGTTGCAGGGTGAAATGGTAATTCAACTTTTGACATAGATTCTTCCCACTTTTAATATTATATGATGATGTGAAAATGTTTAAGAATTCTTTGGGAATACTTAGTTCCCTTACAACTGTTGAGAAATGAACTCAACTCTTTACACTTAGCTTAACTTGAAACGTTTAGTTTTTAAAAAAAAGTTAAAAACTTGTTAAAGACTTATTAAACTTGATATTAATTTATTATTATGCATTCTCTTTACTCAATTTTTTCCTTAAAACTCAATATAAATTTAAAAGCATTTTTAAAAGACTTCTTGAAAGAACTCTTAGAACTTTCTAGACTTGGTTCTTTGCATTCCTTGAAATTCAAGCTATGGATTGAAGGTTGTAATTCATTTTTGTGGATGATTTTTATATGTTTATAACTATAAACTCAACTCTTTACACTTAGCTTAACTTGAAACTTTTAGTTTTAAAAACAATGTTAAAAACTTGTTAAAGACTTATTAAACTTGATATTAACTTATTGATTATTATGCTTTCTCTTTACTCAAATTTATCCTTAAAACACAATATAAATTTAAAAGATTTTTAAAAGACTTCTTGAAAGAACTCTTAGAACTTTCTAGACTTGGTTCTACGCATTCCTTGAAATTCAAGCTATGGATTGAAGGTTGTAATTCATTTTTTTGGATGATTTTTATATGTTTATAAGTAATTTATAGTAATTAAAATTATAATAAAGTATTCAAGAACATTCTTAAAGCTAAAACTGACGGAATACTGAAAACTAGGTGAAAAATGATATTTTGGGCCCGTAAGGGGCGCACCGCCCCATTCTCATTTGACTGAGGCACATTTTGGGGAACTTCTTGTGTGCCTCCCTATCCCACTGGAGTTCGATTTGGGGGCGTGTCCTCACCTTTTCCCGTAGGCACAAATTGACCGATTTTATCTCTTCGTTGTTCTTAATCAAAATTGTTTTAATAAGACTCTTTTTCTCAAATTCACTTTATATTCATGTGCCCGCATCAGTTATACAACGATTTAACCCAATGAATTAAAGAACAACACCTCGATCATCAAAGAACTCCTAAATCTCAACTCGTGTCAAAGAACGAAGCCTATTCAAGAACAACATTCAAGAATATTCTAAACTCCAATTTGTTTAGGATGAAATCACGCTGAATAGAAAGCTCTTAGCACGTTGGTGAATTAACCCATCCTTATGGAAGACTCACATAACTTTTAAGGGATCACCCTCGAGGAAATCCACAAGTTATTCTTGACGGACTCGACGATCTAGGGTCCTTTCCTTTCTGCTTATCGTGCGTTCTTTCTCCAAAGCCTTATATTTCTCCAAAAGTGTTTAGCTAACCAATATTTATTTTAACCCATTATTAATATTACCAAAAACTAATTTAATTAATTGGGTAAGAAAAATACCGAATTACACTATAAATTTCTGGATTGGACATTTCCTTAATCCAACAACCCAACTTTCGAATGGCATAACTCACTCATCCGAACTCGAAATTGCGCAAGCTTCGCGGAGTTAGAAAGGTAATAACAAGGACTTTAAACTTATCTCTAACTACACCTAACTTATTCAGAGATATGAGTTACAGCCATTTGAAATTTACGAAAAACTCACTTTTTCCTAAAATTTAAGAAATTTTAAGAATTTAATTCTTTCCATAACTGACTATTTAAACTTCTATGTTTCTTCATAGATATTTGAACTTGGCGACATTTTACGTACATTATATTAGATATTAGGAGAGCTAAAGGCAGATCAAAAATGACTTGTGTTAGGTATTACAAGTTTGAGAAGTAATCACTTTATGGAAGGATATTTATTTTGCATGAAGAGCATATAGTATTTAACGAGATTATTAAAATAAAACAACCAATAAAAAAGATTGTGATGTTTTAGTTACATAATATAAAAAAATATTATCATCATGTTAGGATTTTTAGTGATAGTATGAATGTATGATGTCCATGTTATTAAGGGTATTTAAATATTTCTTTAACTAGTCACCACACACAAAACTTAACAACAAAAAAATAGGTGTTAAAAACAAAATAAAAATATAGAATAGGATTAGTACTATTGAGGTAGAAATTATGTTCCGGTGACTAGGTGAGTTTTACTGGTTGTATCTTTTTCTATCTATTTGATATTTCTTGAATATAATTTGGTAAGATTATATATGCATGAGTTGAATTTAATCTTATTATAACTTGTTCAAATTAGGAAGTAGCTCTTTAATCACTTTAATAAAAAGGAATTATTTTCTTTCATCTTTATCTTTGATAGGTATTTTCTTCTTTATTAGTTACTTAAAAATATCTAGAGTGTTTGAAGGATTCAAATTTGAAATTTTGGTTAATTTGGTATAGCTTTGAATTAGATTTTAATTAACATTCAGACCTGATTCGTAAGAAGATGATTATTTCAGAAATAGCCAAAGTCATGAAAATTATGAATTGGGTGTATTAAATTCCTCTTTTATCAGTAAAAGTTTAAGGAGATTTTGTGGATTTTATGGGGGAATTCAAACTGAAATTTTGTCAATTAAGTTGAGAAAAAAATTGAGAATCTTGAAGAACAATGCATAACTCAAGAAATTTCATTAATAACCAAATTTTTGTTGTGACTACTTTGTTATCTAGCTATAACACATAATCTTTTAATTCGTGTTTTCTTATTCTTCTCTTGCATTTAATAATTAGGTTACAAGTGATGTTATTTCATTCTAGTGTTATCTAGTTTTTATGTTTATATTTCATTTTATTGCAATTTTTTTCATGCTTTTATATTTTAGTTGTGTTATTTTTATTTTATTCCATGTTCCGTACTGTTTTTTTTCCCTTTTTAGTGAAATAAATTTCATTCTTAACCAATACTGGTGAGCTTGGATTGACCTTATTTGAGATTGCAGAATTATGAAGAAACTCAGGAATACCCTTTAGTGATGAAATCATTTGAGTCTGGGTCAAGCATGCAACTTTGAGTGTATACTCCCGTGCAAACAAAAATGAGTGCCATAATTTGAGTAATACAGGTGAGAGAGTTACTTGTACGGTTTAGTATTTTTTATAACATCTTTTTGGTGTTAATTATGCCATACATTGTTCCACTTCTTACAGAGATAATTGTGAAGAATTGTCACACCAGGTTTCAAGTATCCGAATGCAACCATCGTTGTTAACCTCTCTGAGGTCGCAGACAAGTATCTTCTTAGCTTTCATCACATTCATATAGTTAAATTTGTGGAAAATTTATAACTTTTAAAACATAATGAATTATACATAGAATTCATATATTTTATACATATATTAATATTATACCAAGCTCAAATTTAATAAACCATCTATAGATGATGAATCAATTCATATCAAAGATCAATATATAATGTAATAGTTACACAAAAGGCCTTATCAAGCTTCGCAATAAACTTTCAAAAGAATGCAGGGACAAAATGCCACAATCTTATGTGTAAAGTACTAAGCTAGATAGATAAATGTATCATCCTCGAACAATCAAGAGGTACCTACCAATAGGCGATCGTAATCCCTACACAGCTTCGATGATTCCTTCAACCTTCTGTCATACCTGCCCTATAAAAGATAATAATAGGATAGGTTCGTACAAACCTTGTATAAGTATAGGTTTTAACACACATAACATAAGTAACTATGCATGAGTAAGGAAACCTCTTCCTAATACCAACATGTCTTTTCTGAAAAGTGCCATCACTAACTTCCCCAATTCGTTTTTGTGAATTTTTGGTATGAATATTGACGTATTTAATGAATTAAAACCACAAAACAACTCACTTCTATATGACATAAGACCTTAAGAATCATACCCATAATTTTAGAAGCAACTCGGTGAAAATTTTGAAATTTGAAATCCTAACCCTAGAGCTCCCGTTTTGTACTCCGTGTTTTTTTTTCTAGTGTTTTTGTCTTTCTTCTTGTTTGTTGTATAATTCGTTAATATCCTTCGATGCTATGTTTTAATTACAAGTGCAATTATTCATTGTAGTCCCGTACCTACAATAATTCATGTAAGTAATACAAAAGACTAAGGAAATGATTTTTCTATCCTTACAACAAGTTATTCTTTCCATCTTATTAGATTGAGCATAGAAATTTTATAAGCCAATGTTTATTGGCTAGGTCACTTATTTCATCATTTTAATATTATGGATATTATGGGGCATTTATTTGCCATTACATTTTTCTCCCCTTTATTGGCATAATATAAAAAGGTCATTATTAGCCAATTTTATTTGGTTATGCCCATTTTCATGTTAAAAGAAGTAATTATTGGCTATGCCCATTATTTTATGACAAATTTATTCTTATCAACACTGACGATTGATATTCTTAGGCTATTACTTTGTTAGATCACTTTAAACATACATCTCTTCTTCTTTCATTCTTGCTTTCTCAAAGACATCTTATGAATTAAGATCATGCGAGCTAACATGAGGTCAAGTATCTGCCCCGCACCGAAAAGGGGTGATTCACTAATCAAAGTTAATATAGATCATTTGAGCTAACATGAAATCCAGTGTCTACCCCCACACCAAAAAGGGGTGGTCCACCGGCTAAACTAAAACAAAGTTTAGTGTTCTCCCCACACCAAAAGAGGTGGTTCACAGTTAAAGTGAACCGAATACTTTGTTAGAGCATTTAAGATACATTGATCTTGTGAGATAACCATGAAATCCTGTGTCTTCCCCACATCAAAAAGAAGTGGAATAACCGGCCAAAGTGAAACCGCATCATATCTAGCTAGCTTAGCTTGAATCCACTGTCTAGTTGCTATACTACTAACATAGTTGGAAGACTAGGAGACATACGGACACTACTTAACCACCTTGGTTGTAGCCTCGTATCATGAGACTTAAATATGCTGGCTGGTGTACCGTGGTTTCACGGTATTTTTAATGCTTTTCCATCAAGTTTAGTGTGTGTCCAAAAGCCTTTTTGTATTGATTCTTATGTAAGTTTCTTCTTATTCCTAGGAAAACTGTCAGAATTTGAAAGCAGAAGTTTTTTAGTGATAAATGCAGAAGAGACCACCTATGGAGCTTATGACGGACTGTCATAGCCACGGCGGTCTGTCCTACTGGTTCGTTGTAATGATCAGAAAGTAGTCCAAGTACCCAAATTCAAAGAAGTTAAAGTATTATTGAATGGATACCCTCAACTGACCGTCGTGATTGGAACGGTTCGTCATACCTGTTCGTTGAGGGTAATGAATAAAGAAAAAGAAGAATTTTTGAAGTATGGGACGACAGGATTCCATTAACGCCCAGTCATTACTATGACTGTCTGTCCCGAGGTCCTCGACTAAAATAAGTTTCTGATGATTTTCAGTTATTATAATCCACTTCTTTTTATAGATTTTTGTGTTTATATAATAGTTTTGAAAAACCGTCGATTTTGGTGTTGAACTTTTCGATAATTTTTATTTTCTTGTTCAAGTAATGAAGAATTACTTTCAGTATTTATACACTTTTCCGGAATTGATTGTTGGTGGTTTTGGTGATTGAATCAAGTGAATTTCTGGATTGTTAGTGCTTTTCTCATTAAAGTAAAGTGCATGAATTCTTATATGAAATATATGAATAGATGTGATTAATGCCATGGTACTAAACTCCATAACTAACTGTGTGGAACGCAAGGTGATCATGGGTACAAACCTAACCTCAACACCAAAATAGTAATTCTCCCATAGTGTCTTTTCATGTATTGATAATTCTTATTCGTTTTAGAAGTCTTTTTAATGATGCCAACGTTTAGAACTTGGCTTCATTCATACTTGCCGGACAAGGAGGCGATCATAGGAAAAGAATTATCACACATGATTTAGTGTACACACTATCTAATACGCTAGTATCAGTTGGTACAGTTTTGAAGCTAGTCAAATATCGAAATAAAATACTTAATATGAGGTAAAGGTAGGGTTAGTATAGCAACACACGTAGTCGGACATGGTGCACACTAATTTTCTAGATGCCGGACCAAGAATTTAGAATACATAACTCATCCACTTTACATGCAAGATACTAGAATGATTGTTAGTTAGAATTATCAGTTAGGAAACATTGGGACCACTTAGCCCTAGTTTACGTTTATTAAATTAAGTCGGAGATTGAATTGTATTGTTTACATTAAATTAGTAATTATTCTCATTAATTAGAAATTAAAAACAACCTTTTTTGTCTTTTGTTTTCTAGGAAAGAAATAGTTGACTAAATAATCGTTATAATGAATAAGGGTTTTAAGTTCTGAACTATTTTTCCTGTGGATTGATCCCAACTACAATTTAGTTTTTGGTTCTTTTTACTTATCGACCGCTTACTTCTTATTTGAGAAGTATTTGAGCGATCAAAATTTTGGCGCCGCTTCCGGGGAACAGTAGCTTTAGATACTAAACTTATTCTAACTTTATGCAATCTTTTTCTAGCTTTACTTTTCTTCTATCTTTGAATTCTTGCAAACTACTTCGTTGTAATGCCAATACACGGAGAGGAAACAGAACCCTTGCTTCCCTAGAACACTAATTGAGCGTACACTACGCCTATAATCGAACTTGGGGTATTATAATGATGATCCAACCAGAACATCTCACCTCTTGTTGATGTTCATAGTCCAGTTTTCCTGATGATCCGTGGAAAACAATAAAAGGGACAAAATCCCACTCACTTCCACAAATACCTATAGATGTTATGATATATTGACACTCGGTGGGAAAACTTGTCCTTTCCCCCTCTCCACAAGGCACAACATTGTGGTAACTTGTAGTTTGATATGCAAATGTCTCACTGCTAGAGTTTGTTTTCACCAGGGCTACCTTCTAAGGGACCCACATTCCCATATTGCTAATTTAAGGGTAGTGTGTAAAGCTGTGTAAGGAGGCCTATTTGAATTTGGATGTAATAGCTAAGAGTATTCCTCTCTACTGACGGAGATGCTTGCTATTTTGTTCACTAAGCTTCCCTTATAACTCAATTTTTTCACCTTGGAACAAATAATGGACGTTTTCTCTTCTTGGCACGTTACTACCATCCGTCTCAAGAACAACTCACAAAGCAGAGTGAACAACTTTGTTGTCACTCAATGAGAGTTAATTACAGTTCTTCAGATATGATTCACTTCATTTTTGAGAAGTGTCCCCAATCACAACACACATAGAGATGAGTCATAAAGTATACTTTAATCGGGGACCTGATGATAATAAAAAACGGTAATTGGATACTATAGCGGGTGTTCTTATGTGTCAGATACTGAGGAAAAACACCTTACGAGTTCAATCCACACAACCATCCAAGATGAGATTGCTGAAGAGTGGCTCGATGAAACTCAGCTTGGGTTTGACTAGGGGTGAAGAAAAGATAATGTATTGAACTACTTGTCGAAAAACTACCACCAAATGAATGAATATTAATATGAGGAGGAAGCCTAATGCGGTATGAGCCACGGGGTTTTTGTTGGGTTTTCGTCCGAATGCCCAGGCCTCAAATTAGGAGAATTGGCCCAAGGTCAGAAACCAAGGTCGGAACTATGGTAACTATACGCATGAGGTAATTATGTCCGAATGCTAATTACACCGCGAAACACTTCAACTGGGTAACTATGGTAAACACAAATGATAGGATGGCCCTATGTTCCTCCTCACAATCGTGAAGTTGCTCCAAGGGATTGGTGGATTTGTAGTATTGCGCGAGCTGAGGATATTTTTCACAAAATGATGAGGGAGGTTCGTGCTAGTGATGAGGCAAATTAAAGATAAAGGAGTGAATTTAAGCGGGTATTGGCAGCAATTCAATACATTTGCAATATTGATTAAGCATCTTTATTGCCAATGTCCCAATTATTTAAGACTTGAACCAAGGCATCGGGCAGTGTTTCCTAGCAACACTACCACATCCCAAAAAAATGGATTGACACTGTATGACCAATCACTAAGCGGGTGGTAAGCAAATTAATTTACCCACCTATACCGTCTAATGAGAAAAGGTTATAAATAATAAGATAAAGTGGTGAGGTAAGGTGAAGTAGAAGATAACACTTGAAAAGATGCTGAAGTGCCTAAAAAGGTAACTCCCATGCCTAGAACATCGTCCCCCTTTCCTCAAAGATTAGTGAAAAAGACCGAGGATGATAAATATTGGCATTTTATAACAATGTTGAAGCACCTTTCTATCAATGTCCCTCTGTAGAAGCTCTAGAACAAATGCCCGGTTATGCAAAGTTTATGAAATATCAGGTTACAAATAAAAGATCGGTCTTTTTTGAGGATGATGATAGAATGCATCATTGTAGTGCTATTGCTACAAGAATTCTAGTACAAAAGAAAGAAGATCCGGGTGCGTTCACTATTCCTTATACAATTGGGTTTTTACATTTTGTGAAAGCATTAAGTGATCAGGGGGCAAGCATAAATCTCATGCCCCTCTTGATTTACAAGAATATGGGTATGGGTGATCCAAAGCCCACTGCGCTGCGTCTACGTATGGCCGATCGAACAGTAAAAAGGCCTATAGGGATACTCCACGATGTGCTAGAAAAAGTTGAGTCGTCATATTTCTAGCCGATTTTGTTATTATTGATTGTGAAGTCGATTTTAAAGTGCCTATAATTCTCGGGAGGACATTCCTTGCTAATGGTAGAGCCTTAGTTGATATGAAAAAAGGGGAAGATGTAATTTTGGTTGAACAATGAAGAAGTGACCTTCAACATTTGTAGCCATAAGGAAGAGTGGTGAGCTGTAATTGGTATCTTCTATATCCTAAAAAGTTGGTAAGTCATCCGAGAGACAAATAGAAGAACGTCTAGGTGTAGAAGCATTAGCGGCAGTGATAATGATTTTTTATAATGATTACATTGAATAGTATGGGTCATTAGTCGTGGCTCTTGATTGTGGTGATGTTCGGTTTAAACCGATGAAATATGAATTAGACATTAAGAATCGTGAGTCTCCACCCGCAAAACCATTTATAGAGGAGGATCCAAAGTTAGAACTAAAATCTCTCCCACCTCATCTCAGGTATGAATTACTAGGAAATGGTGACACTTTGCCGGCAATCATTGCATCAGACCTGAATGAACAAAAAGGTTAGAGTTTGGTGCAAGTGCTAAAAAGGTTCAAAAGAGCTATTGGGTGGAATATTGCGGACATTATTAAGATCCCTCCTTGTATTTGTTCTCATAAAATCCAACACATGCCCGATCATAAGCGAATTATTAAGCACCAAAGACGCTTAAATCCACTTATGTAAGAGGTCGTGAAGAAGGAAATCATTAAACGATTAGATGCCAGAGTAATATATCCGATCGTCGATAGTAGTTTGGTATGCGCAGTTCAGTTTGTACCTAATAAAGGGGGAAAGACTGTGGTCCCCAATGACAAAAATGAACTTTTTCTAATGAGAGCGGTTACTATATGGAGTGTGTGTATGGATTAGCGTAAATTAAATGCATGGACCGAAAATTACAATTTTCCTATGCCCTTCATGGATCAAATGTTGGATAGACTTTCCGTAAAAGGGTGGTACTATTTTCTAGATGAAGTCTGAGTTATCAAGTGTCTTCAGTCGTGCCACGATGTTATATCAGGCGCTGGTTGGGAGGCAACCCAATACGTATCCTCTAACCCAACTATAGTTTTTTTCTATTAATAGTTGTATTTTCTACTAATGTATTTTAAATTTTCAGGTAGCACATCACCAAGAAATTCTGCAGAAAATCACTCCGCAAAATTCACTTACGGATACATCGACGGACCGTCAAGTTTGCGACGGATCGTAACATGAATGTGTCGTGCCAGGTACATTTTTCATTAATTTTTAAAATCAGGGCATCCGCGGTGGAACTCATGCCGGACCGTCACATCTGCGATGGACCATCGTCGGGTATTCGTTACGTCATTAACCAGCAACCCGACCCGACCTGTCAAGGGAATTTTTAAAGTTTTCAACCTTTTAAACTCCCCACCCCTTCATTTAAACTGTTTCTTTCCCTCTTTCTCCCATATCCTCCCTTTAAAACTTCTTCCTTTCTTATCCTCTTCTCTATAAATTTATCCACATCACTTCCCCAAATCCCCAAATCCCGAATACTCCTTTTTACTTGTCGGAGTCTACTGTTGTGTTTCTCCACTTTATTACTTAGTGCCTCACTTGCTTGTTTTTCTCCTTTTCTGAGGTATGTGTCTCTGATCTCTACCTATTTACACTACATTTTTGTTTTCAATTACTATTAGCCTATTTCTTTTTGGTGGGTCTTTGCTCTTTGATCAAATTTTTTCTGACGTCTGTTAGGATTCCATCAAATTTCCTTGTTAAAACTTGAGAAATTTGTGTTTTAGCATTGCGAGACTACTAGGTATTTGGGTTAGAAACATGTAGGTTAATATCCAGTATTCCGTTTGAGTCACAGGTGATGAGTGTGGCATCCTCTTTTCTTTCACCGAATTACACAACGAGACCCCAACGACGAATCGTCGTACCTACGACAGTCAGTCATAGGGTCTGTCCCAACACCCCACTATTCGTTTTCTTTAAGTGTCCACAAACGGACATATGCGACGGACCGCCGTTCCCACCACGGTTCGTCTTGCACAACCGTTATTGTTGTTAGAGACCCTATTCCTAAGGATCTCCAATTTTTTCTAAGTGTCCTTTGACGGATATCTACGACAGACTTTTGCACCCACGACGGCCTATCCTGCACAACCGTAATGGTTGGCAGAGACTCTCCTAAGGATCTCCATTTTTTTCTAAGTGTCCACTAACAGACATCTAGGACGGACCGTCGTACCCTCGACGGATCATCTTGTACAACCATCATGACAGTCAGATACCCCTCTCCTAAGTGACTCCATACTTTTTCTAAGTGACCCACGACATACATCGACGACGGACCCTCATTATCACGACAGTCCATCCTACTTATTCATCAAATTGTCATATAGGGAGGGGCCTTCTAAGGTCTCCAAATAACATTGTTTAAGTAAGACAGGACTTGACCCCCATGACGTCCGTTATCTCTCAACAGGCCATCACCTATTCGTATTGGTATCACTCAACACTGCTAAACTACAGAGATATCACTACAGCTTTGCCTGTATCTGTATTTTTGGTCTCATTTTTGCTTGTCTTGGTTTTTCTCTTCTATACTAATAATGCTTCTTTACAGCCTATATCTTATGGAAAACAAAACAAGATGATTTTACGCAGCTGTGCGTCACAGAGTGTGTTGCCCCTTCTGCCCAACTTGTTATAAACACAATACGCTCTGATGAGAGTCATGAATGCCCGAGTACGTGCCACCTATGCACTACCTCTCCAGCATCGAGCTACATGTGGCACAATATCTACGCACAAAAAATGTTGGCGTCCTCTAGTTCATTGCTTCCACTTTGATATGAGCGCGCACAGACCGGCACATCTTCCGCATCAGCTACACAAGAAGAAGGAGCTCTGGTTCCTTAGGAGTTTCGTGGTTTGATGATTCCTCTGAATCCGTAGAGGTATCTGCACCCGCCATGGCTGCACAGTCTTCCTCATCTAATGATGCTGATAGTCCTAGTTCCACTCCAGGCTCACCGACCGGAGTTCCCGCCCCGGTTGCCGACCAGCCCAATCGGTGGTTTTGTCGATTGGTAGTACCAAGTGTATTCAGACGCCAAGCTTCTAAATGATAAAGGCTTCATGACACATAACCTTACACTGGAGAGGCGGGTCCTTCCGAGAAGTCTCCTCACCATCGCAGATATCCACACTATCTTCACAATACACTGGATAGAGTGGACAACTCGTTCTTTAGGCTGCTACAGTGATTAATTGGTCCGAAAGTTTTACGCCCCTTATGTGGCTACTCTCTGATCAAGATTTATAGGTGGGATGCCCCCGCCAAAAAGGCTCCACATAAGCAAGTTAGAGTACGCAGTATATTGGTCGACATCTACTTGCCAACCATTCGCCGGTATCTTTACGACGAGGATGTTTATTCCACCAGGACCCCTCTCACCGCCAAGTTCGACTACTGGTAGCAAATTGTTAAAGAGGTCCGATTCTTGCATGAGCCATCGCTGAGAGAGACTACCAAGAGGTGGATGGACCATCACATATATATTGATGGAGAGGATGCCAACTAGGAAATGGAGTCGAAGAGAGTTATTAGGAAGGCTAACTTGACCTTCACAGATAAGTTTCTATGGTTGATTCTCCGTCACTGCCTCCGGATACTCGCACAATTCTGATGGAAGCGATGATGGCCGGGTTAGAGGTTGACTTCGCTTGGCTTCTTTAGGCGTTCATGCATGAGAGAGATTTCAGCAGGTGTGCCCATCGGGCACATTGATCAGCTCAAAAATCCATAGGGCAATTTTGATATCGTCCTCATCATGGATAAGGTCAATGAGTTGGCTCCACGGAGAGGGCCCCGTCAATAGGTGCCTCCACTTGGTGAGAATCTGGCTGATACTGTAGATCATGCTCGAACGGCTACGCAGGATACTTCAATACTCACTGACACTACCTCGGTCGAGTCTATCCCAAGCTCATCTTGCTCAGCTCCTTTCCCCGCTCTGGTCCCACTTGCTAGGGTCCAGAAAGTAGAGGCTTAAGATGGCACACTTCCTACATCCACATCCTCCTGGATGCAGAGGTCTATTCTGAGGCGGAGGATCCTTGGCGCTTAAGTGGCAAACAACACACATAGAAGCAAGATCAGCGGTGTTCATCAGCGCATAGACGCTTTTGAGTTTCGGGTGCTATCCCGGCCAGTCCTCCGAGGCGAGCCATACCCTTCAAGGCTGCGGTTGAGAGTTGCTAGAAGTATTTGATATTATCCTAAAGGCTAGGAGGGTGCCTAAGTCTGAGCCCCTTCTACAGAGCCTGATTGAGGACTGTCAATTGTTGGCTTCTTTATTCGCCACTGGTTCTGGAGATTCACCATCCACGCACCTCCCCCTCAGAGTATGCCGCATGAAGGGTAAAGAGTGGGATGAGGCTAGGTCAGGATAAGAGAGCTTTGAGAATGTAGGGTTGCAAGAGAGCCTCGATGCTGATGAGAAGGCACGAAAGATAGGGCTGTAGAGTTAGTTGCCGTGGCAATCTAGCCCTAGAGATTGGCGACCACGGGAAAGCAACGACTGATAGTTTCTTGTTGCTGATGAGGACACTACGATGGTGTCCATACCTACAGGAGGTAGTGGTTTCGAAAAACCGGACCCACAGCTTGCTTATCGCCGGCTGTTTTTGTGCCTCAGGTTGCTTTCACCTACCACTCTCCTTTTTTTCAGTTTTTTCTTGGCTTAGGGACAATTGCATATCTTTTTGTTGGGGTGGGGTCATATGGAAAAGTAAAGTTCTAGGTTGAAGTCTAAGGGCTCCCAATCATGATCCTCTTTTGGGGTTTTCTTGGTCTTGTGTTCCTTTTTTTTTCCCCAATAACTAATCCTTTTTATTGGGGAACTGTCAATGTTATATCTTGTTGTACATAGTATAACATGTGAAGCATGATGGCTAAAACAAATAGATAGACCGATATGAAAATGCTGCTTTGACAGTCAGAGTAATTAAATAATTGTGTGGTCTCTAAACATGACATAGAGATACCCTACCGCATGACCTTTATCTAAGACTAAGAATTAGGTGTCCGAAATCTACGGGAATTAATCACTGTCAAGTGAGGTGAGGAAATTTCGAAAGATCCCCCATTGAGACTGAGCTAGAACTTGCCTGGTTACTATTGCGATAAGTAAGCCAAAAATGAACATTAGAAAAAGCCATCATACTCCTCTGTTCGAAATAGTCAATCTGTGAGCCAAAAAAAACACAAATGAAGTTAATCCTGTATTGATCCCAATGATTTTAGCCTAAAAAACAAATAATTTCTTTTTCACAACCCGAACTAGCTTCTCTGGGACAATGTGCTGCCTGGTCCCTCCTTGAACATGTGCATCTCCGTTGATGCCAAAAGCATAAGTTGAGGGTGGCTTATAATACAGAAAACATCCTTTTCGTGGCCTTGACCCAACTGTGGGTATTGTGAACCTTGACTCATGGAAAAGTCTCGAGTTGAGGGTGACTGTTATAAGGAATACTCCGGAAAGTGTGGTTGAAAGAATGAAGAGGAAGAAAGAAAAAAACATAAGTGACTAAAAAAAACAAAAAAAAAAGAAAAGTCACTTACATATAAGGATAAGAAAGGAGAAACAACAAGAAAAAAGAAAACAGAGAAATTGGGCGAAATAAAACCATAAAAAAGTGGTATGTTTAGCCGATATGTCAAGGAGGGAAACAAGTCAATAAAGTATACCTGAATATACCCTACCTGAACCTGAGCTTATTTTACAAACTAAGAAAGTCCTATTGTGATTCTAACAGTTGTATGGAGAACTTAAAGCAGTGAAATAAGGGCAAGTTTATGGCAATATTTATGAATGAGTTGTGAATTTTTTCTAAGATTGAGTGTTGAAAAGTAATCCTTATACTCAAATTGAAATCATTTTGTGAAAATGAGTATGTTGGTTTTAAGTGAGGACCTACTTGCAATACCGTAAAATATTATACCTCACCGAGAAAGTGAAGAAAAGGTGTCACTTACTGTCACTAGCCGTGGTGATCTTGGCATGGTCTAGTTCTACATAATTTAAATCCTCATAGTATAAATGCATAAACCATGAGGAGAAGATCGAGATTGATTAGCCAATAATTTGAAAGCTAACATATGGATAATTCTTTGTACAAAGATTTTTGTAGTGAGTCCCAGAGTGCGTCCCTTGAGGACAACCAATCATTTTAAGTTAGGGTGTTGAATTGTAACCGTGGTTCCACGGTATTTTTCAATCTTTGTCCCTTAAGTTTAGTCTGTGTCTAAAAGATTTTTTGTATTTATTTTTATGTAAGTTTATCCTTATTTGAAGGAAATCAATCCAAAGATGAACGCAGAAGTTTTTTAGGGAGAAATGCAGAAGAGACAACCTACGGCGCTTATGACGGTCCATCGAGTCTGTGACGGTCCGTAGGTGGAATCGTAGTAAGTAGAGAAGCTACTGAAGGAAGTTGGGAAGTCTGACTTAGTGTAGAATTAAAGTAGTCCATGACGGACCGTCATATCCACGATGGTCCATCCTGCATGTTCTTCGTAATGATCATAGAGTTGTCCCAGTAACCAAATTCCAAAAAGTTAAAGTATTATAGAATGGAGACCCTCGACGAACCGTCATGATTGGAACGGTTCATCATTCCTGTTCATTGAAGGTAATGAAGAAAGTAGCAGAAGAATTTGTGAAGTATGGGACGATGGAAGACATGAAGGCCCTTCGTGACCACTACGGTCCATCATGCGGTCCGTCAACTAAGACGCATATTGAAAGATTTTTACTAATTAGAATCCTTCTTTTATTAGGTTTTTGTTTTTATTCTAAATAGTTCAAAAAACCTATTTTTTTGTGGTCAGACTTTTCGATAATATAATTGTTGTTCGCTGTTCATCTGAAGATCTAATTTATGTAAATTGTACACTCTTTTTCCTGGAACTGATTGTGGGTGTTTGTGTTTGATTAATATAGGGGAATTGCTAGATTTTTATTCTTTCTTATTAAAGTAAGTGCAATGAATTCTTATATTAAATATTGATTAGTCGATTTAACCCATGGGGTAACTAAACTCCATAACTAGGGTTGTCGGAATCAGGGTAAATAATGAAGTCAAATCTAACTAAAATAGCAATTCTCTAGAATTGTCTGCATGTATTTATAAATTCTTGCTTTCGGTTTGAGAAGTCTTTTGAAAACGGTGGCCACATAGAACTCGTCTTAAACGCTACACTTGCCGGAACAGGAGGTAGTAATGAGGAAAAGAATTAAGCAACATAGATTTAGTTTTACACTATCTACTAGGCCTAGTGCAGGTTTGGTCAGGTAAGTATGCTTAGTCAAATCATCAACACAAATGCTTACAGTCAAAAGCTAAGGGTTAGTATAGCAACAACACGTAGCCGGGAACCAAGTGCAGAGTGAAATTTTTCTAGATGTCGTACAAGGATTTACGATCCATAAATATCCCTTTACATGCAAGATACTAGAAAATAATTGTTATAAGTAAGAATTATCCTTTAGGAACCTGTGGGGAACACTTAAGCCCTAGTTACTTCTGTTAATTGATTATGCTTCGAGATTTGAATATGTTAGTTGGTTACTTTAATATAGTTAATTATTTTCATTAATTTAGTAATAAAAAACACTTTTTTTTGTCTTTTGTTTTCTAGGGAAATAATTGACTAAATAATAGTAATATTAGAGTAAAATTATGTATGAACTATTTTCCTCGTGGGATCGATCCAACCTCATTAGTTGGGTTCTTTACTTGATACGACCGCTTTACTTCACATTTGAGAAGTAAGTTTGAGGGTAATCACTGGCACATTCTCAATGTTAGTCTATCGGTGCTAAGGTCAGATTTACTTTACTTTCTTATCTCTTAGATTTTGACGCAAACGTTATGGAGGCTTGATTCTAGTTTGAGGTTTACTGAAATCTTTGGATTACCGGTAATACCTCTCTTTACTTGATGAAATGTGAACTTAACCTTACATTATCATCTTGGAGATAATGAGACTTGTTTCACCAGTATGGACACCATTTGTATGCTAGTATACTTAGCATATTTTTCTAGATATGAGTGAGACTTGTCTCACTTCTTTTAAAACCTCATTCTTGCCACTTTCACGATTCTTAAAACTTTAAGTATGTTATTACTCACCTTATCTTGTTCAATGACATTTGGTATCGTTATACCACTCTTTATGAACGTTATAAACTTTGTTCAAGGTACTTACTATATTCATGGTGCATTTGGATAGAGTATGTTGGGACTTGTCCCAATGATTGACATACCCTTAGTAATGAATTCAAAGTTACATTGGCCAAGCTTAATTTTGGTATAACTTAGTCATTAGCCAATTTTGTATTATATAATGGAAATACATTGTAAGCCGATTTATTTGCATAGACTAATTTTTCATAGTTTTATGGTAATCTTTAATATTGTTACCCAATATATTAACGTAAGCCAAATTTTCACTAGACAATGGTCATGATAATAACATTATCCATTTTTTATGAAATGACATAGTAAGCCAATTCTATTCAACTTTTTGGACAATATGTTGCTAGCGAATTTGTTGGCATAAATCAAACTTTCACTTAAACAACTTTCATTATGTTATCACTAGCCATATCAAATTAATCTCATGAATGTATTATAATGATATCCTTAACATAAGCAAGTCGACATTTAAAAGTAGCTAACTTCATAATCGACTTTAAACAAACTTCACATTTTCGAACACAATTAAGCATTATATCATTCTTTATTTCATATAACTAATACCCTAATAATATGAATCAAGTATATAAACCTCATTATCCATTATCAAAAGTAAGTTACCTAGGGTAATCAAATGAATGATATATATACCCATCCATTAGAAAATTACAAGTCAAACTCATACTTGTTGATATCAGACCCATGAAACATTTATTTCCACTCCTCACAATATAAATTGGGCATTTTAAACATGTTCCTGTGCAATGTATCTTTTGAATTGTGTTTTCCTTATTTCTTTTTGTGAGATATTGATGAATACAATATTTAAATGAGTATTTGTAAGTGAACATGTTGAATGTCTTGACCCTACATAGAGAGAGACTACAAATAAATGTTTCATGGGAATGACATTAACTAGTATGAGTTTGAGATGTAATTGTCTGATTGATATGTGTATATCCCTTTCATTGGTACGTTACCTCTTTTGTCTTGGAATTCATGTTCTAGAGGATGACTTCAGGGTTGTTGCTTATAAACAGGAAAGGAATGAGGAATCCAAATTGCCTGCTGACTAGATTAGGAGAGAACACATGAAGATCAAAGATGTGGTTATGAAACATGTATTAACTTTCCTTCCTGGTAAGCCATTGACGAAATTTCTGGCAGTGTTCAGTGAATGGAATCATTTGATAGTTGGTCCGTTAGTAGCATACCAAAAAAGTATTTCATTATAGAAACTTTCAGGATACTTTTTCTCAGATTGTGCATGTGTATTTCCAATCAGATTCTAATTTCTTGTCTCTGGATAATTCTTCAAATGTGATCCCCCATGCTTCTCTTGGTTTCTTTCTTGAAACGATTAAGAGAAAACAAAGATTATTTGTTTTTTCCGTATTCTCAAAGAAAAGAGGATAACAAAAATTACAACCTGGCAAGGAAACAAATTCATGAATCAATGAAGCAAATAATATGAGACTACGTTATCAAGTGAGAAAGAAAGCCTTATTTTATAAAATAAAGATAAAGATTGTTTACTATGTAATTATCACGGTAAAAAAAACTTATCCTAACCCTTTAGTTTTTTCCAATAAATTTACCACAGACTTACGTATGAAATTTAAAACATTATCTTAGTGAGGTTGCTTTGTATTAATATGCAAATAGAGTATGACCATACAAAAATTGATTATGGTTGTGGAGCTAAAATTGTCATTGATTTTGAACTTAAAATTTTTGAAGTAAGGGTTATGAAGTATGGTAAAAAAGTTGTACGAAGTGTTTCCTTATGTTCTTTTGATACAAGTAAATTTATTTCTTCTTTAACTACTAAGAATATTAAAAATGTTCTTACTGATTAATGTCTCGTTCCTAGTGAAATTTATTTGTACAATTCTTTACCTTGTAAGGACATGAATGTATTTTGTGATAGTCCTCTTAAAATTGAGCATGAAAATTGTAATGATATGCCTTCTAGCCTAAGGAATATAAAAATATCAAAAAAATTTTACAATCAAGAAGAATCAAAAAGTGATCTTTTTATAGATAATGTGAATCTTTCTTTAAGTTGTCCAAATGTTTATATGTGTTATTCACATAGATTATAATTTAAAATTTGAGTTTAAAGATGTGAACACTATTGATGAAGTCAAATTGAATGATTCATTCCCTTTTTATTAATGTTTACTTGATGAAATCGATTACAATACATTGCATGCAATTGATGCGATGTCGATCTTTAACACTCTCAAGATGATATTTTAATTGAATTATATTATAGTTTAAAAATAAGTTTTTGAAATATATTAAACATGTAATATAGTGTATATAAGATGGTGAACCCACTGTATTGATAACTTATGAATACTTACCGTAAGCTCTTTTTCTACTGACTGATTATCTTATCGTTTTATTTGAAAGTTTATAGCAAGTTTTATTCAATGGGGGGGTATTAACACATTACAACTTTTCCCCATGAGGTAGTTTTCCTACATTTTTTGTTAATAATATGAAATCTAAGAAAAACAATACATAAAAAAATTTCATGCACATCATGTTCAAGAAAAAATGTTATTTCTTTCTTATCATTCTTAAGGATATATTCATCTTTAAATAAAATATTAGTATGTTGCATTTTCAATGATTTTAAACTTCAAATTATATCATTCCGTTACGATAAAATTGTTTCTTTCTTCTATTCTTCAACTAAATTGTTTAGTTTTTGTTTTCGTATTCTTGTGTTTTTTTTTTAATTATCTCAACTACACTGCAGGTCAACATAAAATTCTATATTGATAGGGGTATGCAATGTTTGTTATCATTTCATATTAATGTTGTAATATTATTTTTCTATGTATTTTTAGAATGATTTCCCTAATATTTGTTATGTTTCCATTACTTTTGTTTTCTCATTTTAAATTCGTTTGATATGTATTCTTGAATTTATAATTTCATTATTTATTTTTTTACCTCTACTAAAGAGGACACGTGATTTCAACTATTGACATTGTAATGAATATATTATCATTAGCTATAATTGTTGAATAACTATATTCACAACGAAATCATGCCAAAATCATAATCCTTATATGAATGATAGGTAACTACTAACATTTATGTTAGAGCACATAAAATTATAGATATCTAATTTAAGAATAACCTCTTGAAGTGTGATAAGATACATTAAAGAAAATTAACAAGTTAAACAGACATTCGAGGGAATCCACAAGATAGGTAGCAAATTTGCAGTCTTCTAAAAAGATCCCTGGTTCACATTCAAACTCTTTCAAAATTTTTGTGGACAAGTATTGAATAGGAAACTTATTACTTTCCTAGGTTAGAAGAACTCCTATTTATAGAGATTTCTTCATTGTCCAAAACGGAGTAGAAAACCCAAGATTTTCTTGAAAATAAGAAAATACACAATATTTTGTTGATCTTTTTCTATAAATACTATTCTGAGTTCTAGTTAAATACACACACTCTATAGACCATAAAATTATTTACCGTAACTTCCTATTATAAAAATAATTCCAAATATTTAGTAATAATTGTTCTTATAATAATGTATTATAAATCATTCCATTATAAATTTGTAATTTCACTCCTCTTTTTATATTTTTAAATTCCCCATGAAACACTTATTTGATTCCCCATGTTAAGGTTACAGATAGTAATCAATAAATTAAATTACTAACGATTAATTCAACAATCAATTTCCTTGATAACACATTTTTGTTATTTCATGTATCATTCAAAAATTAACTTGTAAGGTTGACACGATTAAAACTTATAAGCTTCTCAAAAAAGACATATTATAAATGTCTACATCGAGACATGACTTTCATCAACTAACTTATTATCTCACTAATATATATTATCATAATCCAATCTATCAAACATATTAAAAATCTCATAATCTCACCTCTTTTACTAAATAAAAATTATATTTAATGTATGCATATCATAATAGTATTATCTGTTCACTAAATCTTCAAAATATTTAATTTGCACAAAATCAGTTTGCGGGTCTATTATCTAAGATTAGTGGGTTTATGTTTTAATTAGTCAATGACATTATCTTCCTATAGTATTGGACCTTGTGAACCAGTTTTCTATGTTTTCCATTATTTGTGTGTTTCTTTATTTTAGATTTAGTAGTTAATTCTAACCCTATGAAACGACAATAGGAGTTTTTTATTTATTTTTGCAGCAAGAAATTTTGCAGTAAAAAGAAACCTTTTGTCTCTCAAACTCTTTCATTTATTTTTTGCCATTTTTCCTCGAATGAATTGACATTCAACGCTAATTTTAAAAGTTATAAGAGAATAAAATTTTAGCCCCAAACATACCAACAATAAAAAAAAAACAAAAGAAAAAAAGGGGGGGAGGAAAAAGAAAAAAAAAAAAACAACAAAAAACAAAAAAAAAAAAAAAACAAAACAACCAAAAACCAATAAAAAAAAAACAACATTTTTGTTTGTTTTTTTTTTTTTTACAATAAAAACCAACACCCCCCCACCCCCACCAACCCCAACAAAACACCCGGCCCCACCACCACACCACCCAATATTGTTGGTTTTGTGTTTTTTTTTTTTTTTTTGGTTTGTTTTTTGATTTTTTTTTTGATTGGTTTGTTGGGTTTTTTAGTTTTGTTTGACGAGATAGATCGATGGTTAGGGATACAGCAGGGGGAAGTGTTTTGGGTGTTGGTTTTGGGTTGTTGTTACGTGTTTGTTTGTTTTGGTTGTTTTGTGATTGTTGGTTGTTTGGTTTTTGTTTTGTGTTGTTTTGTTATTATTTTATTTTTGGTTTTTTTGTTGTAGTGTGTTATGGGTTGGGCAACAAACTCTAACAGTAACTGTCAACAACTTCCAATTTTTAAAGGCATTAATTATAACTTTTTAGGTCTTAAGATAAAAACTCTCTTCAAGTATCAAGAGTTGTGGAACTTGGTTAAAGAAATTTCCAGATCCAGATGATGGTCAAGAACAACGACTACACGAGAATCACAAGAAAGTCTCAAAGGCAATATTTTTTATTCAACAAGCCCTTAATGATGCTATCTTTCCCATAATTTTAGCAGTATAGTCTTCTCATGAAGTTTGGAAAATCCTGTAACATTAGTATATGGGATAGAGGAAGATAATCTCTTTAAAATTTCAATTTTTGGGTAGTGATTTTAAAACATTACTTATGAAAAGTAATGAATTTGTTCAAGATAATCTTTATAGAGTTTATCCCATTGTTAACCTCATAAAGTCATATGGGTAGAATATTAGTGAAGAACTTGTTGTTTCAACGGTGTTGAGATCTTTATCTAATTTTTTTGAGCATGTGGTTATTGCTATTGAAGAAACCCAGGATTTAACTTATTATTCGTTTTAAAAAATAATGGGTTCTTTATTATGTCCTAAAGATAGGATAAACAAGTAACTTTATAAAGTTAAACAATAAGCGTTTCAGGTAAAATAGGAGTCATCTTTCTCCAAAGAAAAACCCTCACATTTTTAGAGTAGAGATAGAGGAAGAGGTGGATTTTGTGCCTCAAGCCGAGGCCGCAGTGGAGGCAACTATAAAATTCAACAACACTCTTCATCCAAGATGTCAATATTCCAGTAAGATCGGTTATACTCAAACATACTGTTGAACTAAGCAAAAGGACGAACAGAATCAAGAAAATTTATGTGGGATTGCTGATAATCAAAGTTAACTTTTGCGTGGCTCATTCTTCAATCACAAACATTATTGAAAATGTTTTGTTTATTGATAGTGGATGTTCAAATCATAGGACTTGCATAAGGTATTTTTATAGAGCCCTCGATGGGTAAAAAGAGAGTGATGTTCGACTTTGTGATGATGAACATGTTCGAGTTGAAGTCAAAGGAACCATAACAACCAAGATAATGCAGCGTAATGTAAAACACGTTTGTGATTTACGACTAGTTCTTGGTTTGTCACATAATTTGGTGAGTGTTGGACAATATATGGTTAGTGGTTACTCTATTTTGATCAAAAATAGTTCTTGTGTAGTTTGTGAGACTATAGCGGTTGTGGATATGACAAAAAATAACATTTATCTTCTTAATGTTTCATTCAAGTGTGGGCAAATAACTTCCTTATTGCTAAATTTGTTACTAGCAAACTCAACTTCCGGCATGTCTCTATGGCTATTTTGAACCCTTAATGGGCTATGAAATTATTGACTAGGAATGAAATGATAGTTGGGTTACTTGAAATGGTTTATCTTAATTTATGTGAACGTTTATCTTCATGGAACAAAGTACAAAATCTTTTTTGGTAGGAAAATCATGGAGAGTTGCACGTTGTCTTGAGATTCCTATAATGCAGAACACCGAAATGTGGACCCAATTAATCTAAGTACTTGTGGGAAGTCAATATTTTATGTCTATTTAACAAATATTCTCAATCACTAATGAATTTTGCTTATTTTTTCTCTCCTGAATTTCATCATAACGTTTTCTGATTTCAGGAAAATTTTTAAGGCACTCCACCACAGGAGAAAGCAAAGAGGCTGCAACATTAAGGGTCGTTGGACTGAATGTGGTGGGGAATTTTTATGTAATTATTATACTTTATCTAGTGAAGATAATGGAATTCGTAGGGATCTTACCACAATGTACTCGCGACAATAAAATGGTTTTTCCTAGCGGAAGAAGCCTACTATGGTTGAGATCTATAGGCAGTGGCTGGAACTGTATACCTCTTAAACATCTCTCCAAATAAATCGATTTGGAATCAAACCAAATATGAAATTTTGGCAGATGAAAAACCATGAGAAAGACAGTTGAATTTTTTTTTTGTTGTTTAGGTTATGCTTTTGTTATTTTATGTTCTAAGCTAAATGAAATATTAGAGAAATGCCTTTTTATTTGTTAAAATCTTAAATCTAAAACATATAGACTATATAATGCTACTAGTGGCAAAGTGATTATCAGCTTGATTGTTGTGTTTAATGAAGAATCAGCCTTAGAGTGGAATGACTAGGAGGAAGATTCAATCATCTATATCAGATCTCATGTAGAAGTAGGACATAAAAGGATACTTGAAACAACAAGTTCTGATATTTCCTCACCAGGTAGTGGCAATACTTACAATACTTCTCATAGATGTATTAATAACTCTACTTCATCAAGCTCCCCTCTCTGCATTTGGCGTCATCCAACCAGAAGCCACCAACAATGTTTCGGTCACTACAAGATGTTTATGAATCTTGTATCTTTTCCTTATTAGGTTCTTATGGGACATGTAACGTAGAAGCTGCAAAGAAACCAATGTGGCAGGATACGATGATTGAAGAGATTCATGATATTGAGAAAAATTGCACCTAGGAGCTTGTTGATTTGATATAAGGGGTTAATTTTATTGGGATAAAATGTACTTCTAAACAAAGTACAATGTTGATGGAAGTGTCAAAAGCATAAATCTCTACGTGTTTCAAAAACATACTCTCAACAACAACATATTGACTTTGATGATATATTCTCACCAGTAGCTCGCTTCGAAATGGTTAGAGCAACTCAATTCTTGGTTGCTAAACTTTTTTGGAATGTATACCAATTTGATGTTAAGACTTCTTTCCTGAATGAAAATTTAGAAGAAGATTATGTTTCTCGGCTTAATGTCTTCCTGAATGGCGAATTACAAGAACCTCCACTCTATGTGAAGAAGAGAGGTAGCTTGGATGATCAAAGGAGTACATTTGCAAATATTTTAAATCTTGGCTCTGGATCAAGCCTATAGAGTAAAAAAAACAAGATATAACAGCTTTGTCATATTCTGAAGCAGAAAACATGGCTTCATCTTCACCATGTTGTCAAGTTGTTTGGTTAAGCAAACTGTTAGAAAATCTTCAAGAATAGTAGATTGGAGAAACTAAAATATTGTGTGACAAAGAAGGCGAGAATTGCCATGGCAAAAAACATGCTTTTCATAGTAGAAGGAAGAACATGGAAACTCGTTATCACTTTATTCGCAACCTAGTCGCTAGTGGAAAAATCTCACTAAATTTTATTAGCAAAAATAATTAGTTTATGTTCTTACGAATTCCCCTGTTTTCTTCAGACTTAGTCCCACACGCCTGTGTCACTTCTTCTCAAGTGACCTCATCTCATCATCCATGGGTTTTGCTCTCACTTGAATCGAATGGGGGCTATCCTCCCTCCACCTGTAGGGCGTCCATAAAAAGACCGCTGTTTCCCTCATTATCCATCATAGATAATTGTAATGAGGTGAATACCTATCTGGTGCCCTGATTGGATCTGGATGAATTTTCCCGTTTAACACCTACTCAGGTGTGACTTGCGCCATTTCAGATTCTTCAGTAGGAGTTGGGTTAGTATCTGCTCAACAATATCTGGGGTAATCTTCTCCATCTCAGTCTCAACCCAACTCCCACTTATTTTGTAATCTCTAGAACCTTCTGCTCTCCTTCTGCTCTCTGTCCTTCACATGACGACTCATCAAAGTCACGTCCAATGTCTTAGGATCTTCTGTTCTTTGTCATCCCAAAACCCTGTACCAACAATCAGAACCATATCTATGAAGAACACTCACAACACGTTGGGCATCAAGCTTTGTCCCCCTCTTTTTTTTCTGGATCACCATGAACAATAACCAGTGCAACAAAAGTCCCTTAGTAGTGAGTACTCTTGAGTTCTTTTTCCTGTCCACACCTCCTCGGGAATCTTTAACCCTAAGGAACTGATGGTCCCCCCTGTTTGATCCAAGTATACAACTGTCCTCACCGCATTCGCCCAAACCTGTTTTTTGGGCAGCCCACAGTGTTCTCATACTCCTTGCCAACGCTCCTGTCATTTCGTTATCCTCCTCAGCAATTCCATTCTGCCCCGTTTGCCTTACCAGGAACTGTTCTCATCATCTGATTCCCCTCGCTGCACAGAATGACTTGAACTCTGGATTTGTCATACTTTTCCCTTATCCTCCATTGTCAGACCTTAGGCATTTGAACTTTCAACATTTGATTCTCAACTTCAACTTTCCACTTCGTGAAAGTTTTAAAAAACACATCTGACTTATGCTTCCAGAAGTAAACCATACCTTTCCTGCCTGACAAATCAATCAATGAAGGTAACAAGGACTCTGGATCCTCCAAGTGATTGATACTGAGTGGTCCCCAAACATCATTGTATGGACCATTTCCAACCGCACTTTCTTTGGCTCGCTAGGAGTCTTTGTAGAAGCTTCACTCTTTTCTTTTGCCCATAGCACAACGCTTCGCAAGACCCATAGCACAGACTTCACCCTCTAATTCCTCCTTTGCAACTTAGCATCTTCATTCTTTAGTAACTCATGTGTTCCAAGTCTGTTTATGCCACAAACATGAACCGGAAGAACCTTCATCAACAATCGGGCATGTTTTATACACCCTGCGTGTGTTGTACAGGGTTCCCAAATTTGGTGCCACGAATACTACCATAGCCCCTTTCACGAGCTTCCACCGAACCTTTCCAACTCTTGCTGCATATCCGTACATCCAACTGACCAACAAAGATCAGATTTTTTACTTTGGATCCCTGGAATATATAGTCTGACATCCTCCACTGTCCACTTGTTTCCTCCGAGGTGGGTTTTCTTTATGCAAACATCCCCCTTTCCTTCAATCTCTAAGGGCTTTATTGTCCAGCAAGATTATACTTTTCAAAATTTCCAGATTTAAAATTTTTGAAACAACCCTTGCTTGGAATTAATGGAAAGAAATGCACCAGAGCCAAAATCCAATGATTCCGCCGGCTTGTTCACTCTTCTAAGGATTAGAGCATCCCCGAATGTCCTCTGCTGAATTTACAGCTCATGGTCCATCTCCAATTTCTGATTCCCTGTTTCTATCTTCTTGGCTTTTGTTAGTTCATCCGAAAGTTCCCTTTTCTCTCCGGTTCCAACAAGTCCCATCGTTTGATCTATTCAGTGAAGGTCCTCGATTACTTTCATTTGGATCGACCATGTTTGATTTTGGCCTTTTCGTCTTATACGTCTCCCCTTCTATCAACTCTGAGAGTCACTGCCCGATGAATCTCCCACTTCTCGTTTGCGAATACTTTTTTCTAAGAACAACATCAACGGATTTCATCAAACTTCCCCCACAAAATTTCTAAGATCCTACGGGAACTGCTAATCGGAGCAACAACAAGTATCCCAAGACTCGGGCATAGATGATCTCAAAATCAACGCCTTCATTTTTTCATCTTCGAATTTAATAATATCCACATAATTGAGGTGGACTCACAATCATATTGAAACTTCGTTTATATGATCAAACCAGATCCAGTTTCAGACATCTAATAAATTGAACAATCTACGCATCAAATATACCTTGTTTCATAAGCCACTGGTTTTTCATACAATGTTTTGACAGTGCCTTCCAACAGACCGGACGTGTCTTTCCTCCTTCACGATGTTTTGAACGCCACGTTTCTTGACAGAAGTTTCAACCGGACAACCCTAATTAGCCTGGCGTCCTTGAGTTTTCCACGTCCTCCTCTGTCATGGATTCCGATTCACAACACCGTCAACGGTTCATTAAGATAGTTTCTGTCAGATATCTTCGATCTGCAACCTTCCCCAGAAACTGAAATCGGATCCATCAACTTCCTCGATTCCAAAATTCGAACTATCCATCTTTTGTGATCGTGTGTGATCGCCTTAGTTTCTGATACCAGTTGTTTAGATCGAATTCACGTATACACACTAGATGAAATGAAGAACAGCAAGAACTTTCAAGAGAAAGAAATGAGCGATCCTAGAGATAGAAGAGAAAAACCCAATATTCATGGTAACACCCCCCCTAAGTTAAACTAACTTCCACAGCGGTGAGGTATATTTAATATTAAATAAACAAGTATGTTTTTGCTTACAGAGAATAAATAGGAAAACCTAAATAGAGAATAAATAGAAAAGCCTAAAGTAGAGAATAAATAGGAAAACCTAAAATTAATCAGGCTCCACTACCTAACTCATTTTGTCAGAAGTCTAAAACAACGAACTCTGCTGGGTCTCATTCAATGCATACAAAATACATTCACTAACATAACACGTTGGATCTACATTATTCCCATTATCAAGATAAATTATATATAATATTATCCTACAATCTTACGATGACATGTCCAATTTCAATCCTAGATTGTGAATAAAAAATATTATACTTGTACAAATCGATGGCTTAATTCTCTTTATATTAGCTAAAACTAGGGTGTTCAATTTTTTCTTTGATAATTGGAAAGGTACAGTATTAAATGTTTAGTAAATGTGTGAGGTTTCCATGTGAGGTATGAATGGGTGAAATGTCAATTTACGGAACGTAGTAACAACTAGCATGAAATAAAATGTGGTAACACGTTCAGAAGTTTAGTAGATGCTATAAAAAGTAAAAAAAATTCAATAAAAATATAAATATATGAAAGGATAAAGGGATCTGGTAAAAGAACAGATTATTGATAATCTAGGGAAATAATAAGATACAACATTTAAAATTTAAGAAAAGGATTTGACATGCAAGAAATTTATTCAAGAAAGTAAAATATGAGGTGAATTATAAAACATAAATAAATTGAAAAGAATTCTTAAACATATTAAGGAACAAATGAAAAAAATCTAATCATGAAGATAAAATCCAAGATATAATAAAACAGAGTAATTATAAAAATATATACAAGGCATGTAATTTATTAAGAAACGAAATAAGCATAGAGTGAAAGTTGACATAAAGATATATTAAAAAAGGAAAATAAAGATTGTATAAGATCAGAATTTCCCCCAAATAAGTTTTATTGACCCTCCAAGTAATTTCTATAAACCCTCTTTTAATTGTTTAGATCATTCTTATAGCGACCCAAAGATTATGAATTGTTGGTAGCTCGACCACCTAGTTATTTGTTTAGTTTTTATGCAACTATTCATTTTTTATCCAAGGTGATGCTTTGTAGAGTTTCGCGGCAATTCAAAGACTTCTCCACTCCACCACCGATTAGATCGTTCACTTCAGGGCTCAGCAGACTGGAACAAAGGGCGATCTTATGACATATGATGACTCACCAACTTTTTTGGGTGATCGTGAGGCCTTCATTTCATCGTTCTTTTCATCATATTTACCAAGTTGTGTCCATGCTCTGCCTCAAACTCAAAATACCTTAAAATCAAGGTTATTCATTAGTGATTGATACAAAACAAGAAATAAAGGATATTAATTCTATCAATATGTATCACTAAATGAGTAAAATCTGTGGACTCATCATTGTATACCCAATTGCGAGATAATCGAGGATTTAAGTGTTTTTACTTTTTATGATGTTTAGTACAATCCCCAATACTTGAAGTGTGAACATGTGATTATTTGGTTAGTTTGCTTATGTGATCATGTGATTATTTTCTTAGTTTGCTTATGGGTACAAATCTAGCTTAGACTTCTTTGCTTGCTTGACTGACGGACTTGTGAACCAAAACCTTTGATTAATAATTGTTGGTATTTGGTTGATGTGGGTTCCGCTCGAGAGAGTTAATAGTAAATCCAATTCTACCAATCTTTCTTGAATGAGTAGATATATTAGGTTTTTTCGTTCTTTATATTGTTAAGTTTGTCGATATTCTAGAGAAATCACCTTAATCATTATAGTTGTTTCAGAGAAATCTATTACACTAATAACCTAGCCTACCCATAATATTTCAAGCAAATTATTGTTAAATATCGTTTACCTAAATTGCAAAATTAGCGTATAATCATCAAATCCAGAGAATTTCATTTTATATTGTTATTTTGTTTGTGTTTGCGTGTTTTGTCACTGATATATGATAATACAAACACCTATATGAAATTCGTTGTCAAACCCTTAGACGTGTTATATATACTTTTTGATAAATTTTATTCGTACAACCGAATAGACCACTGATATATCGTGTTTCAACAGTATTTTTATTTCTTTTTCCTTAAGTTTAGTGTGTCCAAATTTCTTTTTGTATTGATTTTTATGTAATTTTCTATTTATTTGCAAAAAAATTGTCAAAAGATGAACGCAGAAGTTTTTGAGCAGGAAATGAAGAAAATTTACTGGGTACGGAGATTATGACGGTCCGTCGAGCCTGCGACAGTCTGTAGATTGCAACGTAGTGAAGCTGGTGAAGTCTAACAAAGTATCGGATTACAGAAGTTCATAACGGACCGTCATAGCCACGACGGTCCGTCTTTCTTGTTCGTCGCGATGATCAGAGTGTAGTCCAGTACCCAATTTACAAGAAGTGTAAGTTTTATGGAATTGAGACCCTCGATGTTCGTCATATCTGCCGTTGACGGTAATGAAGAGATCAGCAGAAGAATTTGTGAAGTATGGGACGAGAGAGGCTATGACAGCCCGTTGTGACCACGGCGATCCGTCACGAGGTCTGTCGACCCATCCGCATTTATGAAAGTTTTTCACTAATTATAGTCCTTCTTTTATTAGTCTTTTGTTTTCGTATAATAATTCAAGATAAAATTCCTCATTTTTGTGGTTAGACTATTTTGAGTGTTGTACTCTTTGTTAGAAAACTCTTTGGTGTCGGGGGGGTATTCACATATTCGATTGATTATAATCTTTTTTTCTGGAATTGAGTGTTTTCTGATTTTGTGATCATCAGTAAATTTCTGGAATTTATTCTTTCTCATCAAAATTAAGTGCATGCATTTTTATATAAATATATGATTTGTTCTTATGACTATCTCAGTTAACTAATCTCCATGATCTAGGGTTTGTGGAACGTGGGTTAATAATGAGGTAACATCTGAGTAACATCACAATTCCAAATAGAGCTTGGGCATTTATTTGGATACTTCTTTCGCTTGAAGTCTTTTTAATAGATGGCACGTTATAACTACGCCTTATTGCTCCACTTGACAGCAAGGTGATGTAGAAAATGGAAAAAATTAATCAAGATAGATCTAGTGTATACTATATAATAGGCTATTGGGTGCGTTGGTTACGGAGTAATAACTTTTTAGTCAAATATCGATATACAATTCTTAATATGTAGGTAAAGGTAAAGGTAATATAGTAACACCACTGTAGCCACAACCAGGGCGAGTGAAATTTTTTCCTAGATGTCCGGATTAGGATTTAGAAAATATCATAACGTTATCACTATGTCATTCAAGATACTAGAAAGAAAGTTGTTATAGTTAGAAATCAAGTGTAGAACCTCTGTGGAACACTTAATTTAGTTACCCTTATTTTGAATTAAACTCAAAAGATTTGGATTGTTAGTTGATTTACTTTAATTTAGTAGTTATTTCATCATACCCTCTTAATTTTTAATACTAGTGACCCCCCTTGATTGTCTTTTGTTTCTAAGAAATAATTGGACCAAATCTGGAATAATAATTAAATTAAGCCTGAACTATTGTTCCTCCCTCGTGGAAGATTCCCAACCTCATTCGTTTGGTTCTTTACTTGAACGACCCCTTTACTTCACTTTTTGCAGATAGTCAGTTTTGAGCGTATAAATTTTGGAGCCCATCTGCCGGAATTAAACTTTATGATTAACTTAAACTTATTACTAAAGTTTGTCAATATTAATAGAAATTTTTACTTTTTTTTTTATTATTTTTTATTCTTTGCAGATACTATCTTCTTGTATTCTTCCAAATATACGGAGAAGAGAGATGACCCTTCTTATCCTACTATCATCCGAATTAGATCGTACTGTCACGGACTTTTTATATTCGTACAATACTCCGTGCGACACTATGGACGGCTTACTCACCTATCTTGCACGTTATTGCAAACTTCAGTAAGCCTCTTCCAATCGGATCGCTAAGAAAAATAAGAAGTAAGTCAGTTTGGAAGAAAGGAACTTATATGACTTGAAAAATTATTGAATGCTTTACCGTAAAATGAACTATCTATTTTATACGATCTAATGCCTAATATATAGTAAAAGCTCACTATACAAGTGCCTAGACTTGCCAAAGACACGCTTCTAAGTCTTTTAAAAAGGACCTCTAGATGCTCCATAGTCTGTCCCCATGGTGCTGTCAAGCCTCCCAAAGGCTTGAACACTCCTGAACTAACTTACTTCCGCCCCACTAACAGGTGTACCAGCTGCAACGGCTGTAAAAAATGCCGTAACATCTGAACGGGGTGTACAGCTTGCTCTTCAATGCTTGGCTTGGCCCCCTTGGCTACTGGCTGCTGGGCATTCTGCCCCTGCCGCCTGCCTGCTTGGCTAAGCCTAGTTGGTTGGCGTTCAAGCCTGGTGGAGGGCGGGACGTCACAATCCCCCGCACTCCCATGATGGCGACACCGCGACGCATTTGCTGCAAGAACTCCTGAATTCTAGCTTTGAACTGCCCACAAGTCTTCGTACTTCTCCCAATGGGCTTCTTCCAGAGTTTGGGTCCCATCCAATGTACGAGAAACATGGCACTGGCCTGCTGTCCTCGTTTCCCTTCCGCTTCGGCTTGGTATCTATGATTAGATTCAATTTCATGATCATGCGAGGCAGTCACGGTGATTTGGCCCTGGTTGTTGATTGTTCCGGCTTGTGATCGTCCTTATATTCATGATAAGGCATACGGACGCTTGCATGAAATACCGGGTGGATCCTTAAGGTCTGGAGGTATCTCAACCTGTATGAACTTTTACCCACCTTTGCAACATTTTGAAACGGACCCGAATTTTTTTCGCTCCCAAGTTGTGAATCATGCCTCTAATGCCTTAAACTTTAAACTGCCTCGGATTAAACTTAACCAAACCATATCACCTTCTTTGTATTGGTGGGACGACGCTTGCGGTCCTGCGAACTTCTTCATCCTCCTTGCCGCCTTGCTCAGATAAGATTTGGCAAGGTCGAAATTTTCTCTTCCCAAACCTTGGCAAGGTTGTAAGCGCCCAAACTCTTCCCCTCAAATCAAGTTGGCAATGAGGTGTGGAGTTTGAGGTTGCTGGCCTGTTGCTAACTTCGAACAGGTTGTTGCGCCCTTGTAATTCACTCCTCTTCTCAAGTTATTTAGAAAATTCGCCATGTCTAAGAGCTTAGCCCTAATCTTTTCTGATGTGCACTGACATAGTGTCCTAAGATAGCAGTCCAACAAGGCGTTGACTCGTTCAGTTTGGCCATATCAGTTTGAGGGTGGAAACTGGTGGAGAAGTGAAGTTTTGAACCAAGAATTCAAAGATTTTCACTCAAAAGTTTCCTGTGATAACGAGGATCCCGATCGCTGATGATGAACCTTTTCGGCAGCCCCGCAATACCTTCCATACATTTTTAACGAACATTGTGGCCGCTTCCTTAGCAGTACCAACCGGACTGTGGCAGGCATAACTGTAGCATATTTTGGAAATCTATCCACTACGACCTAATAGTGCCAAACCCTTGACTTCGGCAAATACGTGATGAAATCCATAGATATACTCTCCATGGACGATCAGCTATTGTTATGGCTCCAACAGCCCTCCGGGTTGCCTTTGCTATACCTTTTCTTGCTGCACACCAGACAAATCTGTCACATACTGATCCAATCTCTTCCCGCAATACATGGCCAGAAATAGTAAGGCCTCCCACTAATGCCCTCGTTTCTCTTCTTCCCGGATGCCCCGCCCACGACGTGGCCGTGGCTTTCTTTGATAATACGCCGCCTGATGTAATCCTAACTTTGGTACATAAATACTTCCGCCAGTGGTAAGCCAGAATCCGTTTCTATTCCCAAAACCATTTGGTTTGGGGGGGACCCTTATTGAGCAGCCAGCTGCATAATCTTCTTTGCTTCGACGTAGGCGTTGCATACATCTTTGATTGCGCCTTGAATTCCCTACGGACTGAGATGATGGCCCTTCTCATTCTTTCTGGCTCAATGCATCGGCTAACCACATTGCCCTTTCCTGGTTTGTACTCCAAGTTTGTAGTCCAAATTCCGCTAAGAAATCTACAACGATCCTGCTTTGGTTGTATCTTCTTTCGCGATGGTTAAATAGCTCGTGGGAAACGTTGTCAGTTTTTACACAAATTTGTGGTCAGCCTAGATAAAATCCTGTCTGCCATGTAGTAAGACATATGCACGTGGCCGTCATCTCCTCTCCTGCACAATGTTAACCGTCGTTTCAGCTCATTTAACATCCGGCTTTCCAATGTATGGGGTGCTTCTCCTTCATCAAGACCTCCCCCAATGGCAAAATCAGAAGCATCCGTATGGATCTCCTCAAGGTCTTGTGAAATCAGGCCAATCCAGCACAGACTCTGGTTTCTTCAGTAACTGCGCCTTAAGACCCTTCAACATGCTTCGTGCCTTTCTACTCTCGCTCCACACCATGCAGGTTTCTTCGCAAGGCAGCTCGGTCAGTGGGTCCGAGAGCGGAGTAACCCCGCTAATGAAACCTGCGATAAATAATATAGCAGTCCAAGAAAAGAACGTAGCTCAGTCCTTTTGTGGCGCCTTTTCCCATCTTGGATCGCCTGTACCTTTGCCTCGTCCTACGAGCTTCTATTGGCTGATCACATTGGCCCAGAATGTATCTTTGGTTGGGCGACTCGTACTTCTCCGCTTGACATAGAAGCTGATTCTTCTTCCTCGCAATAGCTTGAAGACCTTTCTTCAAGTGTTCCATTCCACTTTTCCTGCAAATTGCTACGATAGACGACTTATGTTCTCATAAGTACACTACTACAAACTTGGTCCAAGTAGGATGTAAAATCTCTTTCGTCAGCTTGCAAAATGTGGGCAGGTGCTTTGTTAGCCAAAGGGTATCACCAACCAGTCGAATTCTCCATACCTGGTCACGCATTAGCTGGTCGTTTTATTGGCTCGTCCCCCTCCTGGCAATGCGTGCACTTGATAGTAAGCCTTATCCGGAATCCATGTTTGGTATAGTCCTTGGCCCTTCTCCAAACGATCAACAATCTGCGACAGCTGGAGTGGGATATACTTGTCCAAATTGTGAAAATCCCCTTCGTCATTTGATCGCCCTGTAAATCCAATGCATAGACGCATTTCGACCCGTCTTTCTCTTTTGTTAAACAGCACCGTGGCGCTTCGTTAGGGTGCCTTGGATGGACGAATGTGACCTTTCTTGCTTTCGACAGGAGCTCTTTCAACTGCTTTCCTCATTTCTTCCATTCAAACGCGGAGCCAGCGATATAGGGTGCAACTGCAGGTGGCTTTAGCTCCTGCTCCAACTCGACATATGTGCTATCTACCTCCTCGCGCCTTGGAGGTTGACTTTTTGGCAGCTCCTCCGGCATCACATCACGGTTTTTCCTTCCTGCAATTTGTCGTCCTCTATGATAGGTGGCAATGGCTCCATAGCAACCATGGTCCTTCACTCGAACTTGCGATGGTGGCCTAAGAAGGTTGGTGCTCCTTTACTTCAGCCCTTCACAATCTTCATGCCGACAATTGGGCATATCCTCTTTCTATGGTACCTCTAATAAGAGGTACCATGCAAACCCTTCCCTTCCAACCCCATGAGTTTGGTTTTGAAGGTAGGATCATCATCGTGTGACCGCTGAAAGAATTCCTGTCCAAAATAACAAATCGGATATTTCCAAAGGAGCTTACGATAAAATATTCATCTTACATGCTTCATCCATGCTCCCGTTCTCTTCTGTCTTCTCTCCACCGTCCAAAGTGATGGCTGATCCCCATGAGTATTCCACATACGAGATTGGTGGGGCTTGACCGTCTTGAGGCGATTGTTGCCTTGGAACAATTTTTAATGAGTCCCAATTTCTCTAAATCGGAACGCGCACTAAACCGCCTTTGGGTCATGAATGTTTGGCTGCAGCCGCCCGGAGTCTACCCCATGGCTCCGCTAACTTTGTTCATCCCATGATTGAGATCTCCACTACTGGAGTACTGAAATCCCCTGGGTTGTCGGTCCTGATTGGCAATGGCTCGCAGATTCCAAACCATGCCAACCTGTAGTGTTTGTCCTGCGGTTTCGCTTCTTCTTGTGCCTACTTTTCCTGTGGTCCGCTCCCGGACGATGGCACCAAGGCTCTCCACTCTGGGCACCTGGAATAACCGGTGTTCCGCCACATATTGCACCCGTCGCCTTTGCTGGACTTGCGTCGGCTTCTCCGAGTTTTTCTGGCGTTCAAACCGTCTACCATCTTGCTGCTTGGGTTTTTTGTTTACGACTGTTCTCTGCCTCGCCCTACGATCTCCTCTCTCCCCTCCTTTGAGCTGCAACTAAAAAATGGGTCGTCTTTCTTGCCTCCTTGCCCTTCGCCTGGGTTTCGCAAACGAATGCATGTTTGAAATCTTCAATTGGTTTTTGGCTTGAGATGGCCTCATCAATGGTTTTTCCTTGAGCCATGCTCTAACTTCGTCCTCTCGCCCAATTCTGCAAGTCAGCACCGTCCATGAAAGGCATGAACCAACATGTCATCTTTCCGTGAGTTGGGGGGAATTTGGAGGTGTCAAACATTTGAACTCCCGTCCTGCACATATGCCCGAATACTTCACCGCTACTCTGCTCTGCCTCTCCGGGAGATTTTGTCGCTTCATCTCATAACAACATGTTGGGGAATAAAGCTTTCTTGAATTCCTCAATCGGAATTGTTCCCATGTGTTGAGGTGCGTGTACCCCTCTTAAAAATCTCGGCAGCTTGCGTTTCACCATAATAACATGGCTACGTCGGAAAGATACAACACGGCACGTGTTTATCTTGTTTGGCATCACTCTTTTAACAGTGACGACTTGACCCGATTACACCTGAAATATTTTTCAAGTGGCCCTATGGAAATTTCTACCTCTAGGTCGTGTAACCCACTAGACACCCCTTGGAATTGTTGGTTGGACTTGGGAACCTCTCATACTGCTTGGGCTCCCTTTCCTGCCCATGTGACGTTGATGCGTGCAACATACCTCGCTCTCTCTTCGAGATCTTCTACCTTGTTCTTCAGCGTCTCAATCGTTCACAAGTGAGGGCCACATACACCTGCCCATCTTCTTCAATTCTGGGGTGCACTATTTTCAACATTGGTGTTTTCCTTATCGCCTAATTTTTCCTGTCGTGCTTCTCCAGTCCTCGTCCGCTTCCGTACCTTCCAACTCCTTCCGGATGGCGTCAACTTCCTCAGGGAAATGTTTTTCTTAAGGTTTTTTTTTCACATCACACTCATCCAACCCATTTCAAAAATAGCCTGGCCCAGATCTCCACAGCCTGCCTTTGCCACCTCAACGCTGGCAGCCTTCATGTCCTACATTAACGTCTAGGCCTCCTCGCGCACTCTGTCACTTTCGTCGACAATATTGTGCTGGAAAGAATGTTTGTCCTCTGCTTGGTGTATGATCACTTGGTGGGCAAATCGCCTGATGGCAGATCTCCGCTGGGTGGATTAGATCACATGGTGGAAAATCGCCTAGGGGAGCTTCTGGGCAAATTGGGTTCATTACCCTTCTGCTGGCTGTTTCGGGCTTGTTCTCTTTCGTGCTGTCTTTTTCTTATGCCTTTCTTTTCTTCTTTCCCTCCCTCATGCATGAACGTTGGGGGTGTGGCTAGCGCCAGCTATCCGTCTCCTTCGTGGTCGTCCATTTCTCGGTGATTCGATTTAACCTCACTCTGCTACCAACTGTCACGGACTTTTTTAATCTGACATATACGCCGTACCAACACTGACGTTACTTATTACTTCACGTTCTTGCCGTTCTTGGCAAACTCAACAGTAAGCCTCTCACTCGGATTCGTATAAGAACCTAAGAAGCTAAAGAACAGAAATTTGGAGAGAAGACAACTTCTATTACTTGAAATTATTGAATGCTTTACAAGTAAAATGAACTACTATTTATACTACTCTACTGCCTAATATAGTAAATAGCTACACTAACAAGTTCCTAAGACTATGCCTCAAGACAAAGCTTCTAAGTCTTCCAAAAAGGACTCCCTAGATGCTCTAGTCGGCCCATGTGCTTGCACAAGCCTCCCACAGGCTTGAAAACTCCTGAACACTAAACTGCCTGCCTGTTTCCACAACTTTGTAACAACTGCAAATGGCTGTAACGCAGTAACAGCTGAAACTGTTGTAACGGCTTGCCTCTTCAACTGCTGCTGGCCCCCTTGGCTGCTGGCTGGCTTGGGCAGTCTGGCCCCCTTGCGCCTGCTCACAAAACAATTGGACAACCTGCTACTTGAGGGCTAGGCCTCAATTGGGTGGCGTTCGCCTGATGGATTGGCGGACGTTACAAGTACAACTAAGCATTGAATCAAAAATTTGGTTATTAACGATTGATTATCCAAACACAACCTCCCAGCTCTCCAGTTGATGTTCATGTCACTTAGTACCCATTGATTTTGGTGAAATCAACAAAGGATGACAAATGCCGGGCTTCACTTCTCAACGAATACAAAAGAGGCTATGATAATATTTTGGCGACTCTGATGGGGTCCACTTGTCTTTCCCCCCTACCACAAGGCCACATCTTCGTGTAAACTAGAGTCTGATGCACTGCTCAATGCTAGTGGTTTGTTTTCCGGGCTACCTTCTTGAGTGACAGACATGCCCATATAGCTAAGATGGGCAGTGTGTTAAAGTGTGTAGGGAGGCCCGGAATTTGAATCTGGATTTAATAGGTCTAAGGGTATCTACTCTCTTACTGACAATGGGGGGGGGGGGGCATTGGATTTGTTGACAGGGGGGACAGAGTTTCGGGTTTGGGTGTATCATTGCTGGCGATGCTGCTATTTGGTTAATGAGTCCCTTATAACACTCAATTATTTACTTTGGAACCAACTCAGGGACATTTTTTTAGCACGTTACTACCCGGTCTCGAAGAAACTAAATCACAAAGACAGAGTGAACAACTTTGTGGCACTACCAGGAGAGTCAATCAGCATTTCTTGGGATACATTCACTTCATTTTTTAGAAGTTTCCACAATCACCGCATAGATGATGAGTCCGTGAAGGAATACTTCTATCGGGGACATGATGATAATAATAAAGAGGTATTGGATACTATAGCGCTGTGTTCTTATGGGGAGTGTCCTTATGGCTAGATTGATGAGAAGTTAGAGAAAATCTCCCGGAATAATAAAGCTTGCAGTACTAGTTAGTCTGATACTGGGAGAAATACCTTGGTAATGCAATCCACTCACAACCCAAACATAGATGAGTTTCGTGAAGAAATGGCTCAGATGATAACTGAGCTTAGGTTGGTATCAAAACATGTCACTAGGGGTGTAGAAAATATAAATGCAGTTAACTACTTGTCTAAAACACCACCACATAATGATGAATTTTATCATGAGGAGGACTCCTATTTAGTAAATGAGCAGACGTGGGGTTTCCCACCGAGTGCCTAAGGCTCTAATCAAGAGAATTGGCACGAAGGTCAAGGAAACCAAGGTTTGATCCATGGTGACTATAACAATTAGGGTCATTATGTTCGAAATGGAAACTACAACCGCGACAACAACTTCACCAAGGGTAACTATGGAAACAAAAATGATAGGAATGGGCCATATGTCCCTCCTCAAAATCGTGAAGTAACTCCTAGGGATGGTGGAGAGAGTATGGCGCGAGTTGAGGATATGTTGCAGCACAAAATGATGAGGATTTTTTAATGCTGGTTTATAGGAATCACTAAAGAGTTTAAGGAGTTATTTAGCGGTCTATTGGGAATACAGTCATATCACATGCATAATCGATTCTTACAGGGATAGTACCCACTACGCTGTCCTTATTCATTTGTGAGCATCGATAAGTTCGAAAGTACAAACGGGAAGGAAAGCTAAGGGTTGAACGTGGGTTTTTCGAGTGGGGAGATAGGTGCGGAGTGTTTGGGCATAATGCGTGTTGATCATTCTCGCATAGTTGGGCTCTGGTTACGCGAATTTAAATGGTAACCGTTTTTATAGTTTTTTTCTTATGCCAGGGGTTGTTCGAGAGCCGAACGTTGTTGGTGATTCATGCTCAGGTGGAATGCCGCGACTCTTCGTTTGGAAGAAGAGAGTTGAAGTATATCAGCTTACAGGTTTCTTGTTGGCTATAAAGGAAGTATCTGAATGTTTGTAAATTCGATCGATACATGTATTAGGTCAGTGTTACTGTAGCATTTTTGGTGCTAGTTGATATGGTGATTGTAGTATATAAGAAGCGCTTATGCTGGCGAGTAGTGACTTGGTGTAAAGCCAGCTAAAGCGTAGACACGTAAAATAATAGGTTACGCTGGAAGGCCTCTTTGGTGTTTTCTCGGGCGATCGGATGAGGTGTGCGAACCTAACAGAAAAAAAATAAGGAATCGTTATATGGGCTGCTGTTCTGGGGGTTTTTTTGCGTATATAGTGGTCTGTTGGTATGTTCCTATGTAAGGCTTTATTGGCTTTTTAAAGCAATTTGTGCTTATTTGTTGTTTGGGTGCTGGTTTGATAATGTTTGTTGCTTGAGGTATGTTTATATGATAGTTTTTGGCACTTGGGCTTAGCAGCTGTTAGGGTGAGCCTGCGCGTTGCAGGGTCGTCCTCTTGGTCCAGCAGCTGAGGTGATGTGTAGATAGGTGTGTGTTTGCTGCGGATGAAATCATGTGCTCCTATTACATTTCCCCTGTGTGTTGTACTTTCGTTTTATGTTCCTATCAGTTGGTGCCCACGTATTAGCTGATCTAATACTCATAGGTGGGTTGTAACAGTCGTGTAAGTAATGACTGCGTTGTATAAAGGTATTGCTAGGTACTTAGATTTTCAGTTGTACGCTGCTGATGTTGGGTTAGGTTGTTTGAAGGAAAGATAGTAGCATGAAGTTAGTCGCGGAAGTGGGGTATGTAGATTTTAGTTTTTGGTTTAGCCTTTATCCGGAGGTTTATAAATATGAATAAAGGGTTAGTTAAGTTCGCAATCGTAGACGATGTAGGGGAGTATTTGTGATATATTAGGGCGTGGTTGCAGTTGTACAGTTTGAAGACGTGTTTTTTAATTTTAGGATGTGTCTGAGTGGTTAGGAGATTCGTTTTGTGCCTTACGTCGCTGATTCCATCTTGTCTTTTGCAGGTCGGCGTCGGAGTATGGAATGAAGAAAGGCGGATGCGGGAGGGCTAAAAATGCGAGGGAGAGGGAAGCAGAGCTAGATAGAACACCCCGTAAAAGCAGAGACACAGGAGGGGAGGAATGGGGTAGGAGGAATTGAGGGTGTAGGGTCGCAGGTAAAGAAGCGAAAAAAGAGGAAGGGCCAAAGAAAGAAAACTGGTGCAGCAGGTAAGAGAGTAAAGAAAACGATGGACAGGAACAATCAAAAGTAGGAGGTGCGTCAGGGGGGGCATAATCAGGACGGTGTTCAGAAAATGGGCATCCCGAGATTTGCAGGAGATATGGAACGGGATCTCTCGGATAGAATGAATGTAGGCGCTCACATAGGGCGAGGAATGGGGAGACGGTAGACAAGACATCGAAACGGTGCGAGAGGTAGAACGCTAAGTGAAAGTTATGCAAGAAATGGAGCGGGGGAATTAGATCGGCGTGCAGTATACGGAAGAATAATTCGCCAAAGCAGAGGGGTGTTTAAAGTCACTTTAGCCTGAGAAGAAAATCGCAAAGAAATAATCGGTAAAGGTAGAAGGATTGTACGAGAGGGTATGGGTGGCGATAAGAGGGAAGTGAAGTACGACAAGGAAAAAGGAAAGGGATAGTGGCGAAGGGGCTCTTGGTGTGGTAATATAAAGGATGAAGGCGCTATGAGGAGAAGAATCATGAAGGGAAAAAAAAGAAAGAGAAGGATGGGTAGAGGTAGAAGAGAGAGGTGAGGTGACAAGAAGCGGTGAATGAAGAAAATCGTAGGGATCAAGCAAAGAGATACGAGTGAAGGGAATAAGATAGATTGGAATAAGAACAGACAGGCTATGAACATGTAGGGTGGGTAGAGGCCTTCGGTGCGGGACAGGAAAAGGAAACAGTTGGAAAACAGGGCACAATGAATGGGAAAACCAAGAAGGGGGGACAAAGTGTAAGTGGCGAGCGGGGTAGAGAAAACGCTCGTTAAGGTTTCTGTAGGACTCGTCGGGACAGCGGGCAACAGATAAAGACAACGGTGTGAGTAAGGGGGAAATCAGAGGGGGTAGGGGCCAAAGGGTAACTGTTTGGATGGCGGGTAGGACAAATCGGGGGCAAAAGTAAGCACGGCGGGGAAGGGATATGTTGAGTATGGAGATATGTCAACAAAACGAGGAAATGAGCATGTGTGGCTAAGGGGGGAGGAGGAACAACGAGACTGGCAAAAAAAGCAGGAAGAAATGGCTCAGGGACGAATGGCGGCAGGGATTCCGATCAAGAGTAAGGATGGAGGTAAGTACACAGAGAAACGACTAAGTGGTGTATAAGTGAGAACGTGCCAAGGAGGGGGATAAGGGACGACTGAAAGACAATGGAGCAAAGAAGAAAGTCTAGCTGGACAGGAAGGATGAAAAAGCGGACGCCTGATGAAATGAATAAAAACGGCGAGGGTGTAGATGTAAAGCGGGCATGGGCTATAGGAGCGGAGATGAAGGTAGTTAGCTATTACCCGTCTCACCTTCACACCCAAAAAAAAAAGAAGGAAAATCTTGAGTTCAAAATGAACCCAACTATTCTTCCACTTTAAACACACTACAAATTGTGGGCACTGTTCCTAGGCACACTTTTCCGCACTTCCAACATCCAAAAATGATGGACACTGTATGGCAATCCCACCAGCTTAGTCGAAGCAAACTCCTACGCCTACTGGGGGTGGTAAGCAAATCCTTTACCCACCTCAGCGTCTAATGAGGAAAAGGTTGGATAAAAGATAATGATTGGGGTATAGGTTAGTGGTGCAGTAGAAATATTAACACTACGAAAGAATGCCGAAGTTCCTTCAAATGAAATTCCCCCATGCCCTACACGCCCCCCTTTTTTCCTCAATGATTAGTGAAAAAGACCAAGGATGGTAATATCAGCATTTTATAACAATGTTGAAGCAACTTTCTATCAAGCCCTTGTATAGAAGCTTTAGAACAAATGCCCCTATTATTCCATTTTATGAATTTCTGGTTATAAAAAAATCGAAAACAATTGTAGGAGGCTGATAGAAATGCAGGCATTGTAGTGGATATTAATAACACGATCTCTAGTACAAAAGAAGAAGACCGGTGCGATTCATTATTTTCCTTGGATATTTTGGGTCATTACATTATTGCGAAAACAATATGGTATCTGTGGTCAATGGATATCCCACAAGTACCAGTAAAAGTGAAGTCGTTCTATTTTCCGGCAGATTTTGTTTTTATTTGATTGTGAAGTTGATTTTAAAAATGCCCTACTTATTCTTTAGAGGCGTCCATTTCCTTTCTACGGTAGAGCCTTAGTTTATATGGAAAGGGGCATATGAAATTTCGGTTGAATAATAAATAAGCGACCTTCAACATTTGTAGGTCAATGAGGTAGATTGGTGAGGTCCAATCGGTATTTTTTATATCCTACAAAGAAAAGTTCAAGAAGAACAATGACCTAAAAATTTAAAAAAATAAGATTTTATAGTTGGGGATTCGGTACAATTATACAATTCAAGGTTGTGTTTGTTTCCGAGCATCCTTAAGTCCAAATGGACTGACCCTTACTTGGTTACCTAACTATTCCCTCATGTAGCAATTGAGTTGAAAACCAAGGAGGGTGTGTGGTTTAAGGTAAATGGACAACAAATAAAAATCTATTACGGGCATGCTGAATCAGCGAATGAAGTGATCGAGGCATACCATCTTGATAAAGTCAGAGTAATCAAGTGTCTTCAGTAGTGCCGCGACTTTAAATAGGCGTCTTGGTTGGGAGGCACCCCATCCTTATGTTTTTCATTCTAGTAATGGTAAGTCATTTTGACTAATGGGTTTTAAATTTGGCAGGCACCATCACTAGGAATTCTTGCAGAAAAAGCATTTTGCAAACATCCCTGACGGATACTTGCACGGACCGTCACACATACGATGGACCATCACATGAATCCATCGTGCCATGTATGTCTTTCATTTACTTTCAAAATTTAAGACTAGCGACGGAACACATGACGGAGTGTCGCATCTTTGACAGACCGAAATCAGAGACTCGTTGCGTCATTACCCAGCATACCCGACCCGACCCGGTAGGGGTATTTTAAAAAATGTCAACATTTAAAAACCCCATCTCTTCATTTTAACCATTTCCTTCCCGCTTTCTTTCATTTCCCTCCCTTTCAATCTTTCATCTTCCTACCTCTCTTTTCTATTAACCAATAACTTCCCCAAATCCTCAAATTCCAGAAATCTCCTTTCTACTGGTCGGAGTCTGCAACTGTGGTTCCGCTCTTGATCACCAAGTGCCTCATTTGTTTGTTTTTTTCCTCTTCTCATGTATGTGTCTCTGATCTCTGCCCATTTACATTGCATTTTTATTTTAATTAGTATTAGCCAATTTCTTTTTGTTTGGTGGGTTCTTCCCATTTCGTTGATCAAAACTTTGTTCTGACCTAGGTTGAGAAATCCCAAAAAAAAAAAAAAAAAAAAAAAAAAAAATTCGAATTGCCCTTGTAAAACTTTGAGAAATAGGTTCTTTAACATTTCCAATTTTCTAGGTATTTGTGATAAAAACATATAGGTTAACACTAACTATTCCATGTGATTCACAGAGGATTAATGTGTCATCCTCAGTTCTTTCACTAATTGACAGAATGAGACCCCGATGACAGACCGTCGTATCCACGACGGACCGTCATATCCACGACGGACACATTCAACGAACTGTCGCCCCTTCAATTGTCCATCCTGCACAACCGTTATGATTGTTAGAGACCCTATTCCTATGGGTCTCCAATTTTATCTAAGTGTCCACCAACAGACACTTGCGACGGACCATCGTTCACACGACGGCCCGTTCTGCACCACCGTTCTAGTTGTCAGAGACCCTACTTCTAAGGGTCTCCAACTTTTTCTAAGTGTCCTCTGACGGACATCTACTATGGATCATCATACTCTCGATGATTGTCCTGCATAAACCGTAATGATGGTCGGAGAACCCTCTCCTAAGGGTCTCCATACATTTTCTAAGTGTCCCACAATGGACATCGACGACCGACCGTCATTATCACGAAGGTCCATCCTGCTTATCCGTCATAACTGTCAGAGACCTTCTTTAGGGGTCTCCACATAAACATAATTTTAACTAAGACACGACGGACCCCATAACAGGTCCGTGTACTCACGGAGAGCCGTCACCTAGTCCGTCGTGTTTCACTATTACTGCAGAAATGTCATTACAGCTTTGCTCTTATATTTATTTTGTGTCTTTTTTGCTTGTCTTGTTTTCTTCTTATAGTAATAATATTGATTCTTTACATGTACTTTCTCTAATGGCACCAAAAAAAGATCGAGTTTACGCACGTTGGCATTCAAAGTTTGTCACCCCAACTGCCCGACTGGTTATTGGCTCTAATAATTAGCATGATCTCCTGTACGTGCCCCCAGGCTTAGCCACTTTATCTGGAGACTCACGTGCATCCAAAGCTACATCCAAAAAGGGGGCATCCGGCGTAGTCACTGCCTGCCAGTATTATGATTGGCGCACAGTGACCGACACACCTTCTTGGTGAGCTACACATGAATAAGGAGCGTCTGGCTCCTTAGGAGTTTCGTGGTCGGAGGAAGCCTCCAGGTATGCAGAAGTCTCTACACACGCCACAGCTGCACAGTTTGCCTCGTCTGATGAGCCTAATAGTACTGATTCCACTCCTGAATCAGCGAGTGGTGCTCTCACACCATTTTCCGACCAGCGCAACCAGTGGTGTGTCGACGGGCAATACCAAGTGTATTCAGACACAAAGTTTCTAAATGATAAAAACGTCATGACACGGACCCATATACTGGAGAGGAATGTCTTTACGAGAAGTCTCCCCACCATGAAAGAGATCCACAATCTCTTCATCAAACACCGGCTAGAGTGGACAACTCGTTGTTTAGGACGCTATAATGAGGAGTTGGTCCAAGTGTTTTACGCCTCTTATATGGCTACTCTCCGATCACAAGTAGATTGGAGGGCTGTCCCCCGCCAAACAGGCCTCACTTGAGGACGTTCGAATACGCAGCATATTGGTCGACATCTCCCTGCCCTCCATTATCTTGTATCTGTACGATGAGGATGTTGATGCCAACAGGACCCCTTTCACTGTCTAGTTTGACTACCTGTAGAAAATTGTTGAAAATGGCGAATTCTTGTGTGAACCATCGCTGAGACAGACCACAAAGAGGTGGATGGCCCTGCACATGTCTATTGATGGAGAGGGCGCCGACAGGGTAACGGAGCCAAAGGGATCCATCAAGAAGGCTAACTTGACCTTCAAGGCAAAGTTATTATGGTTTATTGTCCGCCACTACGTTTCCCCCACGGATGCTAATAATATAGTCACATGGGATCGCGTAGTTCGGATGGAGGCGATGATAGACGGGTTTGAGGTGAGCTTTTCTTGTCTTCTACTGCCGTTTATGCACAAGAGGGATTTCAAGGTCACAACTACTTACCCATTTCCGTGCATGATATTTTCCTTATGCAGGTCTGCAGGTGTTCCCATCTGGCATATTGATATGATAAAGACTCCCTTGGGCACTGTTGATATAGGTCTCATCAAAGATGAGGCCAATGACTTGGCTCTATGCATAGGGCACCGTCCAGAGTTGCCTCACCTTGGTAAAATTCTTGCTGGTACGGTAGCACATGCTCGAACGACTATGCAGGCTACTTCTGAAACCACTGACACTACCCCGGTCGAGTATATTCCCGGTAGTAGAACTGCCCCGAGCTCCTCTCGCTCAGCCCCATTCCCCACTCTGTTCCCGCTTGCTAGGGTGCATAATCTAGAAGATCAGATGTCCACACTTCTACATCACATCCAGCCTTATATGAAGAGGTCTATTACTGAGTTGGAGGAGCGCTTGGAGCGTAAAATTGTCCAGCACACAGAGCGGAAGATCGCTGAGGTTCATCAGCGCTTGGACTCTTTTGAGTTGTGGGTGCTAGCCCTTCCACCCGTTCAGGTGGACGTGTCGACCCTTCAGGATGCGGTTGAGAGTCTGGTAGTGGATATTGATATGATTCTAGAGGCTAGGATGCCTGAGTTTGAGGCCCCTCTTGCAGAACCTTCTGAGGACACAGTGATGGCTGCCTTATTCTCTAGTTTTAATACTCCACCACTTCCCGCTTGAGAGCATGCCAAGAGGCGCAAGGGTCGAGAAGAGGATGAGGTTAAAGCATTGTTTCTTATGAGGACACTACAAAGGGTGTCGAGACTACAGTGGTAGTGGGTTCCTTCGAACCAGAACCACCTGTTTGTTGATCGTCGGCGCTTTGTGCCCAAGGTTTGCTTCACCTACCACTCTCGTATTTCAGGTTTTTTTTTGCATTGGGGGACAATTTTTCCATCTTTTTTGGGAAGGAGGTGGGGTAAATGAAAGTGAGTGGCTACGGTGAGTTAGAGTAGCCCAATTTCAGATCCTTTTGGGTTTTTTATTGCCTTGTTCTTCTCTCAAGAGAATGATTATTTTTATTGGTAACTGGTGTCTATATCTTTTGTGTACATAGTATAAACTATAAAGCATGATTGACTAAAACAAAAATTATATCGTGATTAATGAAAATGCCGCATTGACTAGTCATAATAATTTATAAATGTGTAGTTTAAGCATGACATAGAGATACACCACTGCATGACCTAAGTCTAAAAGTCTGATCAGGTGTCTGATAAATCGGTAGAGTAATGAGAGTCAAGTGAGTGTGAGAAGATTTGAAATAGTCTGCCATTTGTACTAAGTAGAAGTTGCCTGGTTAGTCCTACTAAATTAAGTGTAATAGACAATTAGGAAAGGATCATAGGCCCTTGTTCAAAATAGACAATTTTTACAAATATAAAAACCTGAATGAAAGTCAATCCTATTGCTTTGATCCAAATGATTTGAGCTAACTAGACCGTTCTTTTTCACCCCAATGATCTTTTCTGGAAATAATGTGTTGGCCTGGTCTATCTTGGGCATGTGCACTAGTTACGCAAAAGATAAGTTTAGGGTGCCTAGTGTTATTAAAAACCTTTCATGACCTGAGCCAAGTTGGGTACTTTTTGACTAATGGCGAGAGCCAGGAGTTGAGGGTGGTATATGAGGAATGCTCTGCAAAAGTGGAGGTGAAAGACAAGAAAAGAAATAACAAAATATGGGACTCAAGAAACCAGTTGAATGCAAAGAAAGTGGAAATAATATATATGTATATATATAAAATAAATACGAACAAGAAAGAAGAGAGTCACTTACACAATGAATACATAAGGGAAAAATAGGAAGGTGAAAAACAATCATGAGAAATTAGGCAAAATAATCGATTAAAAGGAGGTAACGTTTTAGCCGCTAGTCAAGGCGGAAAAAAGACAGAATTATATCTAATATACCCTACCTAACCCTTATCTCGATACAGCTAAGAAAAAAAAAAGGACATCTTGATCCTAAGAGCTGTATGGTGAACTTAAGAAGTGACATAAGGGCAGGTTATGGAAACATGTACGAATGAGTGTGAATTTTTCGTGAGAGTGAGTGTTTAAAAAGTAATCCTTATACTCAAACTAAAAGCATGTGTGAAAATGAGGATGTTTTGTTTGAACTAAGTACTAGTTGAGTACCAGGAAAGATTCGCACCTCGATGAGAAATTGAAGAGGATAGGTGTTAGTGCGTGGTGAGGTATGTGTCATGATTTGATGAAAATAATTCAATCCTAATAGTGTGATAACATGCATAAATATGATCGAGTGATCGGGATTGATAGCCAAATGATTGCCCCAAAGCTAAAAAAATGCGATCTAATTGCTACAAAGATCTTGAAGGGAGTCCTACTAGTTTCTTGAGGACAAAAAACAACGAATTTAAGTTGAGTGTTGACTATAACGTGGTTCGCGGTAATTTTGAATACGTTTTCTTAACTCTAGTGTGTGTCCAAAAGCTTTTTTGTATATATTTTTATGTAAGTTTCTCTTTATTCATAGGAAATTTGTCCATAGATAAATATAGAAGCTTTTGAGCATGAAATTCAAAGAAGTTACTACCTACGTATCTTATGAAGGAACATGGGGAAGTGTGACCAAGTGTGGGATGATGGAAATTCATGATGGACCGTCATAGCCACGACGGTCCGTCCTGCTGGTTCATCGCATTGATCAGAGAGTAGTTCTAGTACCCAATTCCCAACAAGTTTAATTGTTATGGAACGGAGACCCTCGACGGACCATCGTGCTTGGAGTGGTCCATCATACCTGCTGTTCAGGGTAATAAAGAGATCAGGAGTAGAATTTGTGAAGTATGGGACGACGGAGGCCATGACGGCCCGTCATGACCACGATGGTCTGTCACGAGGTCCATCAACCCTGTCACATTTTCACAGATTTTCAGTAATTAGAGTATTTCTTTTATTAGGTTTTTTTTAATAAATAGTTCAAAAAACCTTGTTTTGGGGGTTAGGCTTTTAGGGGGTTAGACTTTTTGTTAGTAAAATATTAGATATTACACTTTTTGATTGTTACACTTTTTCTGGAGTTGATTGTTAGTGAGTTTGTTTATCAATCAAGTGAATTTCTATAATTTATTATTTCTCATCGAAGTATGTGCATGAAATCTTATATTAAATATATGAATATGGTGTTTATTGCTATGGGTAACTAAACTCCATAACTATGGTTGTGGGAACAATGGGCGAATAATGAAGTAAAATCTAATTAAAACAACAATTCCAGATTAGTGTCTTGCATGTATTGATAATTCATTGGTTTAGAAGTCTTTTTAATGGATGGACAACGTTAGAACTACCTTAATGGTACTTGCCAAACGAAGGAGGTAGATAATAGGAAAAGAATTATCACATTGATTTAGTGTATTCTATCTAATAGGATAGTGTCCGTTGGTACGAGGTAATAACTTAGTCAAATATCGAATACAATACTTAATATGAGGTAACGTTAAGGGTAAGTATTGCAACACACTTAGCCAGACCAAGAAGCGGAGTGAAATTTTTATGAACGGACTAAAGATTTAGAAATACGTAACTATCCTTTGCATGCAAAGATACTAGGAAAGAGTTGTTATAGTTAGAATTATCATGTTAGGAACCTGTGGAGAACACTTAAACACTAGTTACTTAATTTATTAAACTCCAATATTTGAATCTGTTACTTGTTTACTTTAATTTAGTTAGTGATATTCATTCATTTAGAAATAAAACCCCCCTTTTTATTGTCTTTTGTTTACTAAGGAAATATATGACCAAATAATAGTAATAATAGATTAAAGTTAAGTCTTAACAATTTTCCTCGTGGGAACGATCCCAACCTCATAAGTTAGGTTTTCACTTGATACAACTGCTTTACTTCTTATTTGAAAGGTAGGTTTGAGCGTATCGACCACTTTATAACTTCATAACTTAAATCAAGACACGTAACCCTCTTTGTGGGTTCGACCCCTACTCTTCGTTTGGTTTTATATTAGTGAAGATCATTTACATCTAATATTTCATGAGGTGTACTTCAAATGTTAATAAGTAGGGAAACTCTTTTGGATGTGGGAGACATTAGGGGTCATGTTATAGATTGCATGGTCTTTATGCTGGTTAAGGCGAATTCCTAAAATAATAATTTACTAAGGTTACTTCAAGATGTATCTCATGTGTTTTCAGAGGTTTCAAATGATGTTAGCTTGAATTGACTATGTTTTATGACTTGTGTTTTCTAACCCTCTTATGTCATGTAGCTTAGTAAATTGCATGTGATAAAATTTCCTATTTTTGCATGATTTAAATGTTTTATGCATATCTATCATTCTTTGTACATTATTTTGTACTAACACATAAGCGTGCCATTGCACCTCAAAAAAAGGGTTTGTCGTAGTTTTGTGAGCTATTGGTTGATATAGGGTTCGGGCTTGTAAGTCCTTATGTTAGAGGATAGGATTACGAGGATTGTCGGGAGGAGTAGGAAGGATGAGGATGTGGTATGGTATCACTTTTTTAGTTTCTTTCTTAAATTTTGAGTTTTTGACATGATTTATGGGCTAGGGTCAATTTCCTTTTTTTGTATTAGTTGTCTGTTGAGACAACTTTTTAGACATCCCCTTTTCTTTTGTTAGAGCTATTGGACTAGAACTGTTGTTTTACTCCTATTGTTCTATTTCTTACGTTATGTATGCTTTGTGGTTGGGACTTTGTACCATCTCTTTTGGTGTGGTTAGGAAGGACTTGGAGAACATCTTTTGTTCTTTCCACAGCTTCAAGTGATTTGTACGACACTATCCATTAATGATTGTTCATTAATGTCCATTTATTTTTTTTCCCCCTTCTAATCTACAAAAAATGAGTCGTTTCTGAATGTCTTCGTGGTGGAGTTTATTTTACCAATGATGATGAGAACGTGAACTCATTACTATTTATGTGTTGGAGAGATAGTTTCTTGTTTTGTGCCGAAGCTCTTCTTAAAGCACTCGCAAGAAGATGATTGGTGATTCTTCACATCATTGTTCTCTTAGTTGTCCATCTAAGTTCCTTGTTATTTCAAATGCAAACTTTGAACTATCTTTTTTGGTCCTCGACGCTATGTTACATCTAAGGGTACCCCCTGGGTCGTAACATGTATCTAATGTATGGGTCACATCCCAATCATTCTTTAATGTAATAGATGTCTTTGAGACGATATTAGACTTCCTTTACTTTTTGACAAACTTTTAACATAAAAGTCTCATTTTCTTTCAAATATATTATCTTGTATTATGTATATTTAATTTCTTGTTTATGGCTTCCCTAAGTCTAAAAGACCCTTGAGATCTTCCATGAACTAGGTTTTTGTGATGATTAGAAAATATGAGCAAACATATTTGTATGAAACTTTCATATATTTTTCTTTTGATATAGTGTGAGTTGCATTGATTTCTTTATCTTTTTAAAGGGTTTTTATTTGGTATCTTGTATCGAGAGAAATTGTTTTATGTGAGGGCATTTGACTGTTCCTTCACGAAACATGTTGTTGCACTATAAAATTAATTGAAAGTGAGCTTGAGATTGTGTTGAAATTGGCTTGTTAGTATTTCAAAAAATCTTTTTTTATCATTATTGAGTATAGCATGTTGTTGAGAGTAGTCCTGTTATTGCACTAGGATATTATCTCTCATTAAATACTATTGTAGACACCCATGTATTGATAAACTTTTGTACTTGATTTACTTGAGGACAAGCAAAAGTTTAAGAAGGGGTGTTGATGAGTAGTAGAAGTGCACTCATTTGAGAAATATTTATCACAATAATTAGTGTTCTCTATACCTTATTTTGTTAATTTCTAATAATATTTTTATTATTTAATCCATGAAATCTAATGTACAAAGAAAGGATGAATGCTTGAATGAATTGACAAAAGTGTAACGACAAGTCAAAAATTTAAATTTTATAATCGTTTTTCACACCCAAATGGCCAAAAGTGACAGTATACATTGCGTATTTCTATCTAGAAAGGATAGCTACCTAAAAAAGGAAAAGAGATTCGTTGAATGAGAAAGCTTAGAACGTTGACCGTCGACAAAAACATAGTGCATGGAGTAAAATTAAAGGCTCGACAAATGAACCAATGTTGTACTTAGTGGTTCTCCAAATGAGAAAGTCATACCGAAGTGAGCTCGCTAATTGATATTCAAATACTTGATATATAGAGAACGAGACAAGGTCTTACGAACGGGTTATTCACCAAATGAGACGGCAGCCTTGATTATGTGCACAATAGGTCTGTGGTTTGTTAGGGGTTGTTTTGGTGTGGGTTCAATATTGGTAAAGAATACATATATAAAAGGAGAAAAAAGTAAGACAGTTATGTTGATATAAACTAATTTAACTTTTGAGACAAATACTTCACCTTGTGAGGAATATTTTTTAGTTTTTGTGGTTTTTGCAACATTTCTATCAAATTTGTAAAATTGAAGTTTAATTTAAATTGGGTGTGATTGTAATTTCATAATTTAATATTACCCATAAGTACTTTCATGAAAGTTATAATTTCTTTACTTTTTCTAATGTATGGCTAAAACCCGAAGATCCAAAGGTGCAATTATGGTTTTGAATGTTGATTTAATATTGTGGGGATTCTATTATATTCTTTTTTGGTGTTATTCATACATGAATTTGCAATTTTTTTGTAAGGGATAATTCGTTCTTCCAATCTCTGGTTGATGCAAGGAAGCAATTTTTTTGAAGGGATAATTAGTTTGACACTACCAATTTAGGTTTGATGTAGGTAACATTCATTAAATTATAGGTTATGAGTCATACATATTTTCCCTTTTTTACAATGAAAGAGAGAATAGATTAAGGTTTAAAGTTTATTCAAATAACATAGAGATGAGAGTGAAAGTAAATTTCATGAAAGGATGATATGTGATTGAAAGAAAATTAGTGTCATTGAAGATGACTTAGTCTATTTATGAATATTCATCACTATAGAGAAGCACCCACTTACTTTTACTATTATAGCCCAATATTCTTATTCAATTTCTAGAATCATCCACCCACTTATTTTTACGATTATAAATTAATAAATTTACAATTTAAATTGATGATAAAATTCTGTACGATATACACCATTTCATGGGGATAGTTCCCGTACTAATCACTGGGGTCTTTTAAATTGACGATGAATCTGTCCTTTCAATTGGTTAGAGGAGCAGATTGACAGTTATACGTTCTAGTTACAATTACTAACAAAAGAGTGTTCCTGACATCAAGTTCTGTTGAGATCAGCGAAAAAGGCTAAAAGGCTAACCATTTGACATCCCATATTAGTTTTTTTTTCTATGATAATTTTGCTAATGTTTTCCTTTTCAAGACAAGCTTTGTATTGGTCAATCTTTGGACTTGTACTTTTTTTATATAACTCTCTACTTTTGAATTATAGGCTCTTAGAGTCATATTTTTTTATGTCATTTGGTTTTCTTCTACTTTTTTTTTATGGTTTAGTTTTTTTAAAAAAAGTTCTATCTTTATGCTTTTTACTTGCTATTATGGGTTGCCAATTGTTTCACCTATTGGTAGGTTATAGTAGGTTCCCTCATTACTAAGGGTTTTTTCTGTGACAAGTTTGTATCAATGCCCTAGGTACACTGGTATAATTTGTACAAAGTTAATACATAGTAGAATATTACGTTTTGGTGTAAATACCTATATATACAATATTTGGGAGGCTACAAGGTGTCTTTAGGAATTTCACATCTTCTCTATTGCTTCTATGCATTTTTTATTGTATTCATTTCTATATACCTCACTTGTTTCATTATTTTTGCTATTGCTCATGTGAAACACATGACAACTCGAGGTAGAGGTCGACCTCAATTGTTTAGTAAGGGTATAACACTAGCCCGAGAGAGAGAAAGATACATAGAGAGAGAGAGAGAGAGGAAATAATCAGGAGCTTGAAGTGGAACCTTCACTAGTAGGGGTTCTATTTTGTTAGGGGGTCCTGGACATCCCAGCCGCCACCCAGACTAATTATTGTTCATAACATGTAGGAAAATATTACATAACTTGTGATTCTACTTTTTAGTGTCCAATTTGATCTAAACGAATTAAAAATTAACCAACACCACATAGTCAACTTAAAAACAAGGCACCCAAGGATAAAGTACAACTTGAGGGTTCCATTCCCGTGTGTTGCGGACCCGATTCTATGGCTTCAGAGGAGTAGATTTTTTTATGGGGGTTTAATGCTGTTATCAGGTTTTACGTATTAGGTTTTTTCTAGTTTGTGGTTAAGGATTTTTTTAGTTTTTACTTACTTTTAAGATTTGTTCATCGCATTGGGGCTAATAGAGTCGAGCGGAGCTTACGTCGATACTATGAGTTTGGATGGTTCTAGGAAGGAAGTGGTGATTGATAAAACCATCATTAGATAGGAAACTAGTTTTCTCTTATTTCTATTTTAGTTTGTGTTTCTAGGACTATAGAGGTGCCTCCCTCGTAGCTACCACACCCGAGCTCCCTGAGATGTTAAACAGGACACAAGAAACCACAGTGAACCAAGCTAACCCTGATGACATGATCTGAACATACTTAAAGAGTAAATAAATGATTGCGGAAGCTAATCATAATTAAATTTAAAAGATGTAGAATACCCATATTTATAACTGAGATATTTTAAACATGCGTTACTATAAGGAAATATTAAACTCAATATAAGCTAAATTCTCATCTGTCTGAAATAAGTCTCTAAATGGAAGAAAAATGCGGACAAGAACATGCTAAATCTAGCAAACATCATAACAATAAGAGGACTTAATACTGAATGGAAACTAATACTAGTGTACTTGAGAATGAGGTCAGCTCACCATTGATTTGGAACAGGAGCCGAAATTGACATATGCAGGGATTTTTGTGCTCGAACCTGACTAAATTACATGAGATTGTATCACACATATGGAACCAATACCTTAAGGTGATTGAGCATTATTGATAGAGTAAAACATAAATAAATAAACGTAGGAACAAAACATAAAAACAAGTATAGTAAGTTGCCTATGATAAATGAATACTGATTAACTTGATGCCAATGACAAATTTATTATAACATGCGCAACTGAACATAATAAATGGTATAAAGGTAGAGAGTTGCATAATCTGTGGGTGAGACTAATGACCAATAAAAAAAACCATGATTAGCTACACTATGAGCACGAGTATAGCCCCTCGAGAGACCCCATATTCCCGGCCAGAGAAGGAATAAAGGCATGCTGGCATGATCAATAAAGGATTTCCCCAGAAGGTACTAACAACCTACCTTTGCCCTAGTATTTTAGGACTCATGGGTACGCTAAAGCCTAGGGAAACTCGGGGTACTATGCTACACCAATAAAATATGTAAATATATTGTTATGCTGGTTTCTGTAAATACTAGATAACTCCCAAAAACGAATATGCAAACTAAGAATGCAACAATTACTCTAGGAATGACTGCCATTTATATCTGAAGATGTAATATTGAAGTGTCTGGAATATCTTACTACCATGTGTAATTAATACTAAAGAAATAATAAGTAGGGGTCTTGAAATTAATGCGACTATCTGAAGTAATCATGCTGTTTGAATTGGAACATATATAAATATATTCATTAAAGTTCTATCAATGTTCTAGAACCCAAGGTTAACTCATGACCGGAGAATCACTAATCGACTGAACAAAGTAGGACCTAGGGTGCAAGGACCTACCGTGAAATCCCACGTACCTGAATGAAATCCACGGAAAAATACTAGGTTTGGGGGAGGGAAGCTGCTGGTGGAACTTGTGGATTCTTTGTGAACTAGGTGCTTTGAGATTGTTCTCCTTTCGTGCTTCTGATTTTCTAAGTTTTGATTTAATGATTTGAATTACGATAATATTTTTTATTTCTTTTTGTCGGCTACATTTACGAAAATATCCGATTAGGGTCCAAACAATGAAACTTAGGGATTAAACGAAGCGGCAAAGGTTCAAAAGGCCCCTGGAAAAGTGTTGTATGACCAAAGGACAAAAAAGATTGACGATTTGTCGTCTGACCGAAACACTGTCGGTGGGTCCGTTGACATGTCCTATTCGAGAGGCATTTACTAATATGTGCATAACTTTTTACTCAGGAGGTCTTATTTTAACAAGATCGGTAACTATGGAAATTTAATTCAATTATATATATATTGGTAGGTCATGGGACACCTAAATCATTTTGTGGTAAGAGTTATGACCATTTTATGTTTACCCAATTGCATTTTCCCAAGTTGGCAAAATTTCACTTACGGTCCGCTCCTTTTTCCCCCCCCCCCCCCCCTCCCTCAGTAGGTCAACTACGGAGACCATGGTGGTCATCCATAGATTTATGTTAGAGTGGGTGAATGGAGGTCTCGATCTACGATCATGGACTATGGACTGTCCTCTGACATGGGCACCATCGATCCGTCCGTCGATCAAGACTTAGCTAAATTTTCTCAGCTGGATTTTTGAGATTTTCTGATCCCATCGACGGTTGTGCAGGACAGACCATCGTTGCCACAGTTGGTTGCACCTGAGTTTTTTTTGAAAAATACTCAATTTTTGTTTATATTGTCTACGTAGTTTTACAATTTGACGAATAAATTCGCTGAAACCCAGCGGAGAGAGTTTCAATCCCCACCATAAAAACAATGAGATTGAGTTTCATGACTGCATGAGTTTGAGTACAGGCAAATATGATTACAATGCAAGTACAAAATGAGGGAACATATTCTTAGATTGAATTTGATTGCATGAATGATGGAAAATTGAGGGGAAACTATACTTTCCAGCTGAGTGGAATGCAGAAGGGAAAGAGGTGCGGAGATGGTCATGACTGCTTCACTCCAAGTAGCTCCCTCACGCACTGATTCTCCTCATAACTGAGTAAAAGACTTTTGTTTCTCAACTTTCTGACAGGATGGTCAAGATCTCAAGGGTAAATCCTAATAAGAAAGAAGATTTGTAGCCTCACCGCTACCACTCTCCAATGTACTATCGAGCGAGGACACCCAACACTTCTTCAAGAGTAGAAGTGGGAGACGGATGTATGCCTGTAATTATTTTGGCAAACTTAAATCAAATCTCCTTGCCAACCTGTCAAGCTTTGTAAGAGCCCAGCTATTAGCGACTACCTTATTTCTTTCAAATATCATCACCCTTTCATTCGGTTGAGGTTTGAGAAAAACTCATCATTTATCTTGGAACTCTTCGTAGTTATTTCTCCTGACATCGTCATAGATTTGACGACTTTGGGCGTCTTAAGTCTAGTCTGATGAGTTGTAACTTTTCCTCGCATAACGACTAAATCCTAAAACGAGCAAAGGTGCGCACCTACTTAAACCCAACCGATAGGAGATTACAGTAAGCCTATATAAGGCCTCATAGGGGCAATCTGGAATGCTAGAATGGAATTATTATTTGAAGGAGGAAAACTAATTAAGAGAAGAAGATCAATCCCAACTACCTTTTAATAGACACCCAAGCCTCGAAATAATCTTAAGTCTAAATGGGACGGCCTGATGCCTCTATTTTCTGTGATGCAAGTTGTACTAGTTAACTAGAGTATAAGACCTTTTGAAATGACTCAGAATGAGAGGTAAACTAAGGACTCTATCTCTGATGATTGACAAAAGGACCCATTAAACCTACAATTAATTGATTAAGGCGGTAGTGCTCACGAATCTGTATTCTTGACCGCTAAAAAAGTAAAGAAGAAATTAGTCATCCTATCAACTCGCCCAAGCGTATTCTCTGTGCGAGTAAGTGGTAATCATGTGATGAAGTCCATACTGATCACATCCCACTTCTAAGTAGGATTATTGATATGTTGAGTCATACCTCCATTTTTCTGATGTTCTACCTTGACTTTCTTGCAATTAGGTTACTTCTAAAATTTGTTATATCCCTCTTCATGCTATTCTATCAATAGACTACTCAGAGATCGCGGTACATCGTAGTGGTACCTGGATGAATAGAATATCTATAGTAATGTGCTTCTACAAGAATATGATATCTCAACTCGCCCACATCTGGAACACACAATCTACCCTGGTAGCGAAGTACAAGTTCCCCTTGGAGGAAAAACCTCCACTCTCGATATGGATGACCGTTAGATCAAGAAAGATTGGGTCATTGTCTGCTTTCTTTAAACTCCACTACCAAAGACGATTTTGCCCATGCGAACTTTACCACTAATGATATGCTCCTAAGGCGAAGTGCCAAATGCGAGGCAATCCCTATGACCTCCTTCAAATATCTTCTTTTTCCCTCAAACGGGCACCATACCCAAGATTAATCTACTAAGCGCATAGACATAGATTACTACGAAGGATGGTAATGCACCATCATAATCATAATCCTTGAGGAATTCAAGCCCTTCTCCTGGCGAAGAGATTCAAATCTTTCTAGGTGAAACAATACGTATAGGCTCTATGGTATGTGAAACGTTCTCGTCAATACCATACAAGTAGTGTCTGTATCAGATCTTGAGTGGCAAAAACCTCACTGCGGCAAGCTCTGAGGGTATGAGTTGTATGGTTCTTCATGAACGTCAGTGTCTAGAGGTCATAAGCTATACCACCTTTCTTAATAAAGACACAACCTAGGACAAAATTAGATGCCTCAAATAGACCAATTAACATATTAACCCTCTGGTCGAGTCTAAGATAGGAGCGTAGGAAATCTCGTTTACTATTATACAAAACTTTTCTCAACAATATTTGACCATTGGAAGAATTTGACCCTCGTTCTGAATCAACTTGTCAATGGTGAGGCTATGGATGACAACCTTTCAAAAACCCTTTTTTAATAACACACTAGACATAAGAAACTGTTGAACCATAGCCCCCAAGGGAGGTATGTGGCTATTATTTAAATTGCTTCTATGTTCTTTGAATCTACCAAAATCCATTTGTAGATAATTAGACAAGGAAAGAACGGATTGTGAGAAAGAACTCACATATACACTTATGAATAATGGTGACCCTTGAGAGTTGCAGAAAAATCTCCAAAGAATGAATTGCATGTTCTTCCTCACTCCGAGAGTAAAGAAGGATATCATCAATAAGAAGTAACAACAAGTCCATGTCTGTTAAAACACTCTGTTCATCCAATCCATTAAAAGCTCAGCAGAATTAGTTTATCTAAATGAATAACTACAAATTCATAATTTGACATTACCGAGTCTGAAGGCTGTTTTCGAATGTCACTAGCTTTGACACTAATGTGGTGATAACCCGATCGACGGTTCTACCTTTGATAAAGGCTAGCACCTCTGAAGTTTGTAAACCAAGTCAGAATCTTGGGATGCGATATTTATATGATCGGCGGACTTGTGTTCAAATGTATATCAATGCACATTTCTAGAGAAACCTCTTTATCCGAAGAACAAACCACATGTGCCACCCCATGGTAAAATACTAGGTCTTTTGAAACCCTTATCTAGAAGGTCTTTCAACTACTCTTTCAATCCCTTAAGTTCTGCTGGAGCCATTCTGTAAGGAGGAATAGAAATAGGCAGGGTATCTTGAAGGAGATCAATTCCAAATTCGATTTCCCTTTCAGGGAGGACACCGAGAAGATCTTCTGGAAATTCATAGATTATTGGAACTAACTCAAGAGTTGGGGTTTCAAGGATAGAATCCTTATCCCGAACTAGATTATAGAATTAAACCTTAGATATCATCTTTCTAGCCATAAGTTAGGAAATAAATCAACCCATAGACGCTAAGATACTACCTTCCATTCTAAGATTGGTTAATTTGGAAACTAAAAACCAATCCTAGTTCGACAATCGTTTTAGACATAATATGAGTGTAATTAACTCATTCCTAGAATGACATCAAAGTCTACCATTTCTAACTCTGCTAGATCTGCTGAAGTGACTTTCTGAGAGACTATGATAGGGAAATTTAGGTATACCCGTCTAGCTATGACTTGGTCACAGATTGGAGTAGACTGAGATTTACGGGTTGAGATGAGTTTTCAGACACTTACATGGAATTGGGATGCTAGGTAAGGAGTATAAAAGAGTGAGTAAGCTCCCTAGGATCTACATTGCATAAAATATTTAAGGTTGAAAGACATGTAACGTACCAGTCATGACATTAGAAGAACCATCATGATCTTAGCGAGCGTGAAAAGCATACAACCTGTTCTAGCACTGACCGCCACCTGTATCAGATGAATTACCCTATTGAGTTAGGGGAATCGTGTGTGGTACTGAAGCTGTAGACTGAGGTCTACCATTACCACCTCCTTGAACTTGTCTAGAAGGACAATCCCTCAGCTTGTAAAAAGACTGATTGCACCCAAAACATACCTCTATTCATGCAAGAAACTCCCCTGGATGGTTAATACCACACATAGGGCAAGTGGGGTAAGACTTGGTGCCTGAAACACTTTCCTGAGATTTAGAATCTGGTGCTCTACCATTGAGGTCGTACTTGTTCTTATTGGATGGAACACTATCTGTAGAAGGGGTTGTAGCCAAAATCTTTTATTGATCATGCGAGCGATTTCCACCACCCATTTTCTGTTGAGAATAGTCATCGTTCCCAGTCCTAGCCTTCTTATTTTCCTTAGTTTGTTCGATAAGAGTATCACCCTCAACCTGTTGGTATGAGAATTAATCTAGATGATGTTCATTCTCTCACAGGAACATCGCTTTCTACACTCAGGTTTTTTCAAAAAAATCTGAAACTCGATACAACAACCTAAAATCTGAGACGGTTAGAATTAGCAACCCTGTAGGAGCATGCTAGAGAGTTTTGTAATTAGTCATACCCCGTGCCATCAGTTCATGAATTCTTGGATTTGGATCTCTCACTCTATGGGAAAAACATGTAGAGAAAGTCTCACGAAAGGAATCGTAACTTAGAGGAGACACATTGCAACCCTATTCTTCCTTCTACGGAGTCCAAGAGATGAGCAACATCCTTAAATTGGTACGATGCTAATAACCCGGACATACCAAGGAGTGGTTTAGCTCAACACATCTTATTGATCTCATCTAAGAATTTTTAGGAACCTCGTAACTTGCATCTTAAAAACCAGGGATTGATCCTAAAAAAGTCCACGGGCCCTTGCTACCATGTATCCCATCTCATTCAAGAGCAGGACCGATGTCTAGTATCCATACTCTAAGACAAAATTGGTGAATTCCGAACTCAGCATGGAGAAAATGATCTGGGTGGCGGCGTTGGCTCTGCAATGTTCTGGCGTCTTCAGTCTTAGCGTGGCCTGGCTGACCGTCGAACCTCCAGATAGCATTGAAACAAGATCTATATCTCCGAACGCTAGGAGTAAAATATAAGTGAAGTTGTTACTACAACATCTCATCAGCACTCACTATACATTGATGTGTTGTATTTATCCACCCATAGAAAGGATCTACGTAGTGCAGGCTTTCTCAGACATCTTAGGACACCTCTACCTAGTTCTCTGATACAAAGTTTTCCCATGCCCGGGGTACCCTGAGATGCGGACACTCGAATTACTGAACACCCTAACCAGGGATCCCCCCCAAAAAACCCGCAGACAGATCTGAGCAATACTAAATATATAAACTTATGCGGAGGAAGCTCAAATATAATTAAATCTTATATAGTGGCATACCCTATTTAAAATGAGATTATTTGAAAACAAGAGTTTCGTAATAGAATGGAAATATTTAACTCAATTAACTTAAACTGAATCTCAACTATGTTTTAATAAGCCTCTAACGTGACTAAAAAATACTTCGACAAGCACCACTAAATCTAGCCAAAAAAAACAAAAACAAAAAACAATATGTAAACTAGTGACAAGATTTAAATGAAAATCAGAACTGGCGTCCTTTGAGACTGATGGTTCACCATTGATATACTGGAATTGTAGATCGAAAAGGATCTATGGATGATCTGGATGCTGAGAACCTGAACCTATATCAAGAAGATGTAGATCACGTATGCGTTTTTTCACTATTGAAAGCGTACTGAGCTTGTAATCTAGCGTACCAGTGAATAAACGAACGGAACAAGCATACAAAAAAGTATAATAATTGACATGATCAAACAAAATTCCGTATATAACTCGGATTTGCAATGAATAAACTTGTAACATGGGGATAGAAATTACGCATATACAGATAATTGTGAATCGAGCGTCTGACTGATCTGTGGGAGTATATACCGATAATAAAACATACATGAGCTAAATGTGTTGTCCGATGTAGACGCCCCATAGAGAGGACCCAATATACCTGCATTAGGATGTAAGGGCATGCTGGCGTCGAGACAATATAGCCCACAGACGGGACCCTTAAACCTACTGGATAGTAGTTGGCTAATGGGTATTGCTGACCCTATTCACCATCAGTGTATTATACAACTCCAATGAATTTGTAAATTTATTGATTATGTCTGGTTTCTGTCAATTACTGGAGCAGTTAAAACCAATGAAAATGAAAATTGAGAATCCAATAATTAATCTTGTTAAAGATGCATTTATTCTGAGGGCATGCTATATTAAAATGGTGCTAACATTCTAACATCATGTTATTCAAGAATAAAGAAATACAAGCTCAGGGTTCTGAAATTCATGCCTATGCGAGTAATAACATGATACATTCTTATGGGAAACATATATTAATAAATCTCATGAAGTTTGGTCAAAATTTCCCTAGGACCCGCGGTTATTAATCATGACAAAAAAAATAATATTGAAGAAAACTAGGGAATAACGGGTTGTTAAAGGAAACCCAAGTAAAAGGCCACATACTTGTGACAGAAATCAAGAAAAATACTAGGTGTCGGGCTAGAACAGTGGAACATGTGGGTTCCTTGAACAGGGTCTTGATCTTTTTCTCCTCCTTGCATTCAGGTGCTATGTTTTGCTTAATGCTTTACTTAGCTATGTTTTACTTATGTTCTAGCTTGACGCTGCATACACCATTGATTTAGGGTCAAAAACGTAATGGGGTTTACAAAAGTGTGGGAAGGCTCACAAAGCCTCTCGGAAAGAGGTGTTTAACCAAAACGACGGCTAGGACTGACTGGGTCCGTCGGCCTCCCACCGTGCCTCACCCTGGGTCCGTTGACTAGGAAATGTTCAACACACCCCTTCCTAAAATGGGCTGAACCTTTACTCGGATGTAGATTTTGCAGGTCGGTGGCTATGAACGCTAATTACAATTTTGCCTATGAGTTGATATTGAAGTTTACCCAACTGTAATTTGCCTTAACGTTTGCAATTTCCACCTACAGCTTAGAACTAGGTATGGTTGTTGTTCATTGTCGATCTTGTACGAGAGTGCGTGATGAAATGGTGGTCTCTATCTATAGTCCCCGCGGATAGGGGACTTATCTGGACCTACGCTACTGTTGTAGTCCGTAGATAACGACTTTAAGTCTATTTTTCACGCTTGGGATTTTGAGAGGTTCGATCCAATCGGCGTGTGCAGGAAGGCTGGACCATCATCTCCTAGGACGGTCAAGTGGCTACGTGGTTGCACCATCAATTTTTTTTTGAAAAAACTGATTTTTTTTCTATTTTTGATACAAAGTGTTACAGTAGGATAATAGATAATATGTGGGTGTCATTTCTCAAGGATTGAGTAGGGCTTCTAAAGTTAGTCACGGTATGAGACGAGGTTTGATGAGCTTTCTCTCCACAATACTATTATTTTACCCATTGAAAAGTAAAGAGTTTGATTCCTTATTTCTGGGTTGACACTTCAGATGAAGCTTCGGTTCAGTCTATTTTCACTGAAGGTCATTCCTTTCTTGATGTTGTTTATCACATCTGCACAATTGAGAAGCAACGTTATGATCTCCATCGTGGCAGTGACTAGAGTAATATATATGTGGGCATACTATGAGGTCGTTACTCTATTACGACTGCTGTTTCTTAAACGACCTACCCTACCAATAGTTTTCCCTATTTTTGCCTGCGCTGAGTTTTTCTTTTTTGCCACATTATGGGTCATTTAACCAATTCTTGTACCAACGTTAACACCAGCATCTACCACACCATTAAAATGGGGCGTTACAAAAATAGGGGTCATTTTACCACAAAAAAATCATAGATAAGTATGTTGCGGAATGGTGATAAGTTCATGGGGATAGCGGGAGGTGACAACTAAAAAAGGGGGGATATTCTACCTGTATGTGAAGCCAGAGTAATGGTGCGTCAATGATGGAGCTTCTAACATGAACTAAGTTCGAAAGGAGAATTGATGAGCAATACACCGGATTAATACCAACGGTTTTTCTTAAGAGTTTTACCGTATTCTAATGGATTTTTTAATTTTGCTATTAATTTCAAATTTTTCAACTTATGCATAAATGTCGAGAGAAAAGGTATACACCACATTGTAATCCTAGGTACTTTTTTATGGAATAATCTGTTATTTTTATAACTCTAAACTGATAAGAAAATATTAAAACAACTTTAAATGAATACTTAGTTTCTAATATTATTGACCCCTTTATGTTAAATTGTTGCCTTCTTATAATGATTTTAATTCGAACAAGGTTAGTTGTGGGCAAATAAAAGGAATTCATTACTTACATTAATTAGGGATAATTAATGATTATCCGATTCATAAATATCTGAAATTATAGGGTCTCATGCTAGGGACTAATTTAACTGAGTAACTATGAACGAAGCACCAAATTCATTTTTTCTGTAAGATGAAGAACACATTCATATAACATACACATACTACATACAATAGTAAATAAGCTTGTGCACATTCAGGAAAAGGTAAAACAAAAGTTGATTACATTTAGAGTCGTCACTAATGGCTAAGGCTGTTAGGGGTGTCATGATTTAACAAAGTTGGGCTAGCTATGACAACTCTATTTTCATATGTGGAATAACCGAAGTAGAATAGCGTAGATCCACTTCATCATCCATATAATTTTCAAGCACAAAATTATTACATATTTATTATTGAACAGAGGTATACAGATCAAATGTCTAACAAGTAAATATTTTTTAAATAGTTTTAGGTGGGGAAATTATTGCACCGTTAGCAATCATGGATTTGAGGTACTCAATCGAATGTGGAGGCATCTAAAACAAACGGAGATATTGGTTTCCAAATTTATTTTTCCCCACCTAATATTTCCCGGTATACTTGCTTGTAAATATATACATTATATTTTATGTGAACTATAGCATCAATATCGTCAAAAATAGGAGTAGTAATAACATTGATGACATTATGACGGAGAAGAACTACATTCCTCCATCATCAGCTTCTACAATAAATGGAAAGAATTTTGCAACAAAGAACAATGCACCTTCTTCAACTTTAGTATCCAACACACCCTTACGTAAAGGTCCGACAATTTGAACACGCCCACTTCCTTTTGTAACATAACAAAATTGAACGGATAAATCCGATGTAAGAATAATACCAAATATAGCACCACTTTCAAAAATTATGCGAATCACACTTTATACAACGTTTCCAAGCAACGGTAAATTCCTATAAGGTACCGCATATAACACTCTCGTGCATGAATATGGGCTATTTTTCGGCCTTCTTATCTTATTACACCATTAATTATATACGTTTTCAAAAATCAGTCCTTGTTCATGTGAAAGATTTGTTAGAGTCATTAGAAACATGACAATTACCGATGAAGCCATCAAACAGAGACAACAAATTATCAGGTGGATTTATCCTCTATGCTTCTAAGAAATTTATTTTGAATTTAGAGAGGTTATCAACGTACCACCATGACATTGTTTTCAATGTAAAGGGTAGGGCATCCTTTTTTAAGTTTTTTTATAACTTCTTCTTTGAATCTTATGTTAATATCAGTCCAACAATGAATTCACCTATTAAAATAATTTGTCCAAGACGATATAATTGTCACTTCAAACAAATATAATATCTCTAATAGTCATTCCACTATGATATGTACCTGCGCAAACATAACAAAATTTTGAGCAAACAAAGTATTATGGTTGAGAAAAACCACGAGGGTGCAGAAGTAATAATCTAGCAACATGTTTTTTTAATCTAAAATAAGGAAATTTTTCCTTTACCCCCCAACAAAATATCCACGAACCTCTTCTTTCAACTTTCAAACTATTTTTTATCTACTTTTTTCGATGACAATATTAAATCCATCATCTCCAATTACACAAAAATCGATACATTTTGTACCCAATCGAAACACTTTCTGGATATAATATATAATATTATATATATCTTATATAGATATATATATATTATATATATATTATATAGTCAGTTAGTAGATCAATTCTCAATATGTTTTTTTTTAGAGACCAATACCACAAACTTTTACTATAATAAAGTACAAATAGTCCTTTAGAAGATATGTGGTGTTATACACAAACAAACAAAAGACCCAATGTGAAGATGAGAAAAGAGCAAGTGACAAGAGGAATAATATAAGAATAACTTTGTTTATTTAATTGATCACCAAATGGAAAAGTGTAGTAACAATATGAACAAACCTTATTCGTACTATTAGACAATTTTTCATAGCAGGCCTACTAAGGTATTCCTTCCAACATAATTTTTGGGTGGGGTTTGGTTATGGAAGTTGAACATTTACAGAATCAGGGTTATAAGGTCGGGAGGTTAAGAGATTATGATTATATTCATTACTGGACACAGGTACGGAGAGTATGAGGAGTAGAACTTCTGAGGTGGTGGCATTCAACAACTATAGATCTGTATAACTGTAGAAAGTTTAAAAATGTTCGAAATAATTTGTATTTTTCGCGTGAAAAATTATATTAAAGACTGCCAATTTAAAAAACTGAATAACATTATGCCATAAAACATAACACTTTAATTTTGTTTCACTTACATGTTAACACAAGACATTTCGGATTACATAAATTCGAATAATAACTAGATACAAAGTTTCATGGTTAAATTATGCGACATAGAATGACAAAAAAAACTCCTGAATTTGACAACAATAACTACTTAATGCTCAGACTACATACATGTTTATTTACCCCTAATTTAATTTTGTTTGTTAGATTACTACAATACAGAATAAAGATTAACCTTATGGTCAGCTATTATTGGAGGAAATTGTGCCAGTTTTAAAATTTCTTTATAATAGGAATTCGGTGAACCCCCTAACTTCCTCTAGGTCCGTCCCTTTTTGTAGTCCACACAAATAAGCTTTTAAACACTCTTATTTTTAATAAATTTAAATAGAATGTGTTTCTCTAATTCTATCATGTTTTATATCATAGAATATATTTTGATACGTCATGTGTATCTTCTAGTAATATGCACACTATCAAATTGAAACGATAAATGTATTATAAATCAAATATGTGCATTATAGAGTTGAATTCAGTATTAAAAATTACAGGTGTACCATTTTATGCTTTTCATAAGAAAACTATTAAATGTGATTTGTAGGGAAAAATAATATTAAAGGAATAACTATTAAAAGTTATATATATGTACTATTTCACAAGCATGAAATAGTATGGATATCACGTCCCGACAACCTCTGGCCAGGACAGCCCTCCAAGACAATTATGTTACCACGGACACTTAGCATGAATTACTTTCTCATTGGAAGACTATATGCATATTTATAATGATCAATAACACTATACTCACTTTAATAATAAAATACTAAGAATGTTTAAATGTCAAACATTCAACTTGGCTAAAATCGAGACCCAAGTCTAACATAGAAAATGACAATAAAAAGACAAAAGAATTAACATCTATCTGTCATTTTATTACGCCTTTTAATATGAGAGGGTTTTTGATGTACGCCCGCACAGCCCAGATCATGATCAACATATGAAATACTAAAAATAACTTAAAGCAATAATAGGGATCCTCCAAAATGCAAAGAGGCTCACTAACAGAACAGTACATACTGGTCAATGCTGTGCTTAGATTTGCCTTGCATACTAGTTATCAATTGAATATAATACGAGTATTCCAAACGGTATTCCGTCAATGACTGTACGCGTTCGCATGTTTGACTGATAAATACACAAAGGTGAAAGGAACAAGAAACATTCTACTTAACAAAGTCAAGGTGTAATGAGTCATTTCAATGTAAAGAGGTTTTAAAAACAAGTCCCATATTCATTGATATTGAAAAGATGTTATAAGCAATATATCAACTTGATGTATGAAAATATTGGGTATGATAAAATATTAATATTTTGTGGCGTTTCTCTAGTGACCATCACGTAAGAGCTATGAGATAATTCATTTCGTGATGCTGTATAGGGTCATCTATTACCTTGCCATAAATTAGAACGAATACCAGTGGATCCAATTCTACGTTAAAAGAAAATAACGAATCATCTACAAAGTCGACCTTTTCACCCGTGGGTGCGCTGGTAGTTGGCCCGCCTAATACATTCCCCATATGGATGATGATACTACTCCGAAAATATAATTAAATTAGGTCTTATGTTTTAGAAACATGATGCCTTATGTGATTTGAGATTAGTGCTCAAAATAGTAACTGAAAGACTACCATGGAAATCAAAGTTCATCAATACTCTTATGATGGACTTTTGATATTCTTACTCGTTAAATTAGCTCAAAGGCTCTTTGGAAATCTCAGTTCCGTTCATATTTAAATGTGAAAAGATTTGTAACTACTAGGGAATAATCATTTTGTTAAATGACTACTTCCTATGACAGAAATCAACTTCAATTGAATAAATTTTGAAACATACCGGTCTTAAACAAAGTCAAAACAAGTTGGAATAGACTTAGTTTAAAAACATTAGAGTCTTGTCTTTACTCTGACTGCTTACCTTCCTTGAATTACTCATTACCTTCCTAAATTGATTATGAAGTCATAGGATGTGATTCGGAAGTATATCTTCATGATGTTTAATATAGAATGATTTAGCTAGCAACATTATGAGAAAATTGTCTAACAAAATTAAAATCAAAGGTGTTGGACGTCCATCAACGCGGAGAAGAAAGCATTTAATAATTGTTTGAAAAATAATTTGAGGCAGAACGGTCTGTGATGGATCTGCGATGCGAAATGAATTAAGCCAAAACTCAAGCCAGCTCCGCGACGCGCCACTAATTCCCTTATTTGGCAGACAAAATTTCTTCTTCATTGTTCAGCTCTAAAAATTCTAAAGTCCATGGTTTTTTTTCGAAATACTTAAAATCGATCAACTGTTCAAAGTACAACAGATACTACTCAAAATTAACCTAAGATCATGGATTCGGATAAGAAAAATTCAAAAGTTTCAACGAATCAATAAATTAATCTAGCTTCAACAAACCCATTAAGAATATCAATTTTCAAGCTTTCAAGAACATAAATTGGATAAAAATAATTATGACTGACTCATGTTTGACACCAAAGTATGTGTTCTTCCATAAACATTGTAGGGTCACCTTGTCAAAATCTAATGTTCAATTTAACGAATCATGAATGATTCTTGAACGAGTCTTCCTTTCTTTCTTTCTCCATTCGACCATCACTAGCGGAAAGTAACTTTTTAATCAACTTGAACTTAAATCTTTGTGAACCATTTGAACTCCTACCCTTAGAATCGAATAAGTAGTACAGAAAATATTAAATTAACCTTCTAAAATCTTGATATAGACGTTCATTACCCCAACATTATACATGTATAACACATTCATACGAACACGGATTTGTGCAAAGTCAGTAGCGTTGAAAAGATCATTGCAAGAGCTATCCAACTATTTCTAGAAGTTCTCCTAACTCACCCTAAGGTAGAAGTTATGGTCGTCTGCCGTTTACCCAACACCAATTTGCTAAACTTAGTAATTTACCAGCTTTTTTCATTACTTCAATTAGGATACTATTTCAAGTTCTTAACTTCTTCCGAGCTATTTTGAATTGTGAAATGTTACATTATCTCACTCTAGGAAATATTCCTCCGCCAATAAGTTATTTCTTACTAGGGTTAGGGGGGAGGGAACCATCAGTGGCCCTTCACCGAACAAGTAAAATGCCACAAACCAACCCCCCCCCCTCTCACTCTATTTACAGCTTACTATAGGGGACACTAGTTCCATGGTTCACACCTTCCAGATTCCACAGATAGTAGATATTTTTCTTCATCTGATGCTTGTCAGTGTCCAATGGCGTGGTCGTGGAGGTGTCGCTCTTCGAACCTTGATTTTAACTACGTCGTAGAGAAATTCAATAGCCAATTAAAAATCTTTTACATACGGCCAGCGTGTTGTCAGCGAAGATTTAACCCTCTCTTACTTGGGGGGGGGTGGGGGGTTTCCCCCACAAGGGGGGGGGGGGTTGTGGGGTGACCCAGGTATTGTCCAATCCGTGCCGTTCTCACACGCCATCCACCTGCTGCGTTTGGGCTTGTCGACTATGCTTCCTATAGATTCTTGCGTTCCTGTTTCCCTAGACCATTCTTTGCAAACAAGTGACTCGGGTACTCTGATAATTAGGAGGAATCTGCTTTTGTATAGGAGGAACCTTACTCTATTAAATGGGTTCTCCGGCGATTACACCTCATTTGCCACAGAATCCCACCCTATGCTTTGTGACGCCCGGGAGCTCCACCTGACGTGGCCGGGGCACTTAGACGCCATTGTTGGCCCCCAAGCATAAACCTCGGGCGGACTCTACCTCAACGGCAGCTACCCTCAAATACTGCAAGCACTCCCGCTGTTTTCCTAGAACACCATCCACTCTTCTCGCTCCCCCGGCCGCTCTCTCCACACTAAACGAGACTGATACTGCCCTAATAAGTGTCTACGACGTATTCTACCCGCTCTGCCGTTGGCTGTTGGAAATCCCTTACAATCCTTTCCTGCCCTACACTCTGCTCCCACACGTTTACCGGAGTTCCTCCGGAATGCACGCGCCTCCCCTCCCTACCTTGGGTGCTTACTGGCTCCCGGGCGCTTCGCTTCCTCCTGCTCTTGGTTACCGCGTCTGCATCCTCGAAAGCACAGGACACCTGGCATCCGTCCTAGGGCATGCTCGCGAGTTCATGTGAGTTGCCTGCCACCTCCCTAAACTCTTGACACGGCGAAGGGGATCCCTATCACCCTTGGCAGCTGCTGCAACGCCTAAGGTCCCCCACTTACTGTAACGCCCTCCAGGAATGTGCCACCATATAAGCTGAAAACCATGGTACACCCTTCTTAGTTCATCCACGGCCCAAACCCAATAAGACACCTCCACTTTCTTGATATCTGCACAAAATGACCGTTTGTGGGAGTTTTGTACCCGGCCAACCACACCACTATACGGTCAATGGGGATTCACGTTCACCCACGCTGCAGAATTTCCAAAATATACTTGGCGTCGCGTCATATCCCCATCCTAAATGTATCACTAGATATACTTAAGTATCTTGCCCATCGACTACATAAGTCTGACGATTAATATCAATCAGCGCCTACATTGGCTTAATGGGGGACTTCATTCAATCTTGAACTTTATCCCCACAGCGTGCTCAAACACTCCTCAAACATTATACTGGAGTCATGTTTTAAAATAGTCTCTTTCGTCTGAGTTTAGATAATTTTGCTCATCTCATTTTTTAGCTTTACCAAATCTCCTTGAATCAATAGTCCCCTCTTATAAAAAACTCATTTGAAAACTCTTCGTTTTTCTGGACTTAAAAGTCAAAATATTTACAAATGTCAATGATACTTCCGTTTCTTTGTACCTTTTGATAAATGTAACTCAATGTGACTTTTTTGCAATAGACTCTTAAACCAAAGTCTTACTTAAAATGAACGTTAACACATTTAAACGTCAAAACTCCTTAGAACAGTGAAAAGCTTTACTTTCGACTTCACTTCATAGCTTGGACTAGTACGTCTAACATTCGTTTTAAATTTTATTATAACTTCCCTGAATGAAATTATGGATTAAAGGCATCGGATCATCATGTTTATGGATCACTTTCTATGTTTTTAGATTGTACTGTAGAGTACAATAATGGAATCAACCTCCGGATATGATAAGTACCATCGACCGTCAGTGAACCTCACGTCATTGAAAATCTAAGAAACCGAGGGTGCCAGTAGATCTTGGCTCTATGAGGCCTAGGTTGGACATAGCTTACCAAACCGACGCTTCTAAAGTTCTCGGCTGGCGGAATCGGGCCAGAGCTGTCATAGAGTATGGTCATCAGGGTCTCTTGTAGGAACAGTGCCACAGGGCCTATCATAATGGTTTTCCAACTTTTCTTATCTATTTAAATCCTAAACCTCCAGAACTTCCATGGATCTTTCCCAGAACATTTAGAATCTTTAATATTCTCAATACCCAATAAATTAGACCTAAAAATTGTCCAAAACATAAATGAAAACTACTTGAAATAAACTACAATTCAACCAACAAGAGTTTCACAATTTTTCTTCAAGAATTTCCATGTTCATCTTCCATAACTCTAACTTAATGAATTAAATTAAATTAGGGTGTGGGTGAAAGGAACAAAAACAGAATAATCTCAAACACCTCGATAGGGATCACCCACGATAAAATCCACACAGCGCATTTGGTGTTCTTGAACAATGCTTGATCTTTCTCTTCTTTTTTCTTTTCTCCCAACCCCTAGGTGTTCTTAGTTTTATTTAAAACTAATTTGGCACTTTTTTTTACACTAATATAACCTTAAAATGAATTAGGAAATACTAGGGTGAAAATAAAACTTTACCCTTGCTAAAATCTCGATTGGACTTTCCTCAGTCCAACTGTCCAAATTCCGGAAGGAAAATCTCCATCATAAGACATCGGATTTTCGCAAGATTGGCGGCGTTGGAAAGATATTCCGAAGATATTTCGAACAATATAAATAAATTATACAAAATACTCATGAGTTTGAAGATATGTCAATTTGAGAATGACTAAAACTCACTTTTGATAGCTGGAAATATTCGAGATTTCCCTACTTATTCCTAAAATTTGTTGTTCTTGGTTTCTTAGCTAATTCTTAGCTAAATAAAGTTATGAGATGTTAAAATTCATCCCCTTGGGAAAATTCATCCTCGAATGAGACATCTTATACGTAAAGCTCAGTGTTTAAGAAGATCATTTCAGCCTACTTCAACAATCCAACGCGTAGTCTTATTAACTTGATTACATATAGTCTTTCAAAGTTCTAAGAAGTGAATTTAATACCTTTATCTGCATTATCTCCGAATTTAAGAATATGTTGATATCTCTTATTCATATCCTCCTCATCCCATGTAGCTTATTTAGGAAATTGGTTCCTCTATATGACCTTGATTGAAGCAACTTCCTTTGCTCTCAACTTGCGAACTTGACGATCAGAATTCTTAACCAGAACCTCTTCATAGGATAGGTTATACTTAAACCCAACGTTAACTTTTGGTACTTTCAAGGAAGGATCCCCGAAGAACTTATTCACCATAGAATTAAGAAATATTGGATGAATCGCTTCTAATTCTTGGTGTAGCTCCAACTCCTGAGCCACATTTTCAACTCTTTTAGAGATTCTATAAGGTCCAATATACAAGGGACTAAGTTTCCCCTTATTACAAAACCTCATAACTCCTTTCATGGGTTAAATCTTAAGATAAACCTAATCATCTAACTCAAACTCTAATTACCTCATCCTAACATTTGTGTAGGACTTTTGACAACTTTGTGCCTTCAATCTTTCTTGAATCACTTTTACCATCTACATGGCTTTGTAATTTAGATCTTGTCTTATCAACCATGATTCGCCAACTTCAAACCACCCAATGGATATCCAAATCATCTCCCATAAAGAGCTTCATAAGAAGCCATTGGATGCTCGAATGATTACTATTGTTTTAAGAGAACTCAATGAGAGGTACGTGATCATACCAAATACCTTTAAAGTCGATCACACAATCTCTCCACATATCTTCTATTGTATTAGTAGCACCTTATTCTTCTCCATTTGTTCGAGGATCAAAAGTAGTACTTAAGTTCACCTTGGAAACCAAATTTTTTGAAAGATTTCCGGAATTGTGTAGTAAATTGTGCACTTCTATCTAAAACAATGGAGATTGGGACTCCAAGAAGTTTCACCTCCCTCTGACGGTAAAAACTTGCATAGTCATCGGACCGCAAGTAGTATTACTAGTAGCCCTGATTCCAACTTGTTATTCTACCAGACATACACGCTAATAAAAGATGTGTTTTCGTGCCGATAAGGAAATGCCGGTGTTAAAGTCCATGTTAAAATCATCTCCACCATTCCAGAGGCACTTTATAGTCTTAGACAAACCTCTAGACTTTAAGTCTGCCATTCGCTGGTTGGAAAAATTTTCACAATTAGCGTCATCCTCATCATCATTTTTTTTGCGTTCCCACAATTATGCGTTGTTCAAATTGCGCTCCATCTTGGTGGACCTCGTAAAAGGAATATCTACCGCTATGCATCTCTCAAGATCCTTCTTGGAGTCCACCACCAAAGGTAACATAATCTAAATTGGTACGTCTCCTAACCACCATCTCCCTCCTGGCAAAAGCTAATACTTTTTTCTTCGTCCACAATTCCAACACAACCTGATCTTGGCGACGGGTCAAAGCTCTTTCTAGGCTGAAAACCACCATCATGGAGGCTCTTTTGATATCGTGAATATATCAATAGGAACACGCTCAAATAGTGACCCATATATTCAATTAAATACAATTGCAACCAATAGGAGTATGAGTGCAGTGAGATAATTATTCTCATGCCATCTTTCAACTGGGGAGAATAAGATATAACATTACCATTCCGATCAAACACACAAGCCCAAGCCCCTCTTGATGCATCAGGAATACCCATACAATTTGAGTACCTATGATAAGGTTAAATGGTAGTGGTCTTCAACTCTTTTTCACCTTTTAGTTTTGTCACAGCGTGGACCATTGAAATTGACAGTATCTAGTTCGCTGGGGCAATCGCATGCGATCATCGCTGAGATCCTTCCACACTCTCTTTTCATTATCTTCCAAGCCCACGAAACTCACATATTTAATGGAGGATCTGCGCTCTAGTCCAAGTCTAAACCTTCTTCCATATTCCCTGAGTGTACACTATCGATCCTTCACAGGAAGTAATTCCATAGACATCAGCCCAATAACTCACACTGGTCGAAAACTTGACTTCTCAATCTTATGTCTAACTAGTTTGGGAGTCTCTTGAGGTGACTAGCTTGGATCTTCCATCTTTCGTATAAATCCAGTAAGTTATCAAATGATAGACGAATGGATCCAAATAGATCTCAATAAGTTTTCCAAAAGTCTATCCGAGATCTATTAATGTTGCAGGTGCCTTGGTCCTGCTAAAGAACATAACTGCAACTTTATATGCTCCTACTCCTACTTAAACGTTGGCGTCTCAGAGATCAATAAGTTAAATTTCAAATGATAACTAATATGTGTCAATTAAGAAAAATAAGACAGAATCATAACGTGAAAAAATATCATCTATCCGTTCTGAGAGGAATTTATTCTTCGATGGTCACCTATATTAATTGGGGAGTCTTACCCATCCTAAGGGCACCATCTTTTTACTCACAAATAAGACTGGACGCAGCACCAAGGTGAGGTACCACTTGGGGGAATGAAGCCTGTATCTAAAAAATCTTTCTGTCCTTTGAACTTGCCTTGTGCATCATATTAGAATAGGAGATCGTGGAGTATCCGGGCTATGTCATGACGAAGTCTATCTTTTTGAGGGATACCGGGCGTTTAGATCATAAGGAATGATTTCTAGAAAACCCCTCACGACTATAGGAACTAACTAAGGGAAGGTACTCCACAAATTGCTACATTAATCAATACAGTTATAGGATACAACCTTTGGATTAATGTCTCTTCGCGTAGGTCCGGCCAAGGAAATGAAAGGTCTAGGCACAACTGAACTACTTTCTATATCTCTGATGGTCAGTAGGATCTAAAATTAACGACCTTCACGTTCAAAATATATGATTATTAAAATCCCATTGAGAAAAGTCTACACCTAGAGGACCAGCAAACTAACAATTATAATAATAGATATCAATGCTCCTTGTGATAATGGGAAATTAAAAACAAATCACAGTGGGGAACTCTTTCTGGGGAATAACCTCCCAACAGGTGTACACAACAAAAGGTGGTTCATCAGTTGTTTAGAACGAATTTTCAAATTTATTTGCAACATAAGAAGTTCAAGATAAACTTGTTTGGGGTAATTCCGTAAAAAAGATAATATCAAAAGGTAAAGACGTTTATCCTATCTCATCAACCAAATTGGAGTGATCGTGCCCTGACAAACTAGTGATTGACTCAAGGAAGTTTTGATCCTCCACGACACATAAGTGGCTCTTAGATGAGCCTGTCTGGTGGAGCAAACTAAGGAAGATGATCTATAGTGAAAAAAGTCCTTGAACCTCTTTGCTTATTATTAGGGCACTCTCTTGGAGTACTCCCTTCGAGCTCAATGGTTGAACAATTGGCTGTCCATCACAATAATTTGCTGGGTTCTTTCTACCACACTTAGTACATGTAGGAGCCCTAAATCCTCCTTGTTGACCCAATACCGTGAGCTGAGCCGTTAGTGGAAAGTTTTTTAAAAAAAATTCTGCCATATACGCATCACTAGGGTCTCGCGCAGGTCATAGAAGATGATGGTGTATAATCCTTAGGGTGTAGGCACACTTGTGGTAATTTTGTACCACCTTTTTGTTGGCCGGAGTCATTCCCAAGTCTGGGTTTCTTTTTGGTACTCCAAATGTTTGTTATTTCTCCTCTTCCAACATGTTTTCTCAAACCATCATCCTGATATTGAATGTTTCCCTCTCCACCCTATCACATTTCAGCCCTACCTTTTTTACTTGAAGCAAGAACAAAACCGGCAACAAACAAGCTCATTATGTTCCTCATGTCCTTCACAATCTTCGGAGTAGCGAGATTGTTGGGTGAACTTCATCCCATACTCATGAACACTCTTGGACCTGTTTCTAAGTGAGGAACTGAGCGTCCCTTCCTTGTTCAGTCTCCATAGAAAACCTTCAAGGAAGGTCTTCGATAACGAGTCCAACTTTGAGGGGGGTTGCATGCCACTCCTCCCTTTGCCCAAACGTTTCTAGAAACACGCTTCCAACGTTCTAAAAAACTCAATCCGCTCAAATCACCACATGCATTCACTAGAAATCTGCTTAAACTATTTAGAAGTCTTCCTTCGTTACAGTGAAGCTAGGGGGTCATTGTTAGAATTTAACAGCGCGAATCTCGTAGGGTTTTGTCAACCTTATTGTTATTCTCTAGTTGCCACGGGCCGTTCATTTTTGGTTACCACTTTATTAACTCATACAATTCCTATAAATTCCGCGTTGCGTAAACAGTGCTCGCGGCGCCGGTTTGACACATCAGACCGTTGACATTCGGGATCTTGTTACTCAACATTTCTTCTGGATATTATGAAGGCATGATAAATCTGTAAGTACACGTATGCGTGAATTAGAAAGAGACTTTAAAGCTAAACTCTAACGTATGAAAAGGAAATGAAAAGAAGTAGTGATTAGTTACTTAATCGTTCCTAGTCCCTCCAATAAATGTGGAGGCTTACCACCAATTTACACTAACACTTTACAAACATGCCTTCATAGAATTCCTAGGATTGTCGAACTTTGTCCTATGATACCAAGTTTGTCATGCTCGGAGATAACCCTTCGGAGGTGGCCGACACTCGAAGATAATACCTGGCCCCCAAGAAAAATCTTGTCCTGACTTACTTAACTTAACTGAATACTTAACTCAAATTAATCAAGAAATAAAGTTATGGTTAAAAAGACATACAATCTACATTATTTCTTGCACACCACAAATTGCCTCAATCGTCAACCCTAACGCGCCCCCTATTAACACTTAACTTCCACGTCTACGCGCCGCTTAGAGACTAAGTTTGAAGTTGTCTAGAACCTACAATCCTTTTTCGAGAGTTAATGAGGATGAAAACCCTCAAAATAATACTCGCTCCGGCATGCAAGGGCGGTTCACCATGATCTACTGTCAAACAGAATCCAGGCTTGCTGCGGGTGCCATCTGGTTATCTGCCGTCTGCACTTCACAAAATTCGTAGGACAATGCCTCGTACTGTGACATGTGACTTAGTTTGTCTGAGTTGAAAATGCTAAATACAGTACTTAATCTCTTGCCAACGACTGAGAAGGGTTGACGTTACTGGCGTCTACTATAACTGTAAAGGTAACAATCCATCTAACGGATCCCGAACATATGAATTTTCTTAACCTGGAATCCACAGTATAAATCTTCGTTCATCAAAGGACCACACAATAAAAGAACTGCAATCGTTTGTTACTATGAAAGAAGATAGGTCTGTGGAATTTCACTAATTACAACAACTCTTCTAAAAAGTAAGTAGAACACTAGTAAAACCAAGTTATAAGACCTAGGATATGTTTGAGATCTAAGTTGGAATACAATGAAGAAATAATTGAACTCTCCTTTTATAAAAACAACACTCTACTAGTATTTATAGCTTTTAAATTTGTGTTGCACCGGATCATTCGACAACTTTAGTGGTAAATGCTAACAGACTAGGCGATTCACCCATTGGTGAAGTCCATTAACTTCTGGCACAACCTTTAGCATCGTCATGATTTTGTTTTTTTTTCTAATGAGACACTCCTTCACAAAACTCCTTGACGATGCATAAACTTTTACTCTCTTCTGTTGATTTTACCCTTTCCTTTACAGTTCAAAACACTGGAACAAAAGGTGACCTCTATTCCTATTGATGATACACATTGTCGGCTTGGCAATGCTCAAGCTTTTAATTCTTAACTTTTCTCTGCCTTTTGATCCTCTTATCGACATAGTTTTCATACTTCCCTTGAATCCTAAAATACATGAAACTTAAGAGTTTTAATTAGATATAAAGATAAATTAAGCATTTTAGAACAATATTTCTCATAAAATATAACCCTAAAAAAGTACAATCCGTGGACTCATCTATACACTGAACATTAAAATTTTTCTTGTCCTCAAGTAAAATTGAAGTTCAGTAGTTCAAAAAGGATGTCTCTATTAGTGTCACAGAAGACTCAACATGAATCAAACTACTTATGAAAGGATTAATGGTCTACTCAAAGATTCAAGTTGTGACATACCATTATCAAAGATTGTCAAATTTGCATTGCTTGTTTCAAATTCATGTTCAATCTGAGACATAGGAATTTTAATTCCCTCACCCAAATGATGATTTCATTTTCACACATAAGTGTATAATCAATTTTAAGTTTCAACAATCAAATTCAACTATAACTCTAAAAAAGAAACACAATTAAATCTTTAACACATACATTTGCCTATATTTTCTAGTAATTATTAGTTTAAGAATCCTGAAAATAAAGAAGGTCTTCCTAAGTCATATAATGGGGATGAGGGTAAATATATGGTCACTCTCGCTTAGTGACTAATGGTCCTCATGAATTGTGGGTCTCTTAACACATACTTTCTTCTTCCTTCTTCATTTTTAGTTCTCATAAGTCATAATATTAATCATTTTCCATGTATTTGTAACCACTAGGTTTCGTCTATCTTAGAATTCCAATGGGGAAATATTGGGGCTGAAAAAAAAAACTATTTCTTAGTACTATGATTTCCCAACCATTTGAAAATTTGGAGGAATATAGAGTCATCAAGGTGTAAGGAAATATGGTATAAATTAGGTTGAGTAAAATTTTATTTGATTACATGAACTTGTTATATTATGTCATTAAGGAACCTACGACTTTACAAAATACAATTTTGATAAGTAGATCATTGGGAATTGATATTGGCGTTAAGGTCACTATCTGAGCATATTGGTTAGAGAGTATATTGTAAAAAGGTATAGGTGGAATTCCCATAAGGAGCTGAATTCCTCGCTTACTGCCACTGCAGCTGGATACTTCATATTGCATGTAACAACCCTAAAATGACTATGCTAAGTAATGCTTAATGGATCTATAGTGCCTACGATTAGAACGAGTTCACACGGATTGATGTGCGAAGAACCAGACCTTTAAACCCTTGCAATAGCCAAACCAAATAACTTGGTGAGTTTGTTGATCTAGGAAATGATGGGTCCAGCCATATAGGGCATCCGAATACGAAGACTTATCAGGATGAGTCCCAATAGGACTTAAAAAGGGGTAATCTTATGTTTTGAGGGTCTAGGAGTAAAAGGGCATTTTGCAGGTTAAGGGTAGTATTGTAATTACCCTAGTTAATTAACTGATATGTGTAAGGGGCAATTTGGGTAGAGGTGGCCGAAAATGACCCTTAAAGCAAAATCTTACTCCATCCGGGGTCGAGCCATGGTAGAAGCAATGATTTAGTTGATTTATTGTATTTGGTGAATTAGTTAAATTAAGTTATATTTAATTTTCTGATTTAATTAAAGGAATACTAATAATAATAATAAATAATGAGGAGTCCTAGTTTGACTAAATGTACACCTAACTCTTCTATTCCTAATACTCTGATTTTTACGTGTCTCACTCTCATTCTCACGTTTTTCATCAGCAAATTAACTGAAAATAATAGTTCTTCACTCTTAAAGAACATACAAACAAAAACTCAAACGAAAAGATAAGCTAAAAATGAAAATCTACAACATTCTACTCGACCGTTTGGATTTTGGATTACGGTGGTGAGGCAGTTGTATCGTTGGAATAGGCAGCTTGAAACAAGTGTTTAACGACATTAAGGTATGGGTTTTATTCTCTCTTGGTCCATTTCCCAAGAGACACTTAACGTTTAGTTTAATTACAATTGAAAAACTAAGGTTTTCCCCGTGGTATACCCCTGTTATGAGATCCTTTGAAATATTCAAAGCATGTGTTGGTATGTTTTCAGGTAGATAATTTTAGGTCCGGTTGGGATTACTTGTTGAATGTGTATCTGGAAATAATGTAAGGGATGAAAGATATTTTCCAAAAAAGTTTATTAAGTTGACTGTTTCGATAATGTGTGTGCTGTAAATTTACTATGTTTGTTTCCTAAAATTTCTATGTTAAAATGTTGTGTTTTCTTTGTTTAAAAATGTGATGTTCAACTAAGGTTAATGTGGCTAAATATATGTCACTCAAAATACTACAAAAATCAATAAAAGCATGAGATAAAAATAGATTGGAAGAGACAAAATTTCCAGCTTGCTCGAAATTGGTTGTCTCAGCCAAGGATATGAAAAAATGAACTATGTTGACCTCACCAAATGTAAACTCTATAAAAATGCCATGATAAGAATGAAAGGAAAAATAACTGTGGAGAGTGGGGATTGAACCCACAACCTCTTGAATAGATGAGGGATTTAGGAGAAAAATAATGGAGAAAAATAAATGTAAAGAGTGGAGATTGAACCCACGGCCTCTTGAATGGATGAGAGAGTTAGGAGAAAAAGAAAGGAGAAAAATAAATGTGAAGAGTGGGGATTCAACCCTCTACCCCTTGAAAAGGTGAGAAGGTTAAGAGATAAATTAAGAGAAAAAGAATGAGCTTGTGGGGTATTGACCCCACAATTTCCTTGGCTTAGACAAAAAAGAGAAAAGAAAAAGAAAGGAAATATTATGGGAGTGATGGGGATCGAGCTAGAGTCCCTCAAATCTGAAAAATGCAATCTTCAAGTTTAATATTAGATTGAGTGTTGCTCAAGGGATTCGAAATCGGATTCCCCTTTCCAATTCCATAGTGATAAATAAGTCATACGTAAACAAATATTTAATGAATGGTGCATCCAATGATCGAAATAAATATCTTGGAATATCTAAAAGATGCATAAGTCTTTTACCACATAATCTTGGGTAAATATGAATCACTTAGTCAAACTATGAATGAGGCCTCATGGCTTCTATGTGTGGACTGACAAGTCTAGCATATGTTTAAAAGTAAGCGAACCAAAGATTTGTTGTGATGAAATAATGAAACCCCAGAGGGGTTAAGTAAAAGTATGACACATACTAAAAGGACAAGTAACTTTGGCATATGAAGAAATGAATATTCACGTAAGGGGAGTGTAGAATGATATAAAGTCAAACCTCAAACATACTCCAAAAGAAAGTGTAAAGAATAAATTCATAGTTAATATGTAAAGAAAAGAGTGACTACATGACTATAGGCTAGTGCAAGTGAGATAAGATGCATCTACGCCTAAAATCAGTGTCACTAAATGAAATTTCTAAGAGAGTATATATATACTAAACGATAAATAGGCTAGTACAAGTGAGACAAGGTGTATCTACACCTAGAATCAATGTCCCTCAATGTAAACTCCAAGAGAGCATATGTATTTTATACGATGAACATATAATGAAAGGTGAGTGAAGATTAAATCAAAATATGTTAAGAGAGAATAGGGTGGCACCATAATATGAGGCTAGTGCAAATGAGACTAGTTGTACCTACGCATATATAAGGTCACCAAAAGTAATACCTTAGAGTGTGTTGAATATTAAGAGATAAGTCTCACTAACACTCTATATGTAAGTTTAAGGACAATTCACAATTAATACGTAATGATCATATGATAAATCATCTAATTAGCTATGATGCCTCATGCTAAAAGTCAGCTTCTATGATGTATGAGATGAATGTAATGGAACATTATATTGAGCAACGATAGGCTAGCTATGAGTTGCGACCTTCTTTATAGAAGGCAGAGGTTCAAGTAATTCTCATAAGATGAGACTATACATCTACACAGGTATGGGTCTCCTTATTTCACCTAGTCATTGAACCTATACTGCCAATATAGGGTTCTAGCAAAGTTCGAGTCCCTAAATACTCTAGCATGATTTGGTTCACTTTGGCCGGTGATTCCACCTCTTTTTGGTGTGTGGTAAAACACTTGATTTTATGTTGTTCACATGCTATATGTCGGTTAAGGTAAAAGTTCCCAAACAAAGAATATGGTCAACCTCAATTAATGCACATAATGAAATGAACGGTACCGATGGTATTACGATAGGATAATAACGAGGTGAGCTAGACTTAAGTAATGACACTAGGTTTGTGTCTTGGTCATCTGCCACGAACCAATTATGGTCTTAAACTACATCACTAGGCATAGAGTTTTTACACTAGTAATGAATAATGAAAATGAAGTACGTAGAATGAATGAGAAGACTCCGTGTTGGCTAAAGGGGCTCAACTAGTTGCTATCCCATATGTTTGAGCCCTCATTTTAGGAAGTCTTATTTCAGTCCATGATTCCAATGTCTCATTGCGTATGAAGGAATGATTTAACGTGAACTATGTTATATGATATGTTCAATATGTTCTTGTTGTTTGAAAAATATTGTATGATGAGCATGTTAATTCTCATAGCATAACTTCCTATCCGGATTGGGCAAGTCACTACTTGAAGTTCCACAACTCATATATTAGGAGAGAGGTCCTTCTAAATCAGTTCATGTCCTTGGTGTGTTTTCCTTGTAATATACCCATATTAGTACAAGTTGTACGAATCCCATAAAACACTATACTTTTCGTGCAGGTGCAGGTGAAAACGAGAGCTTACGATACTACTCTTAAAGTTATCTGGACTGGCGGCATTCATCCTGAATTAGTAGACCATCTTCCTTTCAAAGATGTCTTCTTTTTATATTCTAGCTTAGATGTCGGCTGAATCTTAGTGAGGATGTTCCCTAGCGTTTTCTTTCTCCATTGTTCAAGACATTGTATTGGTACCATTTCTTGATTGTATTATTTAATGCAATTATGAACTATTTCATTCATTTGGGAATCTTTGTATTATATGGTTGTTGTAAACGATTACGAAGTTATGTTGACGATCTTATTCGAATACGATGTTTCCTATTATGAAGTCTAAGTATACTTAAACTATAAAAAAGTTCAAATTGTCCCCTAAAATTTATCTAGATAATGTAATGATGACTTATGTTGGCTTGTCTGCGATCTGTGAGAGGTCAACGATGCTAATTTAGGCAATGGTCTAGACTCCTGTCATAAAAAAGTTTGTATCAGAACGTTGGGTTAACTTCAGAGGATAATAAGTTCATATCAACCACATTGAGTAGTTTTTATGTCATGGTAGTGAAGTACAAGACTATCCGGATATAGAGACTGCATGATGCGTTGGAAAATTCCCTTATTTTGATCTTATCGTGCCTTTTATAATGTATGCTTTCTCTGTGTTAAAAACTTATCTAACATCAACTCTTGAGATTCAAAAAGATGAATATGAGGAGAAACGTAGGCGGAGAGGTTGTAGCAGCTGCTGCTGGGGTTAATCAAGTTCCTCCCAATGCTCCAGCTGCTGGAATGGAGATGCATGTTAACCCAAGTAGGTTGAACGATGAGAGTGCGGAACCTTGGTTAATATCTCCATACCCCCTCACTTTACAAGCTCAGGCTATGAACAGAAAGGAGCGAAGAAAATTCTCGGAAAAGGGGTAGACGGATGGAGGGTGGAGGGAGACGTGACGACGTGCCAGACGTATTAACAAGGTGTTCCCAGGGAGAACCCACCTGCCAGAACCATGGCTAACAGGTTAAGGGACTTCACTAGGATAAATCCTTCCGTTCACACGAGATCTAAGATTGTTGAAGATCTAGAGGAGGAGTGTAGGGAAGCTTTGTTGCATGATAATATGGAACTTTCCAGGCTTATGGTACATGTTCAAAAAGTGGAAAAAAGCAGGAAGAGGGAGCACACTAGTGCAGGGAACACGTCAAGGCAAGATACAGAGAATTCTTCATGAAAGAGTAGAATAGAAATGAGTATTAACATAGGTTTGTAGAGGGACTCTCCCACCAAGAGGAGTAAAGTTGATTCAAGGGTCGATATATTAGGTATTCTGAGCCTATAGTTAAGTGAAAATGTGAAGTAGATTCACCTCAGGAGAGGCCACCTTATAGGAATTATGCAAAACTTCATGGGGGAGAGTGTAGGAGGGGCTCTAACGCTTGTTATAGTTGCAGCAAACCAGGTCACATGATGAAAGATTGTCCGTATATGAGAGGTCGAGAAAAAGGGAAGGAGAAAGTTTAACTGAATGGTTCAAGTGAAGAGGCTCCAAGGAGCAAACCATTCTTCACACTAAAGTCTAGGGGGGTAAGGGAAGACACCTCTGGTGATGTCTCGATTGCGTAGCATACATTACTTTTTCATGTATATAGTTTTATATACTATTATAAAGTTAATATGTTGGATTCATCATGTTGGTTGTTGACTTATGTGACATATGTGTTTATTTATGTTCTATTCTTTGATGATACTAGTAGGTTGCAGGGATGTGCACCAACCTATAAATATGTAAATTAGATATTAACCAATAAATAAAAGCATTGAAAGCGTAGATATAGATTTTCTCCATAAGTCTTATGCTACCATAGACTATCAAACAAGGGTAGTGAGATTTAAATTTCCAAATGAGATAGGGTATAAATGGCCAGGGTGTGGATCAATCAACAAACCCTATAACTTAAAATCTAAAGGCCCAACAGATTTTATCTAATAGGTTCGAAAACTCCTCCGAAGTATGTTTTTTGTGTAGAAACTCTATGTTTTTTGTGCATAGTCGACTGGGTGTTGTAAGTCCCAAAGAGTAATGTGTATAGTGTACTATTTGAGTTAAATGAATCAATGTTTGCATGTCATGTTGCTGTTTTTGTATAGCGTGGACATGATTTTTGTGTTATATGAGTTGTGAGGTGCATCACATTAAGTGCGCTTGAGAATGTAGTTCCTCAATCTAAAATATAAAGCTTTAGATAAGCTTGATTAATATACATTATCTAGAGTAAATATGAAACAGAAATTCACAAAGAAAAAAGTCTCAAGTATGTTAAAATATTTTCAAAAATCCCCTCTTATTTTAAAATGATGTGTGATGTCATTAGGGGATTAATGTTCCTAGGGGGGAGGGGGGGGGCTAATATGACCATGCGAAGTAATTCTTAAGTATCTAGAATGCCTCCGATTAGACCCGACTCATACGGATTGATGCGCGTAGAACCAAACCTCTGAACCCTTGAACCAGCCAAGGCAACTAACTTGGTGAGTTATTTAAGCTAGGTAAGGTTGGGTCCAACCATGTAGGGCACCCGAATATGAAGATTTACCCGGATGAGTCTTAATAGGACATAAAAATGGGTATTCTTAGGATTTGTGGGTCTAGGGGTAAAATGGTCTTTTTCATGCTAAGGGTTGTATAGTAATTACACTAATTGATTAATTAATTAATTAATCAATATGGTTAAGGGGAAATTTTGATAGATATGACAAAAATTGACCCTTTGAGCAAACTCTTGATCCAGCCATATTTGAGTCTTGGAGGAAGCAATATTTAATTGATTTATTGTATTTAGTGAATTGGTTAAATTAAATAATATTTATTTTTCGGATTTAATTAATGAAAAATCAGATTTTTAATATAATAATAATAATAATAATAATAATAATAATAATAATAAATAATGGAGAGTCCTAGTTTGACAAAGTCTCAACCTAACTATCCTAATCCTAATCCTCTCATTCTCACGTCTCTCACTCACATTCTCTCAATTTTTCTCATCAAAGAACTAAAATATAGTTATTACTCTGAAAAACATACTTCAAACACCAAACGGAAGCTAAGCTCAAAACAAACAACACATCTTCTCGACAGATTAGATTTAGGATTTGGGTGGTGAGGAAGTGGAGTCATATGAATAGGTAGCATTGAAACAAGTGTTGAACGACATTAATGTATGATTTTACTTCTCTATTGTCTCCTTTCCCAAGAGAACCTTAAGGTTAAGTTAATCGCAATTGAAAAACTAAGGTTGTCCCAGTCGCATGCCCATGTCATTAGATCCTTTGAAAGATTCAAAGCATACGTTAATATGTTTTCTGATAGATAATTTTAGGTCTGGTTGTGGTTATGCGTTTAATGTGTATCCGAAAATCATGTAAGGAATGAAAAATATATTGTGGAAAAGTGTATTAATTTGGCTGTTTTTAGTATGTGTGTGCTGTAATTTACTTGTTTTGCTGACTAAATTGTAGTGTTAAAATGTTTGTGTTTTTCGCTTGTATAAAAAGGTTAAAACGTGATGTTTTCAAATAAGGTTACTGTTCTGTCTAAATTCCTCAAAACTACAAAAATAAATATAAGATTATAGAAAATGATTGGAATAGACCAAATTTCCACTTGGTTTATAAAATTGGTGTCTTTGCCAGGATATGAAAAAATGACATGTTGACCTTAACAATTAACTCCAGTACAAATTTCATGAGAAATAAAGGAAAAATAAATGTGGAGAGTGAGATTGTAACCCACATTCTGAATAGATGATAGAGTTAGGAGAAAATTAAAGGACAAAAATAAAATATTGAAGTGGGATTTACCCACCACCTCTTTATGGATGTGAAAGTTAGGACAAATAAGTGAGAAAAATACAATGTGAAGAGTAGGAATTGAACCCCCAACCACATCAATGAGGTGAGAACCTTAAGAGATCACTTAAGAGAAAAAGAATGAGCTTGTGGGGATTGATCCCACAACCTCCTTGACTTAATTGAAAAAGAGAAGAGGAAAAGAAAGGAAATATTATGATAGTCATGGGGATCGAACTAGGGTCCCTCAAATCTTAAAAATGCAATCATCAAGTTTAATATAAGATTAAGTGTTCCTCAATGGATTCAAAATCAGGTTCTCTTGCCCCATTTCGTATTGACACATAAGTCATACGTGTACAAATATTTAATGAATGTTGCGTCCAATGATAGAAATCAATATCATGGCCTATCTACAAGATGCATAAGTCTTCTAACACATAATCATGGGTAAATATGAATAACTTAGACAAACTATGAATGAAGCCTTATGGCTTGTATGTGTGGAATATTAAGAGATAAATCTCAATCACACTATATATGTAATTGTAAGGACAATTCACACTTAATACGTTATGATAAAATGATAAATCATCTAATGAGCTATGATCTCTCAAGCTAGAAACCAGCTTCTATGATGTATTAGTTGAATGTAATGGAACATTATACTGAGCACCTATAGGCAAGCTATGAGTCGCGACCTTCTTTAGAGAAGGCAAAGGTTCGTGTAATTCTCATGAGATAAGACTGTTCATCTAGACGGGTATGGGTCTCCTTATATCTCCTAGTCTTTGAACCTATACTGCCAATATAGGGTTCTAGCAGAGTTCGAGTCCCTAAATACTCTAGCATGTTTTGGTTCACTTTTGCCGGTGATTCCACTTCATTTTGGTGTGTGGTTAAACACTCTATTTCAAGATGTGCACATTATCTATGTCGTTTATTGTTAAAGTTCCTAAAGAAAGAATAATACCAGCCTCAATTAATGCCCATAATGAAATGAACGATACAAAAGGTGTTAGGATAGGATAATCAAGAGGTGACCTAGCCCTATGTAATTATACTAGGTTATTCTAAGTCATTGCACAACGAATTTGATGAAAGTCTTAAACTACATCCTTGGTATAGATGGTGTGTACAGTGGTATATGAATGAATGAAAATGAAGTATGTACAACTGAATGAAGCAGACTATATGTTTGCTAAAAGAGGCTCCCTAGTTAAGGTCTTATATGTTGATCCCTCATTTTAAGAAGTCGTAATGTCAAGTCCATGATCAAAGGTCTCATGGCATATGAAGGAATGATATGAGCTATGTGATATGATATGTGCAATATGTTATGTGTTGTTTGCAAAAAGATATGTATGATGAAGCATGTTACTCTCATTGCATGACTTTCCTAAACGAACGTTGCAAGTCCACTCACTTGAGTTTCCTTAACTCATATCGTTAGGAGAGAGATCTTCTTAATCATGCATGTCCTTGGTATGTGCTTTCATATACTCATTCTTAGTACAAGTGTGTACTAATCCCATACAACTCTCTTTTTTTAGGTGACGGTGGAGAAGAACGCTAGAGCATAAAGAGACTACGCCGAACTTATTCGGACGTGGACAATTCACCCAGACGCAGGCCCTCTTCCTTTCAAGGATGCCTATGTTTTATATTCATGCTTAGATGTAGGCATGAACTTGTGGAGGAAGTTCTACTAGCGTTTCTTTCACACTTGTTTCAGAAATTGTATTGGTGAAATTTTTGTAATTATATGAAATATTTCATTCATTTGAGTATCTTGGTATTAGATAATTGTTGTGAAAGGTTATGAATTTATGTACATGATCTTATTTGAATACAATGTTTCCCATTATGAAGTCTAAGTAACTAAACAAAAATTTAAAATTTTCTGCTAAAATTTATCTAGATAATGTAACGATGATGTATTTAGGCTTGTATGCAACCTATGAGAGGTAAAACAACGATCGTTTTGGCTATGGTCTAGACTCCGGTAGTGACACTGAAGTTACACAGCGGGATGATACCTCTTCAACGGGTGAGGCGGAGATAGATCTAATTTTTTTTTGGGATTTTATTTGAAGGAAGCTGAGTGGTTCACTTTGTGCCGTTGGAGCGACACTGCTACAACGGGATGAGTGTCTCTCTAGCGGAACAACAAGTTTTAAAATCCTAAATGAAATCGTTAGTTGACCTTATTTTGTATTTTTTGACTTTTTGAGTCCAGAGAAGATCCTTACCTACTCAAACACATTTTCCATAATATTTGAAGCTAGAAGTAAGATTTTCAGTCACGAAATTTATTTTTTAGTTCAAAGAAAATTTTAGAATGGATCAATATTTATGAGGAATGACTTCTTTATTAATTCTATTGGTTTAATTAACCTTAAATTTACTAGTTGAGGTCATGGGTTTGAACTAGGGTTCAGAGTTTGCTAGTATTCTGGGATTTAGTCTTTATGTATTGATTCCCATATATAAATTGTTGTTTGTAGACCACAAAAAAGTGGATTGAATTTGGAAAGTGAAGGATAAAGTTTTCTAGGGTTTAAAGCTTGTTTCGTGGTAGGTCATTGTTGTTATTATGTGTATGATACTTCCATATGTATGCATGTTGAATCATTTATCATAGATTCTTAAATATAAAATCATTACATAAATGTGTGATTTTGATATGTTATTGCGATGTGTGATTAGGATAGGATTTCCACGTTCCCGCATGCTTATTCGACTTGGTTGACACGTTCCCACATAAAAATTAGATTGAATTACCACGTTCCGCCATGCTAAAAGTTTGACTTTTGGGTTCCATAAGGGAACAAAATATGTGATGATGAAGTTGAATTGTGATATTAATTCTTAGGGTAATATTAATATATTAATATTTACTCTTGGATTATAATGTGGTAATTGCTTGTTTATGTTAAACTATTGGGATGTTTTTGTGATCCTATCCGAACACAGTGGTTGTGTACTGAAACTAAACTTGCTCTAATTTTTGAGTACATGACATCTTAAGGTTACTTATGCGAAACTTCACATAGTAGATCAATGATCGCTTCTAGTTCAAGGGTGAGCTACATCGTTAAATCTTTGATAAAATTCTTTTTAATCTATGTCCACAATTTTCAAACCTAGAACATGTTTTAGCTTGTTAGGTAGTTCACTAGAGAATTCTTGTTAGACATGGTTATCTTTTCTAGTTTTTGTACATTATGTTCATATTCTAGCATTTCCCTCTGCGTCATTAGTTAGTTTTAGATTATTATTTAGTAATCAAACCTTGTCTATAGTTTTTAACTTGATTTCGTAACTTAAATGCCTTACTTTTTATGCTTATTTCCTTAGTTTGTTGCTAATAGTATTTCTCCTAGCTAGTTATAGTTTTGTTGCAAATGACGATGGTCCAGGTCGTGACAGTATTGCTTGGAAACCCTAAATCTTAACTTTTATTCCTTAACTATCCTTTTTAATTTTTTTTCTTCTTTCTTTCTTTTTCCCTTTTATATATTTACGGTTTCCATCCTTTCTAAACACCATGGTTTAATGGAGACTTCCCTTGCATTTTTTTTGACTTTTTCATTTTTTTTCACAACACCCCCAACTAAGGCTTTTCGCATAAATTGATAATTTAAATCAAACCAAACTTTCATGAGGATAAAGAGGATTAAGAGAGATGGATAAAGAGGGTCTATTCTTCATCATGTTTCTTCGAAAGATGTCACACCCCAAGCTACCTTGAAACGCGGACACGGGATCTACGACCACAAGTGATCATAGTATAACCCTTCTGGAATAATCATGATAATACTAAAGAAATAAAATGATGTAAAAGAAAAATTATAATTATGATGAAAGGATGGAGTATACTCATATGCTATAACTGACTAGAAATTCTAGGACTGGATCCAACTAAGTCTAGAAAAAACCAAGATAGGGTCGAATTAGCAGGAGAACAGAAAAGAGGCAGGTAAAACAATAAAGAGGGGAGAGGGAGAGGCGGAAAGGAGTGGCGAAGAGGAAAAGGAGGGGATAAGGGCGCGAGAAAGAGGGTCAGAAGAAAGAGAGAGAGGTACGTAAACGACAAAGAATAAGAGATGAGGCTGACAGGGTCACAAGAAGGAAACAATAGTACCATAAGGAATTGAACAGGTATAGAGAGCTGCGTGCATGAGAAGGCGAACAAGGTACGAGGGGAGGGAAGAACAAATAAGAAGAAAAAAGACAAGGGCAGGAGTAAGGAGAGTTAAGAGGGACAAAGCAACGGGAGGAGGAGATAGAACGCGATAGATGCAAAAGAATAATATAATTAAAGGCATTAGGGGAGGGGAGGAAAGGAAAGGATTGAAAAATGAAGGCGTTGGAGGTTGAAAGATGCATGAGATAAAGGGTATGGGGATAAGGGTGGGAGAAAGGCAGATGTACAGGGGTGAAGAAGGAGGGAGGAGAAAGGAAAAAGACTAAAGAATCCCCTCCATCCCTACACCCCTCTTGAAATGAATTCATTGCTTCTTGTCCTCGTGATAAGACTCACCATTGATTCTGCTGAACTAGAGATCGGAAATCAATCTAAGCGTGATATGTAAATAGACAACCGGAACTTATAGCTCGAGAAGATGTAGCAGACATATGCATCAGTACTTGAAAGGTAATTAGAATGTCTGATACTGTAAAGCTAAAATAAAACATAACCGAACAATAACAAAGCAAGTATAATATTCTTAACATGGTTAATTTAATTATGAGCTAAGTGGATGCAATGACCAAATTTAACACATGCTGAGACTAAATACTAAATGAACTTCAAATATGGTCAGTGCAATAAACTGTAAATAAATTGTGGGAGCTACTAATAACATATAATAAAACCACATGATCTGCAATGTGAAGTCTAATGTCTATGCCCCATCAAGAGGAGCCAACATACCAGGCTAGGGGTATAAAGGCCTGCTTGCATGATAACTAAACAAATGTCAACAAAGGAGTCATATAACCTACTTTCTAAGTAGTTCTCGGACTATTTGGGTAAGCTGAACTATAGTGATTAACAAATTATGACTAGTTTTTGGTAAATACTTGATATCTCGAAACTTAAAATGCAAACGGAGGGTTCAACAACTAATATGATAATGATTCATTAATAAATAAGGCATGTATAGATTAAAACCTGAAATATCTTACCTAGCATGTGTAATTGAATAACTAAAGAAAAATATAGCTAGGGTTCTAAAATTCATCCGATAAACTAAAAAATAACGTTATGATCTGATTAGGATCCTTTAGTATCTCAAAACCTTAAATTCTAACTTTCAAGAATAACCAAGTGTAGTCATGATATGGGAATCAAGAAAATTACTTAAACCTAGGGACCTAATGGGTGAAAGTAACACAATAGTTAAACCCACATACCGAGTGATGAAATTCATTAGGAAATCTTTAAATTTCGGGGATGGAACTGAAGGAGCCTTGTTGCATTGTTGAACAAGGATTCTTGACCATTTTCTCTTCTCTTTCTTCTTATTTTATAAGTTTTGATTAATGATTTTGACTTAAGTAAGTTTTAGTTATGTATCTAGTCTTAAACTGACTAAAACCTCATAATTAAGGGTCTAAACAACGTATCTTAGGGGTTAAATGAGACAAAAATACCCCTAAAATTAATTATTGTCGGAGTGACCAACGGACCTAGTCTATGGACCGTGATCCTACCTACGGTCTGTAGGTCTATGGCATCGTTGATGGACAAATATTGACATACATGGTCTATGGACCATGGTCCTAACTACTATCCATATTGTTCCTTTGTCGTTTGATTTAGAGTATAGGTCTATGACCAAGATATACGTACCTGGTCCATTGACCGTGGTCCTTACTAAGGTTCATCCTATTCCTTCATTGTTTATTTAAAAAAATGGGTCTTTGGAATAAGATCGATGGACCTTGTCCACAAACTGTGGTCATAACTATGGTCCGTCCTGTTACTACGTCCTTTGTTTCAAATAATAGGTCTATGGACCAAGATCGATAGACCTAGTCCACAGAACGTGGTCCTAACTACGGTTCATCCTCTTCTTTCGTCGTTTGGTTTCAGAGAATTGGTGTGTGGACCTGGTCCACAGACCGTGGTTCTACCTACCTGTTCGTAGATCCTAACCATCGTATGTGGACCAACATAAAAGGACTTGGTCCACGGACCATTGTCCTACCTATGGTCCGCATTTCTAGGGTACGGGTGTTTACATTATTTACTCTTTGAGAACATTTTACGTCAAATGATGACTAAACTAGCTGAAATGGAGGAAGAGGGTTGCAATACCTACAACAAACAATTGAAAACCAAAATTTTGAATGATTTTAGTTCCTAGAGCATGCAAATACGCTGAAAATGCAAGGACAAACTGAGGGAACATTATTCTAAGGATTAACAGATACATTAATGACTAAAAAACTGAAGAGGAACTATTACCTCAAGCTCGATCTGAATTGCAAGGAAGGAGTATGGATTCTTAACTTTCATGGCTGCTTCTGCTTCCCAAGTAGCTCCCTCTATGGACTGACTCCTCCACAGAACCTTGACTAAAGCGACTTCTTTGTTTCTCAATCTTCTAACCTCACAATCAAGAATATGAATTGTTACATCTTCATAGGAAAGACTTTCTTTCACTGCCACACTCTCTAATGGGAATACATAGGATGGATCACCCACCAACTTCTTCAAGATCGAGATCTTGAAGACTGAATGAACTTCTGCTAATTCTACTGGAAACTACACCTCATATACCACCTGGACATCCCTTTACAAGATCCTGTAGCGGCCTACATATCTAGGAATGAGCTTCCCTATCTTGCCAATTCACATCACCCCCTTGAAAGGTTACAGTATCAAGAAAACCCAATTATATATAGGGAAATCTAGTTCCCTTCTCCATACATCTACATAATATTTTAGGCGACTCTAGGCTTTCTTAAGTATATCTCTCGTGATTTTCACTTTTTCATAGCATAATAGATTGAATCTTATCCTATCAAAGATGTTTTTCCTACATCAAAACAACCAACAGGAAATGACATATACACCTATATAGTACCTCATAAGGGTCCATCTAAATGTTTTAATGGTTGATATTATTATAGGGGAACTCAATACTAGGAAGGTAATCATCCAACTACCCTTAAAATTGATCAGAAAAGCTCTCAACATATCCTCTAGGGTCTAAATGGTACACTCTGCCTGTTCATACATATGCGGATGTAATATTGTACACTTCTTGGAATGAGAGGTAAACTAAGGACCTCTATCTAAGATGATAGAAAAAGGGAACCCATTCAACATAACTATCTCATTAATGTAAATCTTGACATAGTTCTTGGACAAATTTGTAGTCTTGACTATTATAAAGCAAGAAGAATTAGTCATCTTGTAAACTATCACCAAAATAGAGTGATGGTGTGTGCATGTACGAGGTAACCTGGTGCTAAAATCCATATTTATAAATTCCCCCTTCAAAGTAGCAATGCCGATATCTTGGGCCCGACTTTCTAATGTTCTACCTTAACTTTCAAGAAATTAGGGTACTTACTCACGAAATCTTCTAAATCCCTAATCTTGAAATTCTATCAATAGACTTCCCGAAGATGACAATACATCTTAGTGGCACCTGTATGAATAAAATATCTGGAGTTATTGGCTTCAATAAGAATATGATGTATCAAATCTCCCACATCAGGAACACACAATCTACCTTCATAGCGAAGTACATCGTCTCCCCCTTTAGAGAAAAACTCCACATTTCGATTATGGACTTCACCCTTAAATTCAAGGAAGATTGGATCACTGTTTTGCTTTTACTTCATCTCCACTAATAAAGAAGATTCTTCCCCTTTCTGAATAGTTACAAAATTGTCTGATATTCTCATAAGGCAAACTCCTAGGCGAGCAATCCTGTGAACATCCTTCACTAGTTCATTCCTTTCTTCCTCAATATGTGCTACACTATACATGAATAATCTACTAATATTATATTCCACTACAGTCGCCTTACAAGGATCGTAATGAACACTCATATCATAATCCTGATGGAATTGAATCTATTTCCTCTGGAAAAGATTCAACTCATTCTAGGTGAACACATAATGAAGGATCTTATGGTCAGTGAACACATATATATGAACACCATACATGTAATATATCCATATTTTTAGTACAAACACTAACTCTACAAGATCGAGGTTATGAGTTTGATAATTCTACTCATTCACCTTAAGTGTGTAGAAGCATAATCGATAACCTTATCTCGCTGCATAAAAACACAACCTCGAAGAGCTATGGATGCATCAAAATAGATGACATAACCACATGAACCCTTTGGTAGAGTCAAGAACAGAGTTGAAGCCAATCTAGTTTTCAATTCTACAATGTTTTTCTCACAATCATTTGACCATTGAAACTTGACCATCTTCTAAGTCAACCTAATCTATTGTGAGTCTATAGATGAAAATCCTTCCATGAGCTATAAAATTGTAAATAAAGAGCCTAAGATGAGAGTCTAAGAGTTTTAACACTATTTATAATCCAAATATAATGTATAAAGTCATTAAGGAGGTTTTACAATAAAAATATCAAGGAAAGTCCATGACATTCGGAAACTAGTTCAAGATGTGCTAGCGTGCCTTTGATTATTTGACTATGTTTTAGGAGAAGGAGAATGATATAATTATGTTGAAATGTGTATAAACAATTATTAGAGTTTGTTCATAGTCATAACTCCTAGGTACGATTCCCCAAGGACAAACCAACGGCCCTTTAAAAAGTGAGTAAAGTTTTCAAGGGGCAGTGTCACCAGCGAAGGACACTTACGAGGCGTGGTGAAATCAAAGGGGCGTCCATGGCAACCTTAGATGGAAACTTAGTCATGTTCTTGAAGGGTTCATTTTGGAAAAGTCTCTTTCACCAATGACGGACCAATATGATGGTTGGTCCGTTGGCCATCGATTAACAAATGGGGCGTGGTCATGGTCTTTTCTATCAAAGACACTGTTTTTGCTGCACATTTTAAGATTAGTTAAGTTAATTAATTAGGTGGTTATTTAATTAGTTAGGAGTAAAAGGAGGTTTAATTAAGTTTTTAATGGCATATAAAGACACTAACCTAACCCTCATAATTTGCCAAACCTAAATTGCTCTTCCTTCTCTCTTCATTCTCTTTTTGAAGTAGAAAAACATCATATAAGAAAAGGTAAAGGGGGTTATAGGGTTTATACAGGTCAATTTTATCTATCAAAATTCATCAATTAACAAGGTATGAGATTCCTTTCACCTTGGTATCTCTTTCCCCAATAAGTTCCTCCAAATTGACTTCAAAAAGATAAAACTCAAGTGAGTTTTCTTCCAATACGAAATTTATCTTGTGAATTACTTTGTTTATGATTCCTTTTTTTTTATTATGAATATATTAAAATGTTATTACAAATCAATTAGATTAATTCATAATGGATTAGTCTAGTTTGTAGAAGATGACCTTTTTCCCTTAACCCTATGATGTGATCTTGGATTGAATTATATATTATTGATACAATAGTCTTGGGTAATGTGTGAATTACTAACATATGATGTTATTATACAAATTTATTAGTATATTAATGTATATTATAATCCAATTATGATAGTTCTTGAATAATTGACCTAGGTTGTGAAGTAGATTATTAACGTGATCTAAGTCTCTAATTCTAGGCTATGAACTAATGATGAATTTATGTATAGTCCTTCAATTGGCTTCATTGTTATGTTGGTTACTATTGTGTTATGATGTTACACCCATTGTTGGGTTTACTAAGTGATTGATTGTAAGACATTGATGATGGCTTATGAAGGAGATTGCGGTAAGTCTTTTGATGTCAAATATCTACTTCAATTTAATTGGAAGGTCTTGACTATAGTTTGTGTGTTGTTGGATAAGATGTAATATTATAAGGATGGTGATAACTTACCAATATTCCTTATTAATATGTGATATGTAAATGTGCTAACCATACATATATTAGTTGTAACGAAAGGACAATACTCATGCCATTCTTACTTACCTATGATGATGATTATATAACGGAAAGATCCTATGACCTACATAGGCTATGATAATTAAAAAAGTAATTAAAGACATTTCAAAAGGGACTCTAGCTTAGAACATAGTGAACTAGAGTGAGTGTACCTTCGCACATATGGAAGGTTGGATCACCAATGTACACATTAAATTTTTGACTATAATGCATGTAGAATAAAGAGGGTCCAAACTACATTTCCTAGTTCTAGAATTATGTTTCCCCCAATAGGAATACGAGCTATTTGATCCACGTAGCTTCTATGTCAACATTTTTGTACTACCTTGACAAGTATTACATCATCTTTTCGTGTCCTGTTCCTTTACACCGGATTTCATGTTAGCTCATATGGTCTATGTCGTTTAAGGAAAGAATTTCCCAAAAGGTAAAATCAAGTAATGGGATAAACTCTAACTTGGATAACCTAAGGGGTTTAGCTTAGTCTAGGTAGGAATATGGGACTCTACCAATGCATTGCATTAGTAGACTTTTGGGAATTCTTGGGAGGATGTTCGTTTGTATGTATATGCTTATAAATAAAAACGATATGTATATTATCCTAAATATGTGTCCCATTATACGATATTTATTTCAGTTATGAACATGTGTTTGGTCTCTATTGTTAAAGAACAATGTTGTGTACCCTTAATGATATGATATGTGAAGTTGGACATCAGTTATGGTAATTGCTAGGTTGAGTAAGATTAATGTGTTTGCTTAGTAATTGCACTAGTGAATATGAGGGTTCGTGAGTAATGTTCTTGTTTTAATTATGATGCTATGAACTCCTAGTAATGCTTGTTGTTTCTATTACATTATGATAGAGTTGTATTGATTATGTAGTAAATTATGTTGATATGCATGTTGAATTGACTACACAGTATTTTTTGTCTTGTGAGGTACATGGTCTTGACTTGATGAATTTGTGAACTTAAATTATATTGATTCTTCAATGTGCATATATCCCCTTTTAGCATGATTTCTATGTGGTGTGTGCATATGGTCCTAAACTTTGTACAAGTAATGTACTAACCCCATTTCTCCCTTTTCCCCAACATTTTAGGTTCTGATCGTCGAAGGGTTTGTGATGACATTCAAGGAAGGCTTGGCATTCTCACTATCCAAGGTGGCTAGGTACTCACTACTTCGAGAACAATTCCAATTTATAGCTTTGGATATTTCTTAGTCTTAGAGACAATATGTTTTTTTCCTTTCATTTGAGTACCAAAGATTATATAGCCTATCCAATATATTTATTTTATTGTATCGATGTATGGGCTATGCGCAATTGCTATACTCTTGTTAGACGGTTATGATATGAGACATCCCGTTTTAAAACTACGGATATCTTATATATATATATGTGTGTATAATAAAAGTAGTAGACTATGTAATCTTCTTATACGAAGGGTCTATGTATACTCGATATAAATATATTATGTGTATGTGAAATTTCTATGTAAACCTCATTATAGATATAATAATGTTTTAAATTTACCACATTTTAACCTATGAATGAAATGATGTAATCAAAGAGGCTAGTCTTAGTCCTGTTCGAGAATGATGACGTCAGTTTGACAAACATTTTATCAAATCATGAGATTGATTATCTTTAGATTTGATGTCTCATTTGACCACGTCGATGTAGATGCATATTAATAATTGTGAAGAACTCCACACTTATGAATAAGAAACTATATGATGCTTATGAAACTCTCCTCTACTTAGAAATTCAATGTCTTGCCTCTAGAGTCTTCATACTATGTGACCTTAAATATAATCCTTCTATTGTAATTATAGGTAATGAATACCCGAAGAACAGACGCTCAAAGACTTGATGACTAGATTGCAGTGCGGGAGTTCCTCCCCAAGGAAATCAAGTCCCTCCTCTTGAGAAGTTGCTAATGATGACCAAACTCCGGTCAATCCTCCTCCTATGAATGATGGGGACATAAGGGAAGCCTTTAGACAAATGGATCAAGCTATAACTACACAAGCACAAGCATCACTACTCAAGCACAATCCTTTACGACCCAAGCTAACGAGAGGTTTTACCCTGAGGAAACCAACATGTTTGCAACATGGCCTCTCATTAGAGGGAATACGCAAAAATGAATACCCCTACTTTCTATGGGTCCAAATATGAGGAAACCCCTACAAATTCATTGATGAAATCTACAGGAATGTCTCTTCTATGGGGTTGACTACTAGTGAGAAAACCGAGTTAGCCACTTACTAACTCAAATATGTTTCCCAAAATTCGTACGTCAAATGGAGACACAATAGGACTTTAAGAGGTGGACCGGTGCCATGGGAAGTTTTCAAGTAGGGTTTTTTTGATAGGTTATATCCTAGGGAAAAGAGGGAAGCCAAATTGGAGGAATTCATAAACGTTCATAAAGGAGGTATGAGTGTACTTTACTACTCTTCAAAATTTACTAAATTTTCAAGGTATAGTCCTTCTTTTGTTTCAGACCCAAGGGATAAAATGAGCCGCTTCTTAACGGGAGTGTTTGATGACTAGAAGGAAGAATGTCGTTCGTCTATGCTACATGATAATATGAACATTTTTATTCTCATGATTCATGATCAACAAGATTAAGAGTGAAGGGTTAAGAGATAGAGTAAGGATGCCAAGATGGAAAGGTCTCTTAATGGTGGTACTTCAAAGGGTAGGCTTGACATTCAATACAAGCCTTCCTACAAAATTTCCCAAGGCTAGTTATAACAATTTGTCTAACCCAATGTCTAAAAAAGGAATAAGTCCTAGCTCGACAAACAAAAGGCATTGTGGAAAGTGTGGCAAGAAGTATTATGGTGACAACCTTGTAGAGAAGGACAATTACTTTGAGTGTGGCAAGAGTGGCCACAAGGTTATAAGCTGCACCAATGTTAAGGGGCAAGATAAAGGTAGTTCAAAACCTCAAGATACTAGTTCTAATGTGGATCTCGAAAGAAGAATCACATTTTCTTCGCTCTAGGTGTAAACAAGAGAGTTCTCCGATGTGGTGACCTATATGTTACATGTCTTCTCTATTTATGTATATTATTTACTCGATTCGGGTGCTACATTATCTTTTGTTACTCCATAGAAAACTATAAAGTTTTATATTTTGTCTGATATTTAAATGAATCTTTCATGGTAACTACCCTGGTAGTGAGTCGGTGGTTACAAAGAGGATGTAAAGGAATTGTCCCATAATTTTTCCTAATTGAGTTTCTCATGTTCAACTAGTAGATCTTTGTATGTTTAATTTTGATGTCATTATGGGGATGAATGGTTGCATTATTATTTTTCTTCTATTGATTGTAAATCTAGAATTGTCAATTTCAATTTTTAAAATTAACCCGTTTTAGCGTTGAAGGGGGGAAATTCTATTCATAGAGATAGTATTATTTCTTGTCTTAAGTTTGTAAAATAATTTCAAAAGGGTGTCTATATCACATTGTAAGAATCTAAGATTTAAACTCCAAAAATTAATTGATTGAGGGATTCCCCGTAGAAGAGGAATTTCCGAAGGTCTTTCGTAGTGATCTTCCTAGAATCCATCCCAAATGGGAAATTGCTTTTGTTATTGATATTCTACTGGATACCAAGCCCATTTCAGTTCCTCCTTGTCGGATAGCTCCGACTAAATTGAAAGAGCAGAAGGATCAAATCAATGTTTTAGTAGAGAAAGGCTTCATCAGACCTAGAATTTCTCTATGGGGTGCTCCGGTTTTGTTTGTGAATAAGAAGGATAGAACCCTTAGAATATGCATTGATTTTCTCAAACTCAATAAAGTCCCTATTATAAACAAGTATCCTCTCCCTCAGATTGAAAACTTGTTTGATAACTCCAAGGGGAAATCTACCCTCAGATTGACAACTTGTTTGATCAACTTCAAGGGGAAAGCTACTTTTCTAAGATTGAATTGAGATTAGGGTATCACCATCTTAGGGTAAGAGGTGTGTATATACCAAAAATTACATTTCATAATAGATACGGTAACTATGAGTTGTTAGTAATGTCCTTTGGTCTCACTAATTCCCCAATGGCGTTTATGGATCTTATGAATATTGTGTTTCAAAGTTTTATAGATTCATTTTTCATTGTCTTCATCGACGACATCTTGGTATATTAAAAAATTAAGGGTGAACAATTGGACAAATTAAGGGTGGTATTACAATTGCTTAAGGAGAACAAACTATTTGTTAATTATAGAAAATGTGAGTTTTGGTTGAGGTTGGTGGCTTTTCTTGGTCATATCATCTCTATTGAGGGAGATCAGGTTGATCCAAGGAAAATCGATGCGGTGAAAAATTAACCTAGGCCATCCAATCCAACCGACATTAGGAGTTTTTTGGTTCTAGCGGGTTATTATAGGATGTTTGTGGACAATTTTGTGTCCATTTCATCTCTCTTAACTACTTTGACACAAACGAGAATGAAATTTAAGTGGTCGGAGGCATGTGAAAGAACTTTAACGGAGGGTACAAAGGGCTTCCTTTTCTATTGTGATGTATCCCGAGTAGGCTACGGGTGTGTGCTTATTCATAATAGTAAAGTAGTAGCTTATGCCTTTAGACAACTTAAGGTGCATGAGAAGAATTATATATTTCATGATCTTTAGTTATACGCCGTGGTATTTGCCTTGAAACTATGGAGGAACTACTTGTATGGTTTCCATGTTAATGTGTATACCGATCATAAGAGTCTTCAATATGTGTTTACTCGAAAGAAGTGGAATCTCTGACAAAGAAGGTGGTTGTAATTATTGAAAGATTACGACATGGGTATTATCTACCACCCTGGCAAGTCTAATATAGTTGTGGATTCTCTAAGTTGAATGACCATGGATGGTATGTCTCATGTAGAAGAAGACAAAAAACACCATGTGAAAGATGTTAATTTTTTTTTGAATGATCCTTGTGGTGGGTCAGGAGCTGAGCAACACCCCTAGGCATTATCACTTATTAAAATCAAATATTACATGGAAGAGGGCATAAACCTTACCACAGGTCCTATGGTAGTTATAGAGTTAACTTACCTACTAAGTTTAGTAAACTCAACCTCATACATTGAGTTGTAATCTAAATAAAACTAAGTACCTAGATAGGACTCCTCTCATAATACAAAATTTCTAAAATTACATGAATTAGGGAGTTAGATTCGAAGATTCTCCAAATGGTGGTTTTATGGTCTATCGTAACTCCGAGTCATCTTTGGTGGCTTAGATGATGTCCAAGAAACACCTTGATCAACATTAACAAAGTTGAAGGAGTCACTTATTAGTAAGCTTAATGAGTCATTCTTGTTGGGGGAGGGGGGAAGAGGATGGTTTCTTGAGTTATGAAGGGAGGTTATGTGTTCCTAATGTAGATGGCTTAAGGAACCGAATTCTTGAGGAAGCTGATGGGTCCCGTTACTCCATTCATCCGGGTTTGAAAAATATGTAACATTACCGTAGAGAGGTGTTTTGGTGGAATGGCTTGAAGAAGGACATAGCGGAATTTGTTGCTAAATGTCCAAATTGCGAACAATTTAAAGACGAACACCAAAAGTCGGGTGGTTTGCTTTAAAAAATCCAAATTCCTATTTTGAAATGGGAAGACATTAATATGTATTTTTTATAAGTTTTTCTCAAATACAAAAGCAATATTACTCCATATGGGTGCATGTGGGACTGAGTTGACCAATCCCGCTCAGATTTAGTTACTGTCAAAATATACTACTCAGCAGCGGCTATGCAAGATCGCATGAGTGGATAGTTGAAGCCATGGCATTCCATACCATATATCAGATAGGGTACATGACATACTAGGTTGTAGAGGTATTCAAAAAGGGTTGGGTACCAAGGTGAAGTTAAGCACAACTTTTCATCATCAAATGGATGGTAAAATGAGAAAAATCTTTAAAACCATTGAGGATATTCTTAGAGATTGTATCATTTATCTCAAGGAAAATATGGATAAGCACATTCCTTTTGTTGAGTTTTCTGACAACAATAGTTACCATTCATCCATATCTATGGCTCCTTATGAAGCCTTGTATGGTAGGAGGTGTAAATTTCCTATGGATGGCATGATGTTTGTGAGTCTTCACTTTTGGGTCAAGATTTGATTTATATGAACTTGTAGGAGATTCATATTTTAAGGAATCACTTGAAAACAGCAAATAGCCGGCAAAAATCTTATACCGACCATAGGAGATGGGAATTAGAGATTTAAGAATGTTATAAAGGTGTATCTAAAAAATTCAGCTATGAAAGGGGTGGTGAGATTTGGAAAGAAATGGAAGTTGAGTCCTCGTTATGTGGGTCCCTATTAAATCTTTAAAAGGGTTGGTACATTTACTTATAAGCTGAAACACCCTAGTAAACTATCTTTTGTTCATGCATTTCCATGTTTCCATGCTTAAAAAATGTATAGGTGATCCTGACTATATTATTCCTATTGAGGGTCTTGGCGTGAACGATAACTTCTTTTATTTGCAATTGCCTTGATTTTTGGTGATGTTTTGCAAAACGTGCATGTTATAGTAAATTAGTGAACTTCATGCCTAAAAAATGAAAATTTGGATTTTTACTTGTTTTGAGGTTTGTGTTGTGCGTTTTTTTATATTGTGGCTTCATAAATTATATTGAGCATGTTGACATGTGTTGAAGAAAGCCTTGGCATAATGAATAAAAATTAAATGAATGTTGATGAAATATATGTTTTGAGTTGCATTGTGTAAAAGGTCATGTTCTATGATGATTTAGACAGTCACTCATGTGTAATATATTATTGTTGGTTGGGCTGCTAGTCTTGAGTCTATTCCTTCCTTTTAAAGAGTGTTACTGCCATTCAAGGACGAATGTTCATAAAGAGGCGGGGCGGATAATATAATATTCCGAAAGTCTAAAGCCTAATCATGAGCCTAATACGAGAGTATAACAGTTCTAACACTGTTTATAAGACAATTATAATGTATATAAGTTATTTGGAAAGTTTTCGAATCAAAACATCAAGGAACATAGTAAAATTTTCCACAGGGTCATTTTTGACAAGTCTCTGTCATCAAGGACAGGCCAAGAGGATTGTTGGTCATTGGCCGTTGATTGACAAATGGGGAGTAGTCGTGGTCTTGTCAGTCAAAAAGTGTTTTTGCTGCATATTATAAGATTAGTTAATTATTTTGGAGTAAGGACGCTATTTCGTTTTATTTGATGACTTATACATGACCGGACCTAATTTAAAACTAACCTAAACAAACATAATTGATCCAAACCCAAAAAAAAAAAAGTTCGCGTGCTCCTCTCTATTTCACTCTCACAAGTAGAATAACACCACACAAGAAAAGGTCAAGGTGGTTCTAAGGCTTTCTAAGGTAAATATTCTCCATCAAACTTCATCAATTAACAAGGTATGGGATTTCATTCACCTTTGGGATGTCTTTCCCCAAAGGAATCCTCCAAATTGACTTCAAAAAGATGATATTCAAGTGGGTTTATGTAACAACCATAAAAATGGATATAATATGTGATACTTAATTTGTCAAGATTACCAATGATTAGACTAGGCTTCACACAGATTAATGCGCGTAGAATCAGACATCGAAACCCTTGATACATCCAATCAAACTAACTTAGGGATTTAGTTGATGTAGGAAAGGTTGGATCTAACCATGTAGGACTTTCGAATACGAAAATTTACTCTAAGGAGTCTTTACCTGACTAAAAAAGAGGAAAGCTTAGGTTTTTAGGGTCTAGAAGTAAAATTGTCTTTTTCCAAGCTAAGAGTAATATCATAATTACCCTAAATATATAATTAACTATTTAATTAATAATGTGAAGGGGCAATTTGGCGAGAGATATCCGAAATTGAGCTCTTGAATTGAAGTCTTGCTTCACCCGGGTTCGAACCTGGAGGAAGCAATAAAAAATAAAATTTTATTTAATCTATTGAATTAATATAATCAATTAATGAATATTATTCATTAGGGGTTTTAAAATAAAATAAAAATCATATTTTTAATAATTAAGAAAACCTTATTTGACTACGCCTAATATAACTCCCACTATCTCATTTCTATCTCTCAACTCTCACGCTAAATCTCTCCAATAATTTCACAAAATATTTTTCTGACAAAATAAGATAAAAAATATGAAAATTAATCAAGTTCTTCACACTTGAAGAACTCACACGAAATGACAAGAAAACAAACGTTAACCACACACAAGGCTAAGGGAGGTTGTCATTAAAGTGGAGTTAATATTGAAGAAGCTTAGACGTCTTCTTCAGTGGAGTTCTTGGGAAGAAACTGCACGTTTTGAACGTTAAAATAAGATATAGGTTTTCTTCTCTCTTTATCCCTTTCCCAAGATTTCCCTTAAGGTTCGTCTTAGTCATTCGAAAACTAATATTCTTTTCCATTTTGCATGACCCTGTCATTATCTCCCAAATGAATCGTAGGTTGGGTATGATTTCTATTAGATTTAGGTGAATGTGATGTCTTCGTGATTACTATGATCACATTGTGTACTTCAAATCATATGAAATGCAACTATGTACTCGAAAGTTTGTGCAAGTGTGTGTACGTGCAAAAATGTCACTGTGAAGCTTACTATGAATGAGGTCAAGTTTAGGCTTCAAGTTTAATATTGTTTTGGTTGTCATTTTATGTACATAAACCTACGTAAATAGTGATGTTCACAAAAATCGAAGTGGGGCTGATTTGAGCGCCAATAATTTAGCTAAACGAATCCTTGAAATACACCCCAAAAAGTGTTAAACGATCCGTGAATCTTTCCAACTTTTCAAGTGGAAATATTGATGGAAATAAGTTAAGAAAATGATTAAGTGTAAAGCCAAAAATATAAGTTTAGTTTAGGCTAAAATATAGAAGGGAAATATGGAAAATTAAATTAATTTAAAGGGGTGAGGCCACCAGGATTTGAACCTGTGACCTCACCCATGTGGGACCTTAATGTCGCAAGAAAGAAAGAAATGGGGGTGGGGGGATTCGAAATGGGGTGTACAGGTGAGTAAGGAGAATGAAAAAATTTAAATCAATAAAATGGGAAGCGTGGGAATTGAACCCATGACCTCAAGGCTTGAAAGGATAAGAGAGAAATAAGTTAGAAGATAAAGTGAGGCTGTGGGGGTTGATCCCACAACCTCATTGCCAAACGCCAAGATAAGCAAATTTTAATTAAAAATAAAATAAGGAGGAGGTGGGGGTTCTAATCCACAACCTCACAGCTCTAGCGAATTTTCTAAAAACATAAGGAGGCTGTGGGGGTTTCAAACCACAACCTTGCAATTTCAAGAGAAATAATGAATAAAATTAAAAGAGGTTGTGGGATATAGCAAAATAATGAATAAGTAAAAACATGTTGTGGGGGTTTGATCCACAATCTCTTTGTCAAGGAGAATTGGACAATACAAATTTTAAACGAAAATAAAAAAGGATGCGGGGGGTTAGATCCCTCTACCCTTCGGACATAATAAGCGGAAACCAAGGAGAAAAATAAAGGATAAATGTGATGTTGAGGGAACGATTTAAAGTCCCAATGTCATGAAGACTTGAAAATGAAAGCAAGGAAAAATGTAAGTATTGTGTCCAAAGGGTTCGAACTGGGGTTCCCTATGTCAAATTTCCATATTTAGTACATAAATCCACGTGAATTAAATGATAAAAAAATAATGCACCTACTATAGATCGAAATAAAGACCTTTGCCATACATACAGATAACCTAACGTCTGGGAATACATAATCTTAGGAAGAGTATAAATCACATACAAACAATGAATGAGCCTCATGGCTTGTATATACAGACCCATAGTATAGAGACGATTAAAAAATAAGGAACCTAAGATGTATATGTAATTGGAAAATGAGTGAAACCTAAAAGGGTTAGTACGAGTATAAGATACAATAAATGTAAAAGTGCATTGGCAATGAAAAATGCACAATGAATTATTAAATACACAATTAAGTTATGAAACCCTAGAAGGGTTAAGTAAGAGTGCTGAACACACTAAAGTACAAGTGCATGGTATATAATTTAACTGATATTCCCGTAAAAAGGGGTGAGTAATACGAAGAGCAAGTTCTAATTGTTAATGAATTTTGTGAGACATGATATGAGGCTAATGTAAAACATTAGATCAATCTCAAATGGAGCTTAAGTAAATGTTACTAAAACGTACTCACCTATGAGAGAAGGTTAAGAGCACCAGTCTATGAAACAATTAATGAAAGTATGATTGAACACACTTAATACGTACTTAGAAGATGAGAAACATATATGAGCTTTAAATGTCCTCATATAGAAGACAATTTACTTACGTATTCAGTTTATGTTAATGGTAACTTTATACTAAGCGCTGAAGTCTAGCTATGAGCGGTGATGCCTGCTTTCGGAGAGGGCGGAGTTTCACGTAAACTCTCTTTCGATGAAGAATATCCGGCATTGCGAGGATATGGGTCTCCCTTATATCCTCCTAGACTTCGACCTGATACTGACGATAGAAGGATATGATGGGGTGAAATCCTGGATTGAGACATGTTTTGGTAACTTTGAAGGGTGATTACCAACCTCTTTTAGTGTGGGGAAAACAATGGAAAGTAATCATGTCACACTTGGTCTTTGTCGATTAAAGTTATAGTTACTAATGGACAAATAAGGCCTGCCTCAAATGATGCACATAGTGAAATGAATGATACCAAAGATGTTAGGATAGGATAATCAAGAGGTGAGCCAGACACAAGTTCTGATTCTATATTATTCTTGATCATTGCAAAGCAAAACCCGATGAAATTCTTAAACTACATCCTAGGTATAGCTGGTGTTCACAATAGGCTATTAATGAAATGTAATGAAGTACGTAATAATAAATGAAGCAGACTTTGTGTTTGCTAATGAAGACTCCCTGGTTGAGGTCCCACATGTTGAGCCCTCATTTAGGAAAGTCTTAATGTCAAGTCCATGATTTCAAGGCATCAATGCATATGAATGAGTGTTATAAAACATGTTATGTGCTATATGCTATATGATATGTGCTATGTGGAAAATTTTATGTGTTGTGTGAAATCTGATAAGTATGATGATGCACGTTACTCTCATGGAATTACTTTCCTACTCAAAATTTTGAAGCTCACTAACTTTCCTAATCCAAATAAGGAAAGTTCACTAACTTTCCTAATATCAATTTAGCAAGTCCACTGACTTGATATTCCATAATCATGTTTTTAGGAAAGAGATATTCTTTCTCATGCATGTATTTGGTGTGTGATTCCATATACCTATACTTAGTACAAGTGTGTACTAACTCCATACAATTGTAAATTTTTAGGTGCGGGAACATGTGGACGCTAGATCTTATAGGTTTACGTTGCAGCTATCCGAAAATCGAGTCTTTAGCTAGTGGATCATGTTGCACTAGTGTTATATTTCCCATTTTATTTCAAACTTTGTATTGGTATCATTTTTGGAAGTACACATTTAATGCATCTATGAACTATTTCTTTCAATTGATGATCTTAATTTTAGTTTATTGATGGTGACTTATTATATATGTAATAGAATGTTTAGTAAGCTGTTAGGAAAAAATAGTTTCAAATTTTCTACATAAAATTAATCTAGATGAAGTAAGAATGATGTATGTAGACTTGTCTACGACCTTTGAGAGGTAAACAACACCCGATCGTCTGGGTCTGTACTCAGGTCTTGACAAAGTTTGTATCAGAGCGCTAGGTCAAATTCCGAGGATATTAAGCTCATATCAACCACATTGAGTATTTTCTAATTCATGGTAGTGAAGTGCACCACTATCCTGGATTCGAGAATGCATGATTTGTAGGAAAATTTCCCTTCTTCTGATCTTATCGTGCCTTTCCTAATGTTTGACTTTCTTGATGTTATATGTGTGTCTAACATCAATTACTTTTGTTTATAGAGATTGAACACTAGGAGAACTATTGATCAGAGGAGAGGAGTAACAATTTCTAGGAACAATCAGGTTGCACCGAGGCTCTAGCTAAAGGAGCAATTATGCAGGTTAACCTAGCAGGGTCTACCAATGCGGAGGTGCAGGCATCTCTGGCCCAGATTGTACATGCTATCACTATGCATGCCCAAGCCATGAGTGCCCTGGTCAACTTGCAGAATGTTGAGAGGGAGAACCGACCAGTGTGTAGCATGGTTGACAGGCTAAGAGAGTTTACCTGGATGAACCCTCCTATTTTCAAAGGGTCTAAGCTTTCAGAGGACTCCCAAAAGTTCGTGGATGATGTGCATAAATTTAGGTGGCTATCGGAGACACTGATAGTGAGAAAGAAGATATGGCTTCGTATTAGCTCAAGAATGTTGAAGAGACTTAGTACATGATGTGGCAGGATAGATAACCTTTGAGCGGAGTTCCGGTCACTTGGGAGAAGTTTAAGACAACCTTCCTGGGGAGATTATTTCCGAGGGAGATGATGGAGGCGAAAGTTAAGGAGTTATCAACCTTAAGCAGGGATAAATGACTATCAGGGAGTATTCCTTGAATTTTTAAAAAATATCCACTTATACTATTTTTGTTATTATAAAACAAAAAAAAATAAGATGAGCACTGAAGTTTGTTAAATTATCAAGGTATGCTACATCCCTTGTATCTAACAGCAGGGATGAGATGAGCAGGTTCCTCACAGGAACCATCGGAGATCTGGAGGAGGATTGTTGATCTGTGATGCTCCATGGTAACATTGACCTCTCTAGGTTGATGGTGCATGTCCAGAAGTTAGAGGACAACTGCAAAAAAGGGTGTTCCTGGTTCTAGGAGGAAGAAGCCTCATGGTCAAGAAGGTCTTAGCCATGGAGGCCATAGAAAAAATTTTGGCATCCGTGAGCAGCCCAAGTTCAAGAAGGGGCAGCATAATTATGGGAATTCTAATTCCCAGAGGAGTACAACACTTGGAGGAGGCAAACCCTGAGGCCAAGAAGGACAATGGAGGTGAGATGCAGCATCCCAAAATGAACTGTGCTATGTGTGGCCGTGCTCACAATGTAAAGTATAGACAGGACAATAATGTCTGTTTTGCTTGCGGTTTGAGTGGGCATATGGTAAGAGACTGCCTACAGAACAGAGGTAAGGGTGGAGGTAATGCTCAGCCTAGGCTTGATCCACATGATGCAACAGCAGTGGAGCCTCCTAAGAGGAACAAGTTCTATTCCCTTAACGGAAGGAAGGAGCAAGAGAAATCTGTTGATGTGGTCACAGGTATGTTGCAAGTATTCTTAACTTTTGTTTATGCTTTAGTTGATCGACGGTCTACGCTTTCCTTTGTAACTTCTTTGCTTGCTCAAGTTTTTGAAATATTCCCTGAATTTCTACATGATCCTACTGTTGTTAGTACACCTTTAGAAGAAATTGTAAGAACTCATAGAGTATATAAGGATTGCCCAACAGTTGTAAGACTATGTGTGCATACTTGGTTGAGTTACCCATGCATGATGTTGATATTATCCTTTGCATGGACTGGCTTCACAGTTGTTATGCTTGTTTGGATTGTCGTAGTAGAGTGGTGAGATTTCATTTCCCTAATGAAGAGGAACTAGTATTGGTGTGGTACAACTCGAGTTGTCCTATCCCTTGATTTCAAACCTTAATGCCAGTAAAATGATGTCCAAGGGTTATTATGTCATATTGTGAGTGTTAGTGATTTCAATCATGACATTCATTCCATAGACTAAGTGCCTATTGTGAATGAGTTCGTAGATGTATTTCCTGATGATTTACTTTGATTCCCTCCTTCCACGAGAGATCATCTTTGGTATCAACTTAGAATCCGATACTAAACCAATTTTGTTTCCTCCCTACATAATGGCTACAGATGAAGTCAATGAGTTGAAATTGGAGATAAAAGATCTCACTAATTTTAATGAAAGTGGTGACAATATGATATGAGGATAATGTAAAAGATTAGAGCAATCTTAAATGATCCTAAGAAAAAGTTACTTAAACATACTCACCTATGAGACTGTAAAGTAAATCAAGAGACCAGTCTCTATGAACACTCTAATAAAAGTATTGAGAATAACTCACTTAATACTAATGATGATATGAGAAATCATCTATTAAGTTATTATGTCCTCATACTAGAAGTCGGCTTCCATGACGTATGAATTGAATGTAATGGAACTTTATACTAAGCAACCATACACTAGCTATGAGTTATTGATGCCTTCTTAAGGGAAGGGCAGAAGTTCAGATAACTCTCATGAGATGAGACTATCTGGCATGCCGGGTGTGGGTTTCCTTATATCTCCTAGTGTTCGAACCTATATTGCCAATATAGGGATCTTTCAGGGTCAAATTCCCATGTACGCTAGCATGTTTTGGGTCTCACTGGCCGGTGATTCAACCTCTTTTAGGTATGAGGAAGACACTGGATTTCATAACCCTCAAATAATCAATGTCGGTTAGAGTTAAAGTTCCCTATGGATAAATGAGGCCAACCTTAAATGATGCACATAATAGAATAAAGGATACCAAAAGTGTTAGGATAGGATTATCAAGAGGTTTTTGGGGGGGAAAAAAAAAGGAAAATAGACCAAGTAATGACACTATGTTATTCTGACATGCACCAACAAACCCTGATGACAGTCTTAACTTAATCCCTTAGATACTAGTGGTTTTCCCACTAGCCTATGAACGAAATGAAATGAAGTATGTATGAATGAATGAAGCAGACAATTTTTTTGGCAATGAATAGTCCCTAGTTGAGGTCCCATATGTTGAGCCTCATTTTGTAAAACCTTAATGTTAAGTCCATGATTCAAAGGTATTATGGCATATGAATGAGTGTTATTAAATATGCTATGTTCAATATGCTATATGATATGTTCTATGTATAAGATTTTATGTGTTGTGTGCAATATGATAAGTATGATTATGAAGGTTACTCACATGGTATTACTTTCCTAATCCAAATTTGGAAAGATCACTGACTTTCCTAATAAATATTTTGAAGGTTCACTAACTCTCCTAATATCACTTTGGCAAGTCCACTAACTTGACTTTCCATAATCATGTTGTTAGGAAAAAGCTATTCTTTATCATTCATATCCTTGGTGTGTTCTTTCATATACCCATACTCAGTACAAGTGTGTACTAATTCAATACAACTCTAAATTTTTAGGTGCAGGCACAGGTGGATGCTAGAGCTCACAGGTTGATGTTGCAGTTATCCGGACGTGGAGCTTTCATCCGGACATGGTAGGCCCTCATGATTTCGAGTCTTTCTACTGTTATTATGTAGATTAGATGTAGGCTTTAGCTAGTGGATCATGTTCCAATAGTGTTTCATTTCCCATTTAATATCAAACATTGTATTGGTGCCATTTTGGCAAGTACACATTTAATGCAACTTTGAACTATTTCTTTCATTTAATGATCTTTCTGTTAGTTAGTTTATGGTGAACAATTATATATGTCATACAATGTCTAGTAAGCATGTTAGGAAATAAAAAGTTTCAAATTTTTTGCATAAAACTAATCTAGAGAAGTTTAAAGAATGAGTCGGTAGGCCTGTATGCGGGACCTTGCGAGTCAAACAATTCGGGTCTCGCTAGGTTCTAGACTCCGCTCGTGACAGTTTTCTTCCAATACGAAATGATCTTGTGAATTGCTTTGTTTATGATTCCTTTTGGTTATTATGAGACGATTAACATGTATTATTACTCAACGAGATTACTTCTATATGGATTGGTCTATTTTGTAGAAGATGACCTTTTCCCCTAAACCCTAGGTTGTGATCTTGAATGGAATTGTATAGTATTGCTACAATTGGCATGGTTAATGTGTGAATTACTATCCAATCATATTATTATTTCAATCTATTAGTATATTGTTATATATTGTAATTCAAAATTGTCTAGTTCTAGTTCTGGAGTAATTGAACCTAGTTTGGGAGTAGATTATGAAACTTGATGTAAATCTCTAATTCTTGATATGAAATAGTGATGAATTGGGAAGTGATCAATGGACTTCATTCTTATTGTTGGTTATATGTGTGATGATTTTAAACCCAATTGTTGGGTTTAATTTGATGTTTATAGAAGATGTTGAGTGACGTTATGAAGGCGATGGGGTAAGGGTCAATTAAGGAGGAACTGGTGGCAACGGAAACCTTCATGGTAAGGATAAAGGTATGGAAATTATAAGAAAATTTATAAGGACAGAAATAGGATAGGAGATCGAATGACTTTGATTAAGTGATGATGTATGTTGTGTTGAACTATAACTTATTCTAATGTTGATAGGGTTGGTATGATGTTGAACTAAAATATCTTGACTATGGTTAGTGAGTTGTTGTTGAATAAGATGTAAATGTTATAAGGATAGTGATAACATACGAATGTTCCTTATTATTATGTGATATGTAAATGTGCTAACCTCACATGTATGAATTTTTATGAAACCACAATACTAATGCAATTATCATTCAGCTATGACAATAATTATATCACGGATAGATCCTATGACCTACATTAAGCTACGATTATTTAAAGATGCATTAAAGACATTTCAAAAGGGACTCTAGCTTAGAACCAATTGAACTATAGTGAGGAGTTCCCCTTCCAACACAGGGAAGGAAGGATCACCAATATACACATGTTATTGGACACTATAATGCATGTAGTATAAAGAGGGTTCCAACTACATATCCTAGTTCTTGAACTATGTTGCCTCCATGAGAATCCTAGCTAGTTGATCCACGTAGATGCTATGTTTATGTTTTGCTAATACCTTGGCAATTAGTCCGCCTTATATCAATGTAAGATTCCATAAAACCAGCTTCCAGATTACCTAATGTGGTCTATTTTGGTTAAGCGAAGATGCTCCCAAAAGGTAAAATGAAATAATTGAATGTAATCCAACTAGGATGACCTAAGGGGTTTTGTTTATTCTAGTTAGGGGTATGGGACTTTACCTATACTTTGCACTAGTTAGATTTAAGGAAAGTCCTAGGAGGATGTTCTTATATATTTATATACTTTTAAATGTAAATGATATGTATATGATGATCTTTATTGTGATGACACTATGCGATATGGTTTCACTTATTAACATTTGTTTGGTCTCTATTGCTAAAGTATGTTGTTATGTACTTCTAATGATATTATAGGTGAAGTTGGTCATAAGTTCTTTCTTGTTAGGTTTATTTTATTAACCAAAATGACCACAAATGAAGCCTACTAACTGTTTGGACATATTGGTGTCTTTGCTTAGTTATTGCACTAGTGGACATTAACGAGGCTTCGTGAGTAATGGTCTTTCTTTTGTTATGATGTTATGAACTCCAATTATTGCTTGTTGTTATGACATGATAATAAAGTTGTCTTGATTGTGTGATCAATTATGTTTATATGCATGTTGACTTGACTAGACTTAGTATTATTGGTCTTGTTATGTACACGATCTTGACTTGATTAATATGTAAACTTGACTATTATTGATTCTTGAATGTGCATAATGCTATTCAAAGGAAATTGCATGTTCTAATTAAATGTTCCTTTTTCGCATGATGTCTATGGGGTGTGTTCATATGGTTCTATACTTAGTACAAGTGATGTGCCAACCCCATTTCTCCCTTTTCCCCCAATATTAAAGGTTCCAGTCGTTAAAGGGTTTGAGAAGACATTGAAGGAAGGTTTGGAATTCTCACTCGCCATGTTGGGTAGGTTCTCACTACTTTGAGGACAATGCCATTTTCTAGACCTTGGATATTTCTTAGTCTTAACGACAATATGCTCATTTCCTTTCATTTGGTTACTAAAGATATGTGGATTTTATTGTATTGATGTATGGATTATGTACAGTTGTTATAATCTTGTTCAGATTGGTTATGAGACGAGACATCCAGTTTTAAGATTATGTTATATCGTATATATGTGTGTGTAAAAAAATAGAAGACTATGTAACCATTTTATACGAAGGGTCTATGTATAGTCAATATAAATATACTATGTGTATCTGAGAGGTCTGTGTAAACTTAAAGATAGATAGAAAAAATGTTTTAAATTTTCCGCATTTTAACATACTAATGTAATAATGTAAGATATTAGGCTACTCTTAGTCCTTTTCGTGTACAAAGACGCCGGTTACATTAAGGGGTCCTCCCCGGCTGTGACACGAACCTTCTGTAATAACCCAATAGACCTAATAAACTTCTTATATTTGTAGTAGAGGAAGGTCTGGGCCATTGTTTCACTGATTCTATCTTTTGCAAATGAACTCGACTCCTTTTTCTAGATACAATGTGACCAAGGAACCCAAACCCAGATTCCTCTATTCTTTGTGTCCTGACCATGATTCAGTGTACACCACAGAAAAGTACATCTGCTACTTTGTTTTGTGTGTCCACATCTGCGAATTAAATTCTCTAGCCGTACATACGTCATCTCGTCACACTCGTACTCTTGTGACAGTCGCGTGTACACTAGATCCAGAAAAACTCTTTCAAATGAATCACATCTTCTTCCTCATTCCTAGAGTAAATGAAAATATCATTAATAGAGACGATAACGAACAAGTACATGTACTATTTTAACACAATGTTTACCTAATCCATGAAAGTAGAAGGAGCATTAGTTAGTAAAAACGGCATAACTACAAAATCATAGTGACTATTCCGATTTTTGACAGATGTTTTTTGAATGTCACTATCTCTGATTCTGAGTTGATGATAACCTATCTAAGGTCTACATTTGAGGAATACTTTTGGAAACTCACAGACTACTGGATTGACTCAAGAGATGGAGTTTCATACCTAGAATCCTTAACCTGAACTAGATGATAGATATAACCTTTATAGATCATCTTTCTAGCCTTAAGGTAAGAAATGAATCAACCCATAGACACTAAGATACTAACCTTCCACTCAAAGATTGGCTCATTTGGAAACTTAAAATGAACAATCCTAGTGCTACAATTGACTGAGGCATAATAAGAAGGTAACCAATACATGCCCACTATGACATCAAAGTCTACCTGTTCTAACTATACAAGATCTGCTTAAGTGACTTTATGAGAGATTGTGATATGGAAATTTATGTATACACATCTAGCTATAACTGTGTCACCAACTGTAGAACATAATGAGAAATGTTCTCTGAGAGTTTCTGGATTAACACTGAATTGAACTGCTATGTAAATAGTTATGAAGGAAAGAGTAGACCTTAAATCTACTAATTCATAAACATCAAGGTCAAAGACTCATACTAGTGACTATATCAGGAGAACCTTCCTGTACTGGCGAGCCTAAAAATCATACAACCTATTCTGGCACTTTATGCCAACTGTACAAGTTAAGTTACCCTGCTGACTCAAAAGACTTGTTTTTGCTGCTAAAGTTGCATACTGAGATTTACCATTACCACCTCCTTTAACTTGTCTAGAAGGACAATCTCTCAACTTGGGACTAGATTGACCGCACCCAAAACAACCTTCCTTTCCTGCGAGGCACTCTCGTGGATGGTTCTTACTATGCATAGGGCATTTGGTGTATGTCCTAGTTCTTGAACACTTCCCTTAGATTTAGACCCTTGTTCCCTAACCTTCTTATTATACTTATTCTTGGAGAATGGAACTCTAGCTGATGAAGGGACTAGGGTTGAATACTTATGTTGAATTATCGAGCAATTTTCACTACCAGATTTCTTCTTAGAGTAGTCATAGTTCCTACTCCTAGACTCCATATTCTTCTTTGCTTGTTCCTAAGCTTATCACCCTCAACCTGCTGAGCATGAGTCATAGGCCTAGAGATATTCATATCATCCAGTAACATAGTATTTATGCATGCAGTTTTTACAAAATCTTACACTCCGTACAAGAATTTATCCATCTGATCCCTGGAGTCACCATCCATGTGACGAGCTTAGATGGAGATTTGGTTAAACTTGAGCCCCTACTCTTGGACCATCAAGTTTCCCTACCTTAGGTTCATTAATTCCTGATGCTTTACTTTTCTCAACTCTTTTTTGGAACAAAACTATCAAGAAAGGTCTCACTAAAACAGTACCTAGTAATAGGATTTGCATATGTATCCCAATTTTTCATCCACTAAGTGTACCAGATATGAGAAACATCTTTCAGCAGGTATGAGGACAACTCAACCCAATCATTCCTAGTTACCTGCATCACTACAAAGATATTTTTGATCTCATCTAATAAATTTTGGGGATGCTTACAAGTCTGCAATCCAAAGAACTCTGGCGGATTCATCCTATCTAAGTCATAAACCCTTGTTGCTGCTGATGTACACAATCAAAGGAGCTTGAATCCGCTGGTTGTTCTTGTTGGAGACACTTTAAGACATCTTAATGGCATTCCTTAATCAATATTTAAGATTTATTTATCTTTAACTAGAGGAGTTGCGTTTGAATTCCAAGAATTCACATTATTGGCATTGGCTCTACGAAGAGGCATGATCCGAAACGTGGAACGTCAAATAATAATGGATTTAGATCATGCCTTATGTACGATACGAGTATCAAGAAATGGAAGTCCCTCTTATTAGATGTGGTGCACTTCAAACTCTTTAAGGGGACTCTACACAGTGTGGAGTTTTAGACATCATAGGACACTTAAACCTAGTGCTCTGATACAAAACTTGTCACGCCCTAAGATACAGCCAATACATGGACACAAGGCTTAAGACAAAAAGTAATCCAAAGCTAAATATCTTGGAATGATCATGAGAATAATAAATATAATAAACTTGATGCGGAAGCTAAATCATAATTAAAATGAAAAAATAAGGAATACCCATATGTTATAACTATGGTATATGAACACTGATGAGTTTAATACAAAGAAGTGAAAAGTCAATGCTTAGCTGAAACAAACTATTTTTGAAAATAAAAGACTAAAATAGTCAAATGAATCATGGACTACCTGTCAACCGTAGAATGAGGAATCACCACAAATTTATGTGAGAATTTAGATCTCTCAAATTGATTAAGTTGATAGGAGGCTGGAGAACATAATCTAATATCCGGAGATGGATCACACGTACTGCTTCAGTATTTTTTTTTAAAGATTAATGAGCATTTAGATGGAGTTAAAGTTAAATAAAACATATGAACAAGCACAAATCATGTTATTTTCTTAAAGTAATATAGTATTCGGAGGAAGCTAATGGATGCAAATGACCAAATTAATGACCTGTCAGAATGAATAATAATGAATGAAATTACGGTCAAGCAATAAAGTCTCATGAACGTTTGAGATATTAATAACGGGATTATAGAACCTCATTAAAATTGATAGGACATAATTTACCCTACCAAAGGTATAAAGGCAGGATGGCGTGATAACTAAATTAATTCCCTTAGAGGGAACAAACAACATACATTAATAATAGTTTTAAAAATATGTGGGCACGTTGAACCCTAGTCCAACACGGTATTATGTTACTCACAATTAATTAAATGATTAAACACATTATGACTTAATTTGTAAATACTAGATAGCTCAACTGCACATGCAAAACTGAGACTGAAACATTAATCTTGATAAGATTGCAGTAGTAAATGAGAATTTACAACGACAACTTAATATGTGATTCTACCATGTGTATTCAAGAACCTAAGAAATCACAATTGATGAGAATTTAACACCTCACATGCCGGATAAACTGAATATTAATGGGACTAATTGATTGGATCCTTCAAATATATAAGAACCCAATAACATTCAAGAAACTCTCAATCTAGTCATGATATGGGAATCAAGAAACTAACTAAAAACTAGTGACATAATGTGTCAAAGTAACCTTCTAGTGAAATATGACATACCTAGTGAAGAAATCAAAGAAGAAATATTTAGATTTTGGGGCTACCACTGATGGAACCTTCCCGCACTTTTGAACTAGGATTCTGGACCTTTTTCTCTTCTCTTTATTCTAATTTTCTATTTTTTGATTAACAATTTTTACTTAGGTAAATTATAGTTATATTTCTAGGCTTAAACTTACTAAAACATCATAATTTAAAGTCTAAACAACATATCATAGTGGTCAAACAAACTTGAAAAATAACAAAAGACCCCTGAAATATAGCTATCAGAGTGACCGACGGACCTGGTCAACGGACCATGATCCTACTTATAGTCCATTCTATTATTTCGTCTTTTTATTAAGAGAATGGGTATGTGACTAAAATCGACACACCTGTTCAACAGACCATGGTTGTAACTAAGGTCCATCCTATTTCTTCATCCTTTTACTTAAAGAATGGGTCTGTGGACCAAGATTAACGGACCTAGTTCACAGACGGTGGTCGTAACTACATTCCTTTCTGCTCCTTTGTCATTTTATATAGAGAATGGGTCTGTGAAAAAAGATTGACGGACCTGGTCCATGGACTGTAGGCCTACTTACGGTTTGTAGGGGGCCTTCGTAGATGGCACCAGAACTTTTGGAAAATCTTAATTTTCTTCCTATCTAGTGTATGGGTTGTTGCAAAAGAAGTCTAAGGCTCAAAGTATGTTCAATATAGTTATATACACTCACAGGGAAAGTCACAAAAAAGGTATATGTAACATGGTCTCACACTCTATAAAATTGCCTAAGATCATTTCAAGAGAAGACATTACTTTGTTGAATACACTAGTCATGCATCATTCAAGGTAAGTTTATCACACAAGGTATCAATACTTAAGTCAAACAAGACTTCACACTTTTGCGGTCATAACACGAAAATCATTTTGCCACATTGCTAGTTACATCGAGATGCAAAAATATAACATATTTTCTATGCAACTTAATTGTGATCTCGTCATAGTCTTACACTTATATTTGGTGCCTTAAAGGCTATCAATTTAGTATTGAATCAATAACCGAACTTCCAATTTCAAAGTGAGCGAACAACTTTCAACACAAGAGTGAACTATAGATTTGTGGAAAAATATGAAAAAAAAATTCTGAAAGGTGTCAAAATTGTATTGCAAATTAGAAAAAAAAAATCTATAAATTGAATCAATCACATTAGTATGTAACAAATTTAAAACAGACAATCCAATCATAAAATAAAAACATCTGTAATAGCTAACAAAGGTGAGTTGCACACCACCATAATTGAAAAGTATTTGGCCTCAAGTGCACATATAGAAATCCAGAACTTAATTTAAAGCAAGACAGAGAGAGAGGTAAGGGGGATCCTTTCGAATCTCTCACTCAATTTGTCTTTGTATTGGTTCATGGTACATAATAAGTATTGGTTATGTCAAAATGTTTAGCCTCATTGGTGACAACAAAAGGAAGATTTATTAAGAAAACAAGCAATGATGCACCCATAAAGAATATTTGGGTCTCTACCGGTCCTCGTCTTCAACATCTATTGTTTCCTCAAAATTGTTTTGTTTCTGTTAGTGCTTCTAACTCAGGTCTAGCTAATTTTTTCAACTCTCATGGTGGGACAAGACAATTTTGAGACATGTGAAATATCCATTATTCAGTAGACCATGGAGATATCAATGGACTTCAGCTAATCCATATCAAGAGCGTGAGATCATGTATTAGAGAAGGGCGCGTGAGATCATGTATTAGAGAAAGGCCCGTTTCCTATCTTCAAGAGCGCTAATGCGATATCTGATCCATTGCATGGCTGCATCCACAAGTTCTATAGTGAAAAGGTATTCTTTCTTGAACGATCATCGTCTTCCCCATAACTTCCACATCCTCTAGAGGTGTGAAAGAGACTTCTTTTGTAGTACTAGAATTATGTTGATCCCAAGTACTCCATAGTCATCATTGCATATAGGAATATAGAAAGTAAAGAGGACAACACATGACTAGAAGATTGTGAGAAATAAGTGAATTTATCCACATGAGGCATTCTTGATTTATTGAGACAAAAAGATTCCCTCAATATAGATTCACTTTGCGAAGCCTTGAGGAGTAGTGAAATGGTATAGATCTAGGTTGTTGTTAACTGACGAAAAGCATGGGATCAATAAAGGCAATCAATCAGAATTGAAAAAATATTTCAAAAAATCTTTGTAAAAAGTAGAACATTTCACTGAAATATATACATGAATTATTTAGAGATTTATACAAACCACCCCTTTTCTGGATCTACCTCACATCAATAACCCGACCCTTCCACTGAATTGAACTAAGATCACTTTCTTATCAGAATAGACAATTTCAATGATGTCACCTCATTTGTGGCCCCTTACTCACACTTGCACAGTACTACTCTAATTCGAGTTCATCAACGATGGCTTTTAGTTGTGTCATACCATTAGTAAAGGCAGTATGGATCATGTATGAAATAGAAGTTTCTATGTCGTCAATCAACCAACTCTAGACTGGGAAAGATGTGCTATAAAGACAAGAACTGCTCCCTTTATCGGAACATGTGAGACAATAGATCTATTCGGAAATGCAGTATTGAAAAACCTATCATTTCAAAAAGTGGAATAGTTCATGTAGTTTTACATGAAGGTCCATGAGTTGGGTTAGGTAAATTTGTCCTTGTAGGTAAGGATTTTATGGATACCACTTTCTATGATTCTTCCCTGCTTGATCCTTAAGGTACTCAACATCGATTCCGGATATCATTGGAGGATAGAGGAGTGACTTCTACATCCTCCTTTTCATCTTGAGATACTTGGGAATATCAACATAATGGAATTGATGTTTTTTGTTGTTTCTGCGCATGAGAATCTCTAAAGAAATGATCATCCCTAAATTTCGAAGAATATTATCAATAATCAACTGAACATGAAGCTTTTGTATGTCACATAATAAATTCATTTTTGGAGGCATGACCGTGCATCTAGTAAAACCAAACCAATAAAGGGCTGCTACATTAAGGTCTTTCTTTTCAATCCCTGCACCATATTCTAATTGATTGATTTTTTTATCTGAGAAAAGAGGAGACAAACACCTCTTCATGTTGTCTAGATTTTTTTTTTATTATGTGTTGGTAAACATCCACATTGTTCTCAGCGAGATATCCAAAATGATATTAATAATATCATGGTTATAATTGCACTTTATTCATTGAATGACTACTAAGAAAACTAGTTTGAGCGTTGTTATTTATTCCCTTTCTTGTGGTATTAATGTTCCATACGATACATGTAATTTGTAAACCAATTTTTGAATATATGTTCCACGAGTCTTAGTGAAAAACTAAACATTTTTATACTTAAGGATGCTCATAATTTCTTGATACTTATTAGTCACACCGTATGTGGATGGACCTCTTTCTTTAATAGTTATCCGTAAAACTTATTCTTTTTGATCGATTCGTAGACTTCGGTGGAGGACCTTTATTGGAGGCAGCAACACTACTACATGCTCTTGTGTTGGATGAGGATAAGTACTCACTTGAGGATTCCCAGACCTAAATGGGTTATTTAACTCCTATGAGAATCTTTCTTCCCTTCTTTCTATCACTTTCAACTCTTCATTAGATTATTTAGTATGGAGTTCTGAATGCGGACACCCGCTCGATCAGATGCATAGGTTGGTGTTATAGAATGTATTATTACTGTTAGACCCCGAAAAGGACCTAGGTTAACTAGATTCTAACATGTTGGTATTGATGTTATAAGGTCCTAAATATGTCTAATATGTGATATACAGGCAGTATCTAAAGTTTTAGGTGTGTTAAAGTCAAATATCAAGGGACGACTAAGACGTTCAATGACTAAGTCACCTATATGTCTAAAATGTGGTTCTATATGTTTATGTGTTTTTCATGGTGTTTTAAGCTTCTTAATAGAGGTAATATATCATGTTTAGGAAGTGGTTAATGTTTCATGAGGTTCGAAGGTCAAATGACCAAAAAGTCCAAGGTGTTCGAAACATATGTTTTGAGTTGACCTTGTACGTCTAGGCGAGTTTCATCGTGTTTTACGTGTTCATTTTTTATGAAATTCATGTCATAGGTTTTAAAAATATAAAATATCATATTTGGATTGGAAAAGTCCGGGAAACTATCCCAAAGGATTAAAAAAAGGTCCTTGAGAAAAGACCCTAAATCAGTGTGCAGGTTGTCCGAGGCATACCCTGGCGACGGAGCACTCAACGGCCAGTCATGGCTGTGACACCCCGTCAAAGGGTCCCATCAAGAGGGAATTAACCATGGGTGAAAAGAGGAAACTTGCAAGCCACTTTTTTCACCGACTGAATCCTGTGACGGCCTGTCTGGGCTCTAATTCTTTTTTAAGGGATGGCATTGCACACACCTGTGCTGCGCACGGTGCCTTTCACTAGGAATGACTGGTAAATTTCACCCATCTCTAAAATAGTAATGGAAGATTATTTAAGTGTTATTTGGTTATTTTAATTAAGTATATAAAGGGTAATCACATGGAAGACTTGCAATTGATGTGGCCTTGTCAGCGTTATTTTATGCAATATGATGAGAATTGCCTTATTGGCAACTACTTGAACTTATATGGCTATTTTTGTAGTTTATTTAATTATATGTGATAGTATCTACCTATATGTGAAAGTATGTGTTAGACTATTGATACTATTTAGACAATGATGTTATGTTATGGCTATGTGTTAAGTGTGTAGTCTTCGAGTTGATACATGGGTGATCCTAAATTGGCTATATGAGTTTAAAGGGTTTAGGTTGATAATGTTAAGGTAATTAATAGAATGAATAAATAAGGTTAAGGGTCATTCCTAACCAATCAAAGAGATAGATAATTTGTGTTATATGGAGGGGGATATTGTGTCTTATTTAGGTTAGACTTGGGTCCCCTGATGCTTATGTGATATGTGATGCTCTATACTTGGAACCTAAGGGTCTTTAGTCTTTAATAATTACTAAGGTGAGCCTTGCATGATGATATGAAATGTCATTTATGTTGAACCTTGCTTTAAGGTTAAGGTACGATTTTTTGAGGTGTAAGAGTCATGATCCTAAATTTAAAGGACTGATGGATGAAGGTTAGATTTTTGGGGAATGAATAGGTATAATACTATCTTAGAAAATGTCATCATGAATATTTTATTCTATAGTGAGATATTGCCATAATGGACTTTCTTTGGTGGTGGAATATAATGGGTTCATGAACGCCACATGGGATACCATTTAGCTGAACCTTAATGAGAATTGATCATTAGAAACTAAGGCTAGCACGAAGGTGAGTATGTAAGGGAAAGGTTCTAGTTTTTTCGTATGAGAGTAGATACAAAGGTATGACCTTCATTTCCTTTACCATTTTCCTCTAGGGGATATGTCCATGTTCTACCGTGGACAAGCTGAAAAACAATCATGGAAGCAGAAAGACCTTGGATTTCCACGTCTAGTATCCATGTCTATGTTTCGTTATGCTTTCTCATCATATGGATTACCGATTAGCATTACGGCGTTTAGGAGTTTAGATGGTGGTTATGAGGACGCTATCTAGACATGCAACATCGAATTTGAAGGTGTTATGTCGAGTCCTGGTCTTGTCCACAAGACGATTATTGAATGTCCTTTAGTTAGATATGGTCTCCAATGGAAATAGTGAACTAATACTTATGGTACAGAGAATGTAATAACCAATGATTACCTATTCAAAGTAACATAAGATTCCTTAGGTTAAAGTGTGAAGGGGTATAAGGGATGACTCTCTTTAAAACTTATCTTTTTTGAGTCTTGAGGGATTACACTAGTTCAGGACGTGGTTGATTTTTTCGGACATCATCTATGCGTCATGTGTCTTAAGGATTATTTGTCATCTGAAGAAGGTCACTATTGATATATCTGTTGATACTCATAGCTAAGGATCGTTTTGATTGTCTTTTGGATGAGAATGGCAAATCCATCTATGGTTTTGATTTATGTGCTCATAGTTCTATATTAGGGAGTCTTATAGGATCTTTTAGTAGGTGGTAGGGATTGTTATGGTTGGTCTTTCACAACTCCTCATTTTGACTAAGAGTTCAACTTGGAAGAAAAATCTACGTTGATTGTTGTATGATTATTTTGTAAGTATGTATGTGATCATTATAGGTAATGATAACGTTGGCGTTTAGGGCAATATGAGAGGGTGTAGTGGGCGGTATCTCTTTGTGTTAATAAGGAATGATAGGGGACTTTATGTAAGGAAATTAAACATGCTAGAAGTATCTTATGTGTTCTAAATTTATTTATGATGTTATTATGATTAATATTATTTTGAAAAAATGAAAAGATATACATTTAAAATAAGTCCATTTTCATTGATTTTTATGCATAAAAGCCCCAAAACTTAGTACATGGTGTTGTTGTACTAATCCTTGCTTTTATCAATCTATATCGATGCTGGTAGGTGAGGATCTTGAGAAGTTAGGAAGTGATTAGAAGATCGCTCAAGAAAAGTTGAAGATGTCCTAACTTGACTCGAGGGCATATGAGGCTTTATGTCTTCATTCAAGTATTTGTTAATAAGACTACGTCTTTTTTATGTTCGTATTTTGAAGATGGGTCGTGTCCCAAGTATTCGTGTGCCTTAATCAGACTTAGGATTTCCTAATAATTTTTTATGAAAGAGATTTCGAATTGAAAAGACTCTAGTATGTTCGTGAACAGATTTATTGTCGCACTATATTCGCTAATAAATGCACTGTTGCTATGAAAAATCTTTTATGAGACCTCCGAGGGTCGACGAGCCCGAGAGCATCCAAGATGGTACTAAATGCGTAGGGTATGGTTTTCGAGTTCACTTCACGCTCTTCTGAACCCTACCGGAGCCTCTCCGATTTCCTAGACAAGCTTGTATAAGAGCATAGGTTGGTGAAAGTATTTTTATGAATAAGAAGTATCACCAAGTCACGTCTAGTAGAGTTTGACCATCAATGCTGAGTCATGAAACATCTATTCGTGAGAGCTATGACGATGAGTTTACCTTCATTTCTTACCTCCTATGTGAGTGGGGTAGGGTATAGAGTAAATGTCTGATTATCCTTCCTAGAGTTTCCTGTGTTTTACAGGATAGAATACTAGAGAGATGGCCACTAGCAAGGACGGGGAGCGGAAAGGGTGAATGAAGAGGTTCCCCTCGCAGGTTGAGCCAGCGTCGATCAAGGTTTACCATAGAGTAAAGGTGCTCAATGATGGACCAAGTACGCCTCACCACAGGTGATCGTATCCCTGAATGTGGAAAGAGGTGGTATTGAGATTTCAGAGATGTATAATAAGGATATTAGAGAGGCTTTGATTAATATAGGTTCGCTGGTTGTGTGTGACTATGCCAGATATTTTGAAACTGATGCCCTAGGTTTGTCGAGAGAACTATAATATCTAGGGTTAGAGAATTAGGAGGAACATATGCTCTTATGGATATTGCACATTACAATACTTACCTACTTAGACACCTGCTGTATGCAAATCAATTGAGTTGTCTAACCCTAGGGTATTGTTTCGAGGACTTCAATGAAGTGTGATAGTGACAAGCACAACCTAGGTTCAAAACGGGGGTTTTCAAATCAAGACGACCTGTGTTCTGAGAAGAAGTTTTAGAAAGGAGGTGGTTTCTAGGCCAATGAACAAAAACTACTGTGCTACTTGTGGTAAGAAACATCTTTGTGGGGTGTCTTTGGGTACGAGAATTTACTTTGTATGTGGAAAAGATGGGCAGAAGGTGAGACATTCAAGCATGTTTCTAGGAAGGAGTGTAAGGAAAGTTAAGACTAGTGGGGTCCCCTAAGGAAGATTCGCCGACTAGAGGCATTTCTATGGCACTCCGGACTTTAGAGGTAAAGAATCGGGTGAGAGGAGTGATGATGAGGTGTATGTTTTCTTTTTTTTATTAAGATATGAGTTGCCTTCTATGTGGGGGAGTAGGAGTTGTAGATGGATAGAAGCTTCAAATTGATGGTTGTGATGATATTTAGGTGTTTGGTTGGAACTTTAATTTTCTTAACTCTTGCGTAGGGTGTTGTATTAGAGGCTTATGATTATGTTGAGATGTTGTTTATATGATGTATCTTGAATATGTTGATGTTTAATCACGAATTGCTTAAAATGTGGGGAGATGTAAAAGATCCTGAAAAATGACCTAGATTTACTAGAGCCGTATGTGTTTTAGGTTGATAAGTTCTAAATATGTCTACTATGTGAGATAGAGGCAACTATTACGTGTTTAGGTCGTTGGCGTCAAACGTTCAAGGGATGGACTAAGACGTTCAATCGAAATAGTCACTAAGGTTAACATGTTTTTCTAGGTTTTTCGGTTGTTTTAAGGTTATTAATAGATTTAATATATCATGTATAGTCAGTGGTTAAATTTTAGTGAGGTTTGGAGGTCAAACGACCAAGAACGTCCAAGGTGTTTGAAAGATACGTTTTGAGTTGATCTTGTATGTCTAGGCGAGTTTCGTCTAGTTTTACGTGTTCGTTTATGATGAAATTCATGTGAGAGGTGTTAAACATATATGCTATCATATTTGGGTTTGAAACGTCCACGAAATTATCCCCAAGGATAACCAAAGGGTCCATGAGGAAACACCCTAAATCAGTGTTCACGCTATCCCAGGCAAACCTTGGCGACGGAGCGGTCGTGGCTGTGACGCCCCCTCAAAGGGTCCCATCATGAGTTAATTAAACATTGGTGAATAAAGGAACCTTGGAAAGCAACTTTTTCCACCGACGGAGGCATTTGATGGCCCATCGTGGCTGTGACGCCCCGTCAAGGGCAGGCGTCCGCAAGCGCCTGTGTCCTAAACAGGCTGCTGTCCACTGGGGGGGAATTGTTAAATTCACCCCACTTATAAATAATACATGAAGTTTATTTAAGTGTTATTGGGGTATTTCATAGTATATAAAGGGGAATCACATTGCAAGACTTTCTTCACAAATTATAAACACATAAGAACCTAAGGAAATATCCAAAACCTTATGAATTCCAATCAAAGAGGCAGAGGCGTGAGGTGGTTTTGTGTTCAATGTCGTATCAAAGTGAAAAATTATTCTGAGGTAGGCTTTGATATTTGAAACTCGTTCATCAAGGAGACCAACTCTGAAGATGTTTTTGAAGTTTTCTAAAGAGAATTGTCGAATATTATGATTCTACCAAGGCTTCTTGCATAAATGATTACTAAACATTGAATTATGATATAATAGATATTGTATTTATGATTTAAATCTAAATTACTCATGAAACATTGTAAATTGTTGAACCCTAGTTTTAACTACTTATTCAGTTACTTGATATGGAGCTAATATTGTTGAATTATTATGTAGTTTCATATGGGATTTCTAATGATATAGAATGGTTATTAATCATATCTAATTTCTCTTATATTTTAAACCTAGGATGAATAGATGTCATTCATTGAGTTTGGTATTGCCCTTTTCAAATTGTGGCCATGGTGCATGGGTCAAGGGCCTTCTTGTCATGATGAATTTGTTGCTTTGACAGTGACTTCCACATTGGACAGCGGAGATAAAGGTAATGCTTCCAAACATTTTTCATTAATTTGTAGTAATTGTATTTTCGTTCTATTCAATTTGTATGGTTTCACTTATGGGTGCGGTGGTATGTGTTTTTTGCAATTGACGTGGCTGTTGTCGGCGCGTTTATTTTATGCCAATATGATATTGATGGCCTTATGGCAACTCTTGAACTTATTATGGGTCTTGTGTAGTTGGTGAATTAGATGATGCGTGTAATATTACCCTATTATGTGAAAAATTGTTGTTGACTATGGCTACTATTTAGTTATAATGTATGTGATGTTATGTGTTAAGGGGTGAGTGTTAGTAGTAAGCGGTGATACATGGTTGTCCTAAAATAGGCTAGATGGTCTAAATAGTTTGGTTGAGATGTGGCGGTAATAAATAATATCTATATATGAAGGGCCAGTCGTAACAGTCTAAATGAGATAGGCAATTTGTAAATGGAAAAGTATGTTGTATCTTGATTAGGTAGACTTGGGTCGCTACCTTGATGCTTATGGAATATGTGATGGCTGACATCGGAACTAAATGTTCTTGTCTGAATAAAATGCATAAGGTGAGACCTTTAATGATGATATGAAGGTTATTTATCGTGGAAATTTACTTAAAGGGTTAAGGTTTAAGTTTTGAAGTGTAAGCTGGAATGGTATCCTCCAAAGGAAAGGAATGATCGAGTAAGGTTAGTTGGATGGAAGTATCATGATGTTTGTTTTCTCCATAGTGAGTATATTGCACCCTAGTGGACGTGCATGTTTCGTGAAATCGTTCGGTCATGAACTCAAGATATGGAACGGCATTTTTATATGAATTTTAGCATTGAGGATTTATTCTATGAGACTAAGGCGGAACGAAGTCAGTATGGTAAGGGAAAGTAGTTCTTTTAGTAGGCGAAATAGATTACATAAGTATGACTTCATATTCCTAACATGTGCCTTCACTGATGTATCAAATTTGACGATTGGACAGGAGAACAACCTTACGGAGTCATAAACATCGGTTCCATTGTCTGGCATCATGGTTTCTATCGGTTATTGCCATTTCTCATATGGAATAACATTAGAATGGGAAGTTTATGGAGTTAGGTGTGTTATGAGGGACGACATATTAGATATTGCACAATATACTGGAAGGTCTTCTATTGGGTTCGTAATATTTGTCAAGACATTATTTGATTGTCATTGATATGATTTCAGGAGTCTTATGAAACTAAGGAAACTACTGAAATGATGTTAAGGATAGATGTATGGAACTAAAATGAGTACAAACTAACGTGTAATAAATTATTCTATTGAGTGTGAAGAGGGCCATAAGGGATGATTCTTATAATTACTCTTTTGAAGTATTAGGAGTACTTGTTAGGACGTTGATTTGATTCTTTCGGACATAATCTAAGCCTCAGGTTAGTCTTAAGGGATTATTTAGGTATCTTGAAGAGGTCACTATTGATATTATCTTGTTGATTACTTAAGTAGTTCTTTTTATTGTCTTTGGAAGAGAAATGTATATCTCTATGTTTTTTTTTTTGATTTAGCTGAGCATAGACTATCTTAGGGAGTCTTAGGATCTTTTTAAGTATGTGGGTAGGATGTATGGGGGTTGGTATTCTTACAACTCACCAAGTGTGACTTAGAGTTCACCTGGAAAAAAATCTTACGTGGATGTTTATGATTATTTGTCATTGTATGTGACTCATTATAGCGTCTAAAAGTTGTCGTTTAGGCACATATAGAGAGGGTGTATGGCCCGACTCAAACTCTTACCCACCTGCTCCACTTTCTTCCCCGCTCCAATATTTATTCCTAACAAAGGTATCTCTTTGTGTTAATTAACTGAATGATAGATGACTTTAAAGGAAGAAAAGAAAATTATTGCTAGAAGTATCTATGTGTTTCTAAATTTAATTGATGAGTTGATATTGCTTAAATATATTTTGAAAAAATGAAAAAGATATAATTTAAACTAAAGTCCATTTTTCATGATTTTTATGCATAAAGCCATATTAGTACATGTGTTGTACTAATTCTTGCTGTATCAATAGCTATGTTCTGGTAGGTGAGGACTCTTTGAGACTTGTTAGCAATTGGACTTAGAAAATCGCTCAAGAAAAGTTTGAAGTATGTCCTTAAACTTGACTCGAGGAATAAGCGCTTTAGTCTTATTCAAAAGTCTTGTACTAGAACGTATTTTTATTTTCGTATTTTGAAGTAGGGGTGTCCCAAGTATTTTGGGCCTTAATTAAGACTTAGTATTTCCCTATTATTTTTATTAATGAGATGTCAAAGCCTATCTTCTGTTGGAGTGGAAATAATATTTATTTTCGCACTACTTCGCGTATATATATGCATGATTGCTAATGGAAAAAATCTTTTTTTTAGACCTCCGAGAGGTAGACACGAGCCCAGATATAATCCAGATTGTAACTAATTTTTAGGGGTTGTAGGTTCAGTTTTTTTTTAATTTTGACAAGTGGTATAGAGCATAAGTTGTTGAAAGTATTTATCTGGAATAAAGACGTTCTCACCAAGTCACATCCATAGTTTAGAGTCTTGACCTCAGTGTGAAGTATTGACACCATCGATTCGTTGGAGAGGTATTTAGGACGATAGAGTATTCCCTTCATTCTACTCCTATGTGTGCGGTTAGAGCAAAGGTCTGATTATCCTTCTATGAGTTTCCTGTGTTTTATAGGGATATGAATATAGAGAGATGGCCATAGAAGGACGGGAGAGGAAAGGGTGATAGAGAAGAGCTCTCCCCCTCAGTTTGACAAGTTCCTAAAGGTTTTCATTAGAGTTCAAGGGGCTCATATGCCAAGTACCTCCCAAGGTGATCGTATCAAATGTGGAAGAGGTATTGAGTTTTAAGATGGATGTATAATAAGGATATTAGCGGGCTTGATTCGATAGGTTCCGATGTGACTATGCAAGTTAATTTGAATATGATGCCTTGGTTTGTCGAGAGAACTATGATATCTAGGTTTAGAGACTTAGGGAGGGAAGAATGCTCTATGGATATGATACTACATATCACCTAGTGAGAACATTGGGATATTCAAAATCAATTGAATTGTCTAACCTTAGGACTATTTCGAGGAACTTCAAATGGAGTGTTGATAGTGATCAAGTACAACCTAGGTTCAAAAAGGGGATTCCAACTCAAGCGGACCTAGTGTTCCTTAGAAGAGTTTAGGAAAGGCGGTGGTTCAAGCAATGACAAAACCTACATGTGTACTTGTGTAAGAAACATCTTTGTGGGGGTCCTTTTGGGTAGAGGATTACTTTTGTATGTGGAAAAATATGGGCAGGAAGCGTGAGGACATTGGTCAAGCCCATTTATTCTAGGAGGAGATGTGAGAAAGTTAAGACTGTGGGTCTATCGGAAGATGCTCCGACTAAGAGGCAATTCTATGCACTCGGACTAGAAGGTAGAATAGGGTGAGAGTGATGATGGAGTTGGTAGTTCTCTTTTTTTATTAGAATGGAGTTCCTCTATGGTGGGGGAGGGGAGTATGTTTGTAGATGGATAGGAAGTCCTCCTTCAAATTGAGCCTTGGAAATAGAGGTTTTGGTTTGAAAGTTATTTTCATTATTCTTGCGTAGTGATGTTTTTATTGAGACTATGATTTGTTGTCAATGGCGTTAAGTGTTAATATGTGTTATTTGCTTATTTGCATGTTATCTCATGAATTGCTAAATGTGGGGGAGGGATGGTAAGATCCTAACAAAAAATGGACCTAGATTAACTAGAAGCTAACATGTGTTATTGGCTTTATCAGGTTAAAATATGTCTAAATGTGTATAGAGGATATATAAAAGTGTTAGGTGGTTGGAGTCAAACATCAAGGGTAGGACCTACAGACGTTCAAACGAATAAGTCACCTAAATGTCTAAAATGTTTTTATATGTGTTTATGTTGTGTTTTAGGTGTTTTTTTAAGGTTCTTAATTAGATTTAATATATCATGCTATCGTCATGTGGTTAAAGTTTTGTGAGGAGGTTTGGAGGTCCACGACCAAGAACGGTCCAAGGTGTTTGAAAGATATGTTTGGAGTTGATCTTGTATGTCTAGGCGGCGTTGTTCTAGTTTACAAGTGCGTTTAGATGACATAATGTGAGAGGTGTGAAACTTATATTATCATATTGCGGTTTGAAACGTCCAGGAAATTATCCCCAAGGACTTACCAAAGGATCACGGGAAAAACCTAAATCAGGTGTTCACGTATAACAGGCACTTTGGCGACGGATTCGGTCAAGGCAAGTCGTGGCTGTGTGAGCCCCTTCGAGGGTCCGTATGAGTTAATTAACCCATGGTGAATAAAGGAATTGGAAAGCCAGTTTTCCACCGACGGCGTCCTTTCGGCCCGTTCGCTGGCGGTGTGAGCCCCTCAAGGGCAGGCGTAGCACGCGCGGTGTTCCTACCACAGGCTGCGTCCCTTTGGGGTGAATTGTTGAAAGTCACCCACTTATAAAATAATAATGGAAGGTTATTTAAAGTTTTATTTGTTATGTAATTAAGTTATATAAAGGGGAATCACAGCAAGACTTCATTCTTCAAAATTATAAAAACCCCAAAGAACTTAGAAAATATCCCAAAACCTCATGAATTTTCAACTCAAAGCGGAGCAGTTTGGTGAGGGGGTTTTGATGTGTCAAATGTCTTCATCGCAAGTGAAAATTATATCCTTGAGGGTAGGTTTTGAGTCGGTCAAACTCGGTTTTCATCAAGGAGACCAACTCTGAAGATGTTGTGATAGTTTTCTAAGCGAATGGTCGAAATAATCATGATTCTACAAGGGTTTGTCTAAAGATTACTAAAAATGGAATTATGATATTTTAGATATTGTATTTTTGCTTTAAATCTAAAATTACTCATGAAAATTGTATATTGTGTGAACCCTAGTTTTATACTATTCAGTTAATTGATATGGAGCTAATATCTGTGGAATTATGTATGTAGTTTCATTGTATGGGATTTCTACTAGTGATACTAAAAAATTGTATTCAATCCATATCTAATTTATCTTATTTGAAACCCCAGATTGACATTAGAGTGCCCATTCATTGCGTTTTATGTATTGCTTAAATTATTGGCACATGGTCATTTTTGGAGGGACAGTGGCTAAGGCTTGTGATGTTTTTGAATTGTTGATTTGACATTGATTGAAGTTTGGATCAGGGGAATAAAGGTAGCTTCCAATTTTCATTAATTTGATATTAATTATAGTTTGTTCTTATTCTGATCTGTATGGTTCACTTATTGGTGCCGGTGGTAGTGTTTTATTGAATTGATGTTGACTTGTCGCGGGTTATTTTAGGCAATATGCTACGCGCATGGCCTTATTGGAAACTCTTGAACTTATATGGCTATTGTGTAGGGATTGATGATGTGTGATCATATCTACCTATATGTGTGAAAGTATGTTTTTCTATGATATTATTAGTTAATAATGTTATGTGAGGTTATGTGTTAGGGGTCGTGTTTAGAGTTGAATTACATGTTTATTCATCAAGATGGCTAGATGAGTCTAATATAGTCTCGGTTGATCATGTTGAGGTAATAATAAATATTTACTATAGAAGTGAAGGGCCATCTTTAACAGTTAAAGGAAGATAGCACATTTTGTTAAATAGGAAATATGTTGTTTCTTGAGTAGGTAGGACTTGGGTGCCTACTTGATGTTAAGGAATATGTGGGCTTGAATGGAACCTAAATGTTTTAGGTATTGAATAAATGGATATAGGATACCTTAATGATGTATGATGTGATAATGTGGAAATGTAACTTAAGGGTAAGGTTAAGATTTTGAAGTGTAAGATGTAATGGCGATCCTTCAAAGTTAAAGGAATTGATGACTTAAGTTAGTTGGATGGAAAGTCATCATGATGTTTTTGCCATGTGCAGTATGCCCAATAGTGGACGTGCTTGGTTTGTTGAATAGTTAGGTCATGAAATAGATCTGGAAAGCATTTATATGTGAATTTGCAGGAAGAATTGATTATGAGAACTAGGCAGGGACGAGTAAGTATGTAATGGGAAAGTAGTGCTTTTTAAGTATGAAAGAGAGTACAAAGTAGCCCTTATATCTTAACAGGTGCCTTCATTGGAGGTATCCAAATTATACCATGACAAAAAAAAAAGGGTTTTCATGATTGTTATTCAAGTGAACTTAGTTAAATGGTTTATAAATTCCATTCTTTTATATCTCTATCTAGTTATTGGTAGGTGAGAATCTTTTGAAAATAAGACTTGGACTTAGAACGATCGTTCAAAAGAAGTTGACAGTTTGTCCTCAATTGACTCGAGGGCATATATCGCTTTTATGTGTCATTTTAAAAGATTTTCATAAACTAGTCTTCACATATTCGTATTTAACCATGGGCGACAGCCATGTCCAAAAAGTATTTGGCCTTAATGGATGATTGGAGATGAGGACTTAGTTTCCTATTACCTATGGAAAGGGATGATTTTAAAGACAATGATTATGTTTTGTAAAAGTTTTAAGTGTATGCACTCTTTTTAACTATGATTATGCAATGAATGTTGTCTTAGACCTCCGAGAGTCGACGACGCCGGTTACAATCAAAGATTGTACCCTAACTGCTAGGGTATGGTTTCGGGTTGTGACAATTACTCGAGCTACATTCTAGTGACGCATTTGATTTTCCTTTACCCTTTCTCTGCCAACAAATTGCAACAAGTTCCTTTGCTTTGCATTTGTTTGTATTTTCCTTCCTTGTTAAGGTGCTCCATGTTGCCATTCCTTTCCATGGTAGAGCTCGTCCACCGACTTAACGCCCATCAATATCTTGAATTACAATAGGGAAAGTGAAATAGACTTGACTTCTTATGAATCACAGTGTGTAAGAAGATCCTAATAATTTGGCGAATCACGGATGGCGTTCAGTGACATGAATTTTAGTCGTTCAATGTTACCATACAAAATAGATTTAAGGTGCAAACTATGGGAGATCAAGAATTCCTTTGGTATGTCGCCGACACTCTTTATGTGTCGAAGGTGTAGACTATGGGAGATCAAGAATAAATCAAATAAACCATTGGGGTGAACAGTGAACTAATATCATTGTCGTAATGCCATTGTTTGTAGCCTGATCTTGCTCTCCAACAGACTAATCCCTCTAATTAAGATTCAAATTCTTGAGATAAGCCCTGCAACCTTTTAAAGTACAACTAAAATATTCATTACTCAAATTATGGCAGGATCAACAAAAGCCAATGCTCATGGTATCTCCCTAGAGAGACCCCACACATATGAATAGGATAAAATAGCTTACAAAATTACAGATACTACAAATAAATTTGGTAAAGGAAGACTAAACATCACTGTAGATCTAGGCGAAATTGTGATGCTAGGTGGCATATTAATTTATATCAAAGTACTAGTTTATCAACTAAAATACATGCTAAATGCAAAATATTTTGAAAATACTAAATAGGTGAAATTTAATGAAAACCTATGTGAGAGGAAGTCGTAAAATCGATAGTCGGAGAAATAAGGATGGGTAGGGGTTAAAGTCAACAAATTTTAAACTTATCAAGATCTAAATTGTTCGGCGATTTTAGTAACCTTTGATAAGCTATTTAGAATTCTACAAAGTAGATATTAACTAGAATTCTACAAAGTAGATATTAACTTCTTTGAGTTTTACAAGGCCTCCAATTGCACGAAGTCCCAAATGACGGTCTTCGTCAAGGTCACTTATCAGGTCGGCGATTCCCCCAATGAATTTCCGTCCTCCATTCCATATTTTTTAGAATGCCTTTCACACAGTCCTACAACCAAGCACTTATAGGTTTTGGGTGACCTCCTAAATAGTGTCTTATTTAATGTCGTCACACTACATAAGGTAGGGCTTATACTCCACTAGTGGGGTTTGCCCCCATGTCTTCAATTAGTCCTTCTTTCGAAACGTGATGGAGCTCATTCAACGCTTGCTATATTTGGGATCTAGTACTCGATTGAGCATGGTATGTGCAATTATCCACTGATTATTCATGAGGACATTCGTCTTGAGCTCCTCTAACAACGTCTTTAGAGTATATTATGGATGTGACCCCTACACATATTTACTAAGTAAATATTAAGAACTTTTACACAACCCATACTTGGATATCCTTGGATTAATGACCTCTTTCCTGAGCTTGAGAATCACCTATACAGCTCCATAATCTTCGATACATCCTTTTGAAGTTCCAGAACCTACACTTTGTTAAAAAAGTAGAGAAGAATATAGTGTACAATTAATGCCCGAATATGCAGTCATGCAATAACAATTCAGTTAAAAGAGAATTTTCTTGAATCATGCTCTGCCTTGTTTTGTGAAATTTTCATCAAACCTTTATACAATAGCAGTTATATCATTTACATACTTCATATAGATATATCCAAAGGCCAAACATCGAATAAAATCACACACATAATTTAACCACATTTTGGGTCACCTTACAGTGAACCTATCCTTTTAACTCATTAGCCTCCAAAGTAACCTTCTATTGATACTTAGTGCAATGCATCACCTTAAGGTCATAAGGAAAATCATACATTAAACTTACATAAGACAACACAAACCCTCCTAGAATTATAATAAATCAAAGACACATTTAAGACAATACAATAAGTATATGAAAGTAACCTACATCAACTTGCACATAAACTAACTTCACTTCACATCAATGCATTATAAGACCCTACCCATAATACTACTCGAAGTCTACTAGTGCAATGCATATGTTAATCCCCATAACCTTACACATAAATATTAAATTAATCATAAGAACACAAGCCTTAACATTCTATTTATTACATAAACAAGTAAGTGAAGACAACTTCATTTAGGTCACAAGCCTTTATCATGTAGGCAATTACATAATTAATTAAGAATATCAGACAGACCCGGGTACGGGTTCAATACACTGATAATACCATGCATTTTCATCACCGCGACAATAAACAAATACTGCAAAGTTCATGCCTATGGACCATATATATAAACATATGCATTATAACCCCTTTCTAGGAAAATGGCAAGAGCCACTTGTGCAATGCATAGGTGAAGTCCCATAACCCCACCTATACTAAGCAAATACACTTAGGTTATCCGAGTTAGGGTCTTTACTTTACTTCCATTGTCTATTTAAATATAGGGAACCTATAGCCTTAATCGACCCTAAGACTATGGGTGCTACATGTAATTTGGTGTTGTAGAGCCTTACACCAATGGATATTATTATTACCTAGACAAGGTAGAACACTAATACATGCTAGCATACTAAGTTAAATAACTTTCTAGATCCTATGTGGCAAACATATTTTAATGGCATTTGGTAGACATGTATTTTGGGTCGGGAAAACGGCTCTGGGTTATTGCAATGGGACTTTTTTTGTCCATATGGAAACATATCACTTTAGGGCCCTTTGGGCGGTGAGTGATCACTACCTCATGAGGCTTATGTTTACGTACCTCCCTCCAATTGAATGGAAACCCCTCAATTCAGTTTCATCTGTCTAAGCTTAAGTGTTCCTTTTTATTAAAGCCTTTATTACACTATTTAATCAATTGGTCTTAGGAGAGTCATCTCCTCATATGCTTAGCTCATAGTTCATAGATGAGAATTCATCAACCTATATCATGTAAGAAACCCTTTCAAATGGACATAGCATATGTAAGAACCTATCTAGTCTAGGATAAACTTGTCACGTCTTTCAAGGAACCTCTATTGACTAGATGTTCATCTCACTGTGGGTGCGTATACATTATATGTTACAAAACCTTCACATCACCGTTAATGCCACAAATGTTCATATATCATGCATAAGCCTACATGTATAACTATATGAGTAATCCTTCATCTAAACACAAAGACACTAATGCACAATTCCCCCCAAAAAAAATTACTTTTTTCATCATATTATATGCTTAACATCAGAGCAGCTAAGTAACATTCTTAACTTGTCCCATACCTTTTCATTTTATGGTACATAGAAACCAAAACTAGGAACTAACCTTTCTAAACATGCATCATTTAGGAAAGGTCAATTCAATTTATAACACACACATGGACAATGTGCTGACATTCCCTTCTGTTTTTAAAAATGGACCTACGAATCATTCTTTCTAAACCATACAAAGTCAGATAGTTTTTCACTATGACGCACATATTTCATTTTTAAAATGGCGCAATTTCTCATTATCAGGCTAACCTACCTATAAAAAGTGACTTCAAACATGCTTCTTACCTTATCTCATGAAGTCAAATGCAGAATTAACATATCAAGATGCATAATAATCATGAGAAAACCATGAAGTTAATCAAAAATTTCCTTTACAAGTACATTAAAATCTTGAAAATAATCTTAAGATAGGGCCTATCAAGACATACCATAATAAAGAGGTCATGCGATTCATACTTAAGAGACGACCCCTATCATGAACAAGCTTACTAGGAATTCATTAGTTTCATGTCAAAGGAAGAATAGAAGGATAAGATGGAAATTTGTAAAACATTACTACTCACCTCACATCACCCACTTAGGGTAAAGCAAATTAAGAGCAACTTAACCCAACCTCAAGAGGATCTTAACTTAATAACCTTCATTTTCATCACCTAATATTAATTACCACTTGAGAAGGAATTATAGAAAGTCAACTAATGCATTCTAAACCTTATCATATATGCAAATTATAAAAAAATTCAAATTAAGTGAAGCTCTTCAACCACATGTGGTTTTAACAATACAAGACAAACACCAAGGTCATCAACCCTAGGGGGTAAAACAAAGGAGGTTACTCATAGGACGCTTCCTTTTCCATTTACCTTACCGTAAGGTGACTTCTAGGTCAAATCTACCCCATCATCACCCTATCACCCTACAAGGACCCCACTACCTTACATCCTAAGACAAAGCCTATACAAAACTTCAATCTATGTAAAAAAGTTATGTAAGGGTCAAAAATATAAACAGGGGAACATTTGAACCATTATACACATACAATTAGGCCACATGCATCTTTACCATTAAACTTATTCCTAAAGTATTCCAAATTTAACCATATCATTATAATACCATCATGCAAAACCATATAGTAGCATACCATTAAAAAAAGAAACTCATTTTCACCATATCAACTCCTAGCGTGCTTTAACCATATCATAACATATAATTTCCAACAGAACAAGCCATTTCACATGGGTCTCACATATAGCGACAAGGGACATCATACCAACATATCATTGTAAAATTCACATTCACATATACTCATAAAACCCTTTAATAACCAGATAATAAGCAGGCCTCAACCCCCGTTTTTGTTTTCCTCTCCTCAAGCATAGAGATACAATTTCATCTAAGCTATCACATATAAAAGACCACTGGAGAAAAAAACATAACAGAGAGATGTTATATAGCTAATTTCTATGGAACGACATGAGAACAGTAATGAAGGGAAACTCTATAATTCTATAGCTTCTCGCTTATAGAGTTGTTGCGATTCACACGATGATCGATACTCTACTAGACATGGTAATATGAGACTTTTAGAAGCTAGCACCACTTTCATAAATCTCTGTCTCTGATACTACGTTTGGCATATCAAAGAATAACCCCCTAGAAGTAACATGGCATACTTGACCTCTCAGAGGTCTTATACAAGACCATAGTTATTACTTATCTCATTGTCATCGATAAATTTTGCGTAAAATTTTAAACTTTTCACAATACATCATATGGCTAATACAAAACATCATTCATATATATAATATCTAATTACATCTGTAGACACCTATTCTCCGTTTTTGCAATCTTTGGCTCACCTGTAACGACCTGTTTAGTTGTCGTTTTGAGCAGCAGATTTTATTTCTGGAAAACTGGCAGAGCAACGTATGGCCACTACGGATTGTCACGGTCACGACGGACCGTCGTGGAGCTTCGTCCCATGAACTTTGAAATTCGGAACTTGGGTACTGACAATCGACCTCTCTGAACGCCCTTACGAAATGGCAAACGGACCGTCTCACAGCACGACGGCCCGTCAGAGACTTTTTACTAAACTCAGTCTCCGACCCCGCCTGGTATTACGCAGCCCTGACGGGCCGTCGTGCCTGCGACGGTCCGTCCTGCTGTCCGTCGCAAGGGTCAGAGACTTTATTTTAGTCAAAGTCCTTGTGACGGGCCGCGTCGCTGAGATGGTCCGTCCTGCCATTTCGTCGTGGCTTTCAGAGAGTCCTTTCAGTACCCAATTTCAGAATTTTACGTTCATGGGAACGTTCTTTAAGACTCTTCTAGACCGTTCTTGGTGATGCGACCCATTTCCGTGAATCTAGAATGTTATGGAGGTGTGATACTGGACATATTAGGAGGAATTGTCCAACAGAGCAATGACCCCCAATAGCTAGAGGTTAGAGGTGGTCATGGGCCGAGGCCATTATTCTGGAGGGCATGGTGGGCCGAGGTAATGGTGTCACCAAAACGGTCGGGGTGATGGGAAAATTGGAGCCAGTACCTCCCAGACATGGTCGGTACACCAACAAAACAACGAAGGGCCCATTGTTATTGCTTTCCCTGTGAGATCAGAGGCGGAGACTCCGAGGCTTTCACACAGGTCATCTTCGGTTTGTGATTGCATGGCTTCTGTATTGTTTGATCCTGGACCAATTTTCTAGTATCTTCCTCATTTGCTAATGGTCTAAACTTTTACAAATTGGATTACTTGATATGCCTATTCTTACGTTTCTACTCCGTGGGTGAGTCTTTGGTAGTTGAAAAAGTGTTATAGGTCTTTTGTTGGTGAACTTGTGGGGATCAACACTTAATGTAGATTTGTTAATCTTAGAAATGTTGGATTTTGATGTAATTCTGGGTATGACTTGGCTTTCCTCTGTGAATTTTGGCAATCTTGGATGTAAATGCTAAACGGTGACGTTTATCCACGCCGGGACAGATCCTTAAGTGTTGGAGGGTGACTACCCTTCCAATCCTGGGGCGTATATCTCCTTCTTTGTGCTAAGAAAATGGTTAAGTTAAGGGTGTTTAGCTTTCTTGGCACATCTCAAGAGACCACCAGACCCAAGTACCTTCGAATTGAGTCGGTTTCGGTGGTCCGTGCTTTTCTGATTTGTTCCTGCCGACCTTTTCCGGGCATTGCCACAAGATAGGGATGTGACTTCTGTATTGATCTTTGAACCGGGTACCGCCCCATTTCTATACCCCCCGTTAGAATGGCTTTCGCGATAAGAGATTAAAAGCCCAACTTCAAGATTGGTTTAGCAAGGCTTCATTAGACAAATTGCAGTCTCCTTGTGTGGCTCCGGTTTGTTTTTTTGTGAAGAAGAAGGATGGGAGTTTTCGATGTTGCAATAAATATAACCGACAGTTGAACAGGTACCAATAAAGAACAGTATCCTCTTCCTTGTCATTAATGACGTGTTCGATTTCATTTACAAGGTGCTTTGTGTCGTCTCTTATATTGACTTGATATCCGGTTACATCATTGAAATAATACGGGCAACGATGTGCCAAAGACTGCGTTTAGAACCAGGTAATGGCATTATACCAATTGTAGTGATGTTTGTGCTTTTGTTTCTTACGAATGCCCCTGCGGCTTCATGAGTTTGATGAACAGGATTTTTCAGGCCATATTTGGATCTCTTTATGGATCGTTTTTAGTGATGATATACTAATATACTCTAAAAGTAAGGAGAACATGAGGAGCATTTGAGAATGGTATTTGGAAATGTTGATTGGAGAAAAAGCTTTAATGCAAGTTCACTAAGTGGTAGTTTTGTCTAGAGCAGTGTCCTTCTTGGGGCACGTGGTTTTTCTAAGGATGGAGTGATGGTGGATCCTTCTAAGATCGAAGTAGTGAAGAATTTGGTAAGACCTACTAATGTGTCAGAAATAAGAATCTTTGTTTGTTTAGCCAGTTATACCACGATTTTTGCAAGGAATTCTCTTCTTTTGTTTCGGTTCTCAACTGACGAACTTGACTAAGCAAAAATGTTCAATTTGTATGGTCGATGAATTAATTAGGAAATCTTCAGAACTCAAGACGTTGGTTGACTCGGCTCAATTCTCCACCTGCCAGTGAAGGGAAGACTTTCATTGTCCTATTGTGAATGCATCCTATTCATGTTTGGGTTCGGTGCTAATGCAAGAGAAGTAATGTGAATTGCCTTAGCTTCAAGACAATAAAAGTGCATGATCGTACTATCATAACTCATGATTTTTGGAATTGGCCGCGGGTAAGTTGTTTGCAATTAAGCATGGAGACCGATTTATATGGGGTTAAGTGTGAGTCTATACGGTCACTCGTATCCTAGCAGTAGGTCTTTACTTCAAAAGATTGACACTTGAGACAGAGGAGATGGATGGAACTCCTGAAGGACTATACGACATCACTATTTGTATCATCCTGGAATGCGAATGTTGTTAGCTGGATGCTTTAAGTAGAAAGCGGGAGCATGGGAAGTCTAGGGCTCACTTGCAAGCTTCTAGACGCCCATTGGATAGAGAAAGTTCATTCTGGCTAACGACCTTATGAGATTAGAGTAAATGAAAAGGGAGGATTTTAGCTTGGTGGAGGCAAGATCTTCCTTCCTATGACAAGAATTAAGGGAAAGCAGTTTAATGATAAAAAATTGATCCGATCTAGATAAAGTTTTGCAATTAGGGCTAAAGAAGCGACAATCGATAGGAAGGTGTTTTGAGGATTCAGAGAGAGGGTATATGTACCTCCCCGTTGATTGTATTTGATCAACCTATTCTTAGCAGAGGCTCATATTCCGGATATCGAATACATCCAGGTGTCAACCAAGATGTGACCGTGACCCTAAGCAACACTTTGGTGGAGTAGAATGAAGCGGGATATTGTGAATTTTATTGCCAAATGTCCAAACTGTCACAAGTAAAGTATTAACACCAAAGGCCCGTAGGAACAGTTCAGAGAATGCCCATTCCGAATGGAAATGGGAGATAATCGCAAATGAGACGTCGTGGTTGGTCTTTTCCCAAGACGATGGGGTAAGTACGACTCTATTTGGTGATGTTTGATAGGTTAACTAAGTCTGCTCATTTTTCCGGTTAAGGTGATTTACAATGCCGCTAAGCTAGCCAAGATCTATATCTCAGAAACGTTCGATTTCTATGGGGTCCCACTATCCATCATATCAGATAGAGGGTACGCAGTTTACTTCTGATTTTTTGGAAAACATTGCATGCGGGATTGGGTCAGGTTTTGGATCTTAGTACTTGCCTCCATCCTTCAGACCGCGGTCAGTTAGAGCGAAACGATTCAAGGGTGAGGATTCTTCGTGCATGTGTGATAGAATTTCGGTGGCCATTGGGGATAAGCTTCTTACCTCTTAGCGGTAGTTTTCAATACCATACTTAGCTATCACTCCAGCATTGATAATGGCTCCATTTGAAGCATTGTATGTTAGGAGATGCAGTCCCCCCCATTGGTTGTTTTTGATGCATTTGAGGTTAGACTGGGGTAACTGACCTTTTGAGGGACTCCGTTATGTAAAAGGTGGAAATCCATTCAGAAAAGCTTCGAGCGGCGGCAAGTAGGCAAAAAAATATGCAGATCGAAAGGTTAGAGACTTAGAGTTCATGTAGGGGAACACGTCTTGTTGAAAGTTTTTGCCACTGAAAGGTGATGCGGTTTGGTAAAAAGGAAAGCTTAGTCCTTTATTTGTGTCCTTTGAAGTTCGGAAGCGAGTAGGGGAGTGGCTTATGAATTAGCTTTGCTCCAGCACTCTCCGGAGTACTCCGGATTCATGTGTCGATGTTGAAAAGATAACCATGGGAATGAACTACATTATCCTTTGGGCGGTATTCAGTTTTGCTTGTGAGAATTTGTCTTTTGAGGACGGCCTGTTTCTATTTAAGATAGAGGAAGTTCGCACGCAAGTTGATGTCAGGGGGATTCATCCTTCAGGTGCAATGGAAGAATCGACCGTTGAGAAGCTACTTGGGATAAAGGAGGCCGATAGCAAGAAAGATACCGCACATTTTTTATCACACTCAGTTACTTTCCTTTCACTCTTTTTTTCTTCTCGTGATCGTTCGGGACGAACGATGGGTAAATTAGTATCTATTGTAACGACCTGTTTTTTTAGTAGTTTTGAGCAGGCATATTTTTATTTCTGGAAAACTGGCAGAGGCAACGGTGCCACGACGGACCGTCACGGTCACGACGGGACCTCGTGGAGGTCTCGTCCAATGACACTTAAAATTCCGAAATTGGGTACGAAAATCGACTCTATGAACGACCACACGACGAAATGGGCAGGAGGACCGTCTCAGGCACGACAGGCCCGTCACATGACTTTTACTATAATCAAAGTCTCTGACACCTTGCATGACCAGCAACACGGACCGTCGCGGCACGATTGCCCGTCACGGTCTGCTTAATCCCAAGGCGGGGTCGGACTTTCTGATTAAATAATTTAAAGGGGCGTTTTGGACTATTTCCTCTTTAATTATAAAGTAAAGGGTTAATGTTAATAGTCTATTACTGATGGTATAAAAGAGGTAACCTTAAGTTAATTAGTGATTATAGTGCCATCTTTTAAAACTTAATTTAATATGATAATAGTGGTAAAAGAAGAGGGTTTGAATAAGAAAAAGAAATCACATCAAGAGAGAGAGAGGATCGAATGAGAGAAGGTGAGAATCAACAGAAGAGATAACACCAAGGTTGGGAAATTCTTGCGTGATCTCTAGTCTTCGGTGGAGTAGGTTAGGGTTTTTACACTATTCGTACTAAAACTCTTAATAGCGAATGATATTTGTTGGGTAGTATATGAGCTCATTCTTTATAATGCTTAATTGTTTGTATGCCTGATGTGATTTTATATATAGGTATTGTGGATGAACCAAGCAATGTTGAGGCTTATTGAATCCCAAATCTTGATAAAAACCTTAATCTCTTGTTACTGAATACGCCTGGAATAAATAGAAGGCTTGATGAACTAAAGTGATGAGATTATGACGCCTGGTATAAATAACGGCAAGGCTGATGAATTAATAGAAATGAGATTAGTGGATCGGAGTGTCACGTAACCGACAACATAGAATTAGTGGGACGGGTTTCACGAACGACACGTAGATGTATGGTGATCGGAGTGTCACGTACGATACATAGAATTAGTGCGTGACGTGGTGTCACGAACTGCACTGTAGATTAGGGGATCGGAGTGTTCACGTAGCCGACACATTGAATTATGGGATCGAGTGTCACGTTCCGACACATCGTAGTAAGGGGATCGGAGTGTCACGTACCGACACAAGAGGAATAAGCGATTGAATCTTGAAATATGCATATACCTCAATCTAAAGAACATGTATCCCAAATGCGTAGGTTATGGAGGCCTTGATGTCTCACAGATATGTTCGGTTAGCTATAAATATGTTTGTATGTTGCTATCACATGTTAAGAAATATTAGTTGATTTTATGATGTTATCTGACTATATTGCTTTCTAATTTTGGAGTTGGCCGATGAAATATCGACTCAGTACTTGTGGTTGTACTGACCCCCTACTTTTATTTTTTTTTCTTGTATATTGTGGATGCATCAAACGCTCCGTCATCTCAACTCAACAGTATTCTACGCCAGTTCTTTCGTCACATCACCAATAAATTCCGGATCTTCAATGGTGGCTCATGCTCTTCTTGGACTGATCTCTTCCTCAGTCTATGCCTTGATGTTTCGGCATAAAAACTTTAAAGCTTTTATTTGTTTTAGCTCCTTAGAATACTCTTAGTTTAGTAAAAGTGAATCATATATTTCTTGTGTGGATGACTTTCCAGATTTTGGGAATTAGATAGATGTTTTGAATTTAGAAGTTATTGAATTGGTCTTTAGTTATGAGTTTTACGTTTCTTCCGCCCTACTTAATGTTGATATAAAGTGGAAATGATGAGGTTTCGATTGGGTGGTTTGCTACACATAGGAAGGTAAAAATGTGGTGGCCCAGTCCGGCGCTTCGCTTTTGGGTCGTGACATCACATACAAGAGTAATTTACGGACACGGCCCTTAACCATATCATAGGTATAATATTAAAGAACTTTAGAAAGTAAGCCATCAGTAGGAAATCCTTTGAACTTAGGACCCCTTTTCCTTGAAACTTGGGATCACATTATGATCCCCAATTTTAGAGACCTCCTTTTCAGCATCCCTAACCTGCAGTTTGTGTAAAATGTATAGATTCGATGTTAATACAAAATGACTAATTATTGTCACCATGACAAACCTTTATTAAAAAATACTTTTCTTGAATATATCTTCATGCCTTTTTGTAAAATATTAAGAAAATAATTATACAATAGAAATTATTCACATACTTTATATAGATATATTCAAAGGCCAAACATCATATAAAACAAAACTAAAAATTTAAGCAACATTTGGGGTCACTTTACATTGAGCTATTCCCACTTTACAGTGAACCTCCCTTTTAATTCATTAGCCTCCCAAGTAACCCACTAGTGGTACTTGGTGCATTCCATCACCTTAATGTAAGAAGAAACACCATAAATTAAACTTACATAACCCAACACATACCACCATAGAAGTATAATACATCAAAGACACGTTTAAGCCAATACCATAAAATTTTTATAATAAGGTACATCCACTTGCAAATAAATTTACTTTATTTCACATCAATGCAATATAAGATCTTACTAATAATCCTACTCTAAGTCTACTAGTGCAATATATATGTGAAGCCGCACAACCTAACATATACTTTGTAAACCTATCATAACACCACAAGCCTTAACATTCTGTTTCATACATCCACAAATAAGTGAAGACAACTTATTTATTTGAACAAGTCATAATCATATAGTCATTAAGATCAATTATTATGCATATACAAAGAGACCACTTCATATAGGCTCATACTATGCATTTCACAACAACAAGTAGACAAATACTACAAAGTTATGCACAAGGAACATATACATAGACACATGCATTATAACACCTTCCTAGGACTTTTCTCAAGTGCCACTTAAGCAATGCACAGGTGAAGTCCCATACCTCAAAACTACACTTAGGTTACCTAGTTAGGGTCCTTACTTTTCTTCCATTGTCCATTTTACTTTAGGCAAACTATAGCCTTAACCGACAGTAAGACCATGCGTGCGACATAGAATTTCATTTTGTATAGACTTACCATAATGGAAGATGTTCTTACCCAGCCAAGGTAGAACATTAACACATTCTAACATACTAAGTGAGGTAACTTGCTACATCCTATGTGGAAAGTATAGTTATGGAACTTGGAGGCATATATGTGAAAACCCTATTTATGCCAAATGTGGCATTATGGTTATTCACTATGGAAACATCAATCTATAGCCTTTAGGCTATGAGTCTAACCACCTCATGATGCTTATGGTGACCTACCTTCCTCTAATGGGAAGCGACATCCCTCACTTCAAGTTTAGTCGGTGCAAAACTAAGTTCCCTTTTTATTAAAAACCTTTATCAACTTTATCTTATAAAATTAGGATTTGGATATTCATCTCCTCATATGCTTAGCTCATAGGTCATAGATGGGAAATCATAAACCTAGATCATGTGCGAAACCCTTTCATATGCACATAGAATATGTAAGCACCTATCTAGTTTAGGATACACCTGAGAACACCTTTCAAGGCTTCTCTATTGACTAGATATTCATAAGTGTGTGTGTATACTTATCTGTGAGCAAACTTTTAAGATAACACATAAATGTCACACATGTTTATATATCAATGCATAAGTCTACAAGTATATTTATATGAGCAATCCTTTCATATAAAAACACTAAGAAACTATGCACATTCATACTTCATCATAATATATACTTAAAATCAGAGCCAGATAGTCCTATTTCCTTACTTCTTAACTTCCATACATTGTTCATGTACATTAAACCCAATCTAGGAACTTATCCTGTTAAGGTGGATATTTGTGAATGCATAAAAAGGTCCCCATACCTTTGCCCATACTAGTACAACCTAGCCCTATAAATCATCCTCCTTCGGAATCCATAACCGACTCACATACATTTACTTGACATGGTTTTTTAGTTTACACATATCTGAATATTAGAACTACTACCTTTCATTAGACACTATGACTCTTTACTACATGGTAGGCATGCATAATGTGTTAGTGTTTCTATATATTAGTCAGCATGATCACATAATGACTATAAACCGACACATTGAGGCAGCCACCTCTTTAGACCACAAAGCGCAACCAAACATAGACCACAAAACAAAATTTAGCATAGGAAAAAAGCTAACTTCATATTACACTTTAAGAATCCTAATATTATCTATTCACACCTTCACATAAGGTTACATGGATTGAGGTCATCAATCCTTAACACTTCATTTATGGAAGCTCCTACACATGATCTTAACATAGGTATTTACATGCTTATAACACTAGCTACATTACCTAGATTGACGACTCAAATAGAAGTCTAGGCACAAGTTTAACATATTGTGATCATCATAACCACACACCCATATATTCAATTTTCCTTCAAGACCATGGTCAAAACATATATAATGAAAATAAAGTAAACACCTCCACCATAAGTGGATCATACAACACAATGTCATACAAGTATTCATCAACAATACTATTCAGGGAGAAGCAGAAGAGTAGAGCAATCCTTGCCAATCGTTTAGCCTTTGGTCATCATTGACCATTATTACTCTTTAATCAAAAATTCAAGTATAGGGACGTATCTAAAGTACAATAATCATTTATAAAGTCATGCATAAGCTACTACAAGGCCTTGCTACAAAATAGTACAATACATCACCAACATACTTGAAGGTAGAAGGACACACATCATTAACAAATTTCACTTCCATGGATCATAAATCATATTTCATCAATAGTATAAATCTAGGGCTGTATCTAAATATACATTTAACATAATGAAATCATGCTTAATTAAATACAAGATTAAGATACTAATATAGGCATTAAACTATCAATTTAGTAAGAGCAGAGGAAATAGGCAATTCTACTAATTCCCTAAATCAGATCATTCATCTATTGTTATCAAGTCATTAACTATTAGGCATACCTAAGGAGATTCTTCTTAATTGAATCAATCATGCTTCATCTAATCCTACAATCGAGATGACATCACATGCATATCATTATCAATCAATAGTATAAAAGAACCTTGATCAATTCATACAAGCCTTCTTTAATTTGTTGTTACAAGATTCATAACCATAGTCCAACCATTATATTATATTAAGGCAGTAAAAACAATCATCTTAACATACTCGAATGCAATATTCATACATTATAAGGCCAATGTTATAGTGAACACATAGCGACATAGGCTAGACTTATTCAAATATTCATATATTTATATACATGGACCATTATAAAAAATTAACCATAATTATACATAATGAATAGTAGACATAAGAAATTCAACGTAATAGAATCAGAAATCCACTAATAACAAGCCATGATCACAATGCCCATGCATAGGCTAAATCGAGTTTGTGAAAACACATGGGTTAACAAAGCAATTGTAGTAAAATTAAAGTTAAAACCAATACATTACCATCAATTAGTCATAATTAAGCCTTTGAAAACTTTTTGAGAAAGAAACCATGGCTAGATTGAAGAAGAAGAAATTTGATCATGAAATCTTTTGGAAAACTTTGATATTAGTTGTCTAGATAGAAGGATAACTAGAGATGAAGGATCACTATAAAATAGCATATTTGCATCATCTTCCACAAAGAGATTCAGATGGAGCAATTTGGATTCTATACACTTTTAAACTATCTTGTTGTAAAGCAATTAGATAGAGTAAAGCGATTCATACCAACTCCCTTTAAAATCGATCACGCACGCCCTCAACATATCCTCCAAGGTATTAATAGCGTACTTGATGCTTATCGTAACCAACAACACTACTTTTGATTCAAGTATCTATAATTGACGATAACATAGTAACCCAACCGAGGGTTGGGGTCGTTCCCCAAATGAGCGGTAGTGAAAATGTGTAGCGAATTAGAATCTAATTGTAATTAGATGAATCTAAAGAAATTAACGAGTTAAAAAACTACGAACTAAGGGGGTTACACAAAAGTGTCACATATCTAATTAGGGGTTTGTCATAAGTAGAAAAAAATAGCTAAAAATAAAAAAACTAAGCAATGAGAGGGGAATTCATGGGATATGACGGTAATACAGATTAATCTTGCTTATTGGGTACATGATTTTGATATAAAATTTGTAGAAAGATAATTTCTAGGGTAAAATTTATATGGAAAGAAGCTATCTCTCGAGCAACTTACCCCATTTAAAATGGGTTCCTCTTGGACACCCATTTCTCGTATTAAGACAAGTGTATGCCTTAACCCACTCATTCTCTCGAGCTAAGTGTTATGATATTGGACTAGGGATCACCCTCTCGGTTTGAACATCATGTTTACCCACTCCTTAGGCCATCAATCTAGCGGTCATGGGTTCGAGACTTCTATATCTAGCAAGCCAAAAACATATTGGTGAACCTGTATTTGCACCTAATAATTTATTAGATTAAATTACAACTATTAGACCACATCTCTAGTAAAATACATTTAATCTTCCAACAAAGAAGCCCTACAACAATATTACCCCATATTTACCAAATCTCACACCTAGAAAGAAGTTTTTAGCAACACATAGAGAAATAGAAATTATACCTTCAATGATGTTGAAATCTAATGGGTATGACTAATATAGTCTTTATATTAGCAAAGAAAGAAGAATAAAAGTGACCCACCTCCAAAATTGAAAAAGATAAAAGAAAAATATAGTACTAAAATAATGTAATTTTTTTTTCTCTAAGTTTATATACTACAATAATGATCGAACTCCCAAAAAATCAAGTCTACTATTATTTATAGCTTTCAAATCTGTGCTGCAGCGGATCATTAAGAAAATTTAGTGGGAACATTTGATTGATTCATTGTTTCGCCCATTCGTGTAGTCCACCGCCTTATAGTAGAGTCTTCAGCATCGTCGTGCTTTTGTTCATTGCGGCAATAAGATAATTCTTGGTGGAACTACTCGGTGATGCACCAATTGCTCTTCTGTTTTGCCAATTTTACCCTTTCATTAAAGTCTCAGCACACAAGAACTAAAGGCAATGTATAACTCATTGGCGATCCACTAAGTGGCCTCAAAATCCTTATAATTCCATTCGTTAATTCTCTTCAGACTGTTTTCTCAATTTTCATCACATATTTAGATAAATGAACCATTAAAGGATACTATGTCTACTATAGTACATCCCATAATGAGTCTGATTTTTCAATTAATCAACACCCCCAACTCAAAATTTTGTTTGTCCTCAAGTAAAACTCAAGTTCAGCAGTTCAAAAACGATGTGTCAAATAGTTCTACACATGAATCAATAATTAATTCACACAAAAACACTAAAACTACTTAAGAAAGTATCAATTGTGTACTCAAAGAATAAAGTTGTGACACATAATTATCAAAGAATCTTAAGATCGTATTACTCCTTCAAATAGAATTGGAAGCTAAAACATAAGCATTTGAATGGCCTCAAACAAATGATGATTTTATTGTGTCACATAATTTTATGATAAATTTAAATTTTACTACTCAGATACAATGCTCACTCTCAAAAAGAGGAACACAATGAATGCTTTCAAACATAGGTTTACCCTTATGTTCCAGTCAACAATCGTTTCTACTTTCTTAAGATCAAAAAGTTCTTTCTAGAGCTTGTAATGGGGTTGAGTAGTAAGGTATGATCATTTTTTCATAGTTATTAATGGTCCTCAAGAATTGTTGTGGCTATAACACCTTCTTTCTTCTTCCTTCATCATCATTGCTACTGCACATAAGTCATCCTATTAAGCAATTCCCATGGATTTCTTGGAAACCCTATTTCTTTATTACTTTTACTCAAAATAAATTCTTTTTCATTTCTTTTCTTTCCTCTTTTTTTTCTTCTCTTGTTTTTATACTTTCCCTGTGTTTCTTTCGACTTTTCCTTTTTTCTTTTCACTAGACCCCCAACATAGGGTTTTTGCCTAAATTACAATTTCAATTAAAACAATCATTCAGCATTATTACGGGAAATGGATCAAGAAGGGTTTAGTCTTCATCATCTTTTTTCTAATGAAGGTTAATACTCAATGGGTGTTCAAGAAAGGTTCACACACTCACAAGGGAGGTCACAAGAGATGTGCGTGTCGAATTGGCTCACACTCTTTCGAAATTCCTAAGATCATATCAAGAGTGATCGTTACTTAGTTTACTAGTCTAATGGGAAAAATTCTATGTGTTTTCATGGATAGTTCAAGGTAATTTTATCACAAAGAGATGAATACTTAGTCTAACAAGACTCCATAGTTTAGATGTTGTGCGAGAGTCATCACAAGAAAATCAATTTGACACATGGCTGTTCAAAACGAGATGCAAAGAAATTACATATTGTCTATGCAACTTCATTTTTTCTCATCATAGCCGCACATTAAAGTTTTTTATTGATAGAACTATTTAATTCATCGGTATTGATATGAAAGAGGACTCAAACTTACAAAATAATAAACACTTTGAACATAAGAGGTGAGAAATATTATTGAAAAATGACATTTTTTTTTGAAACATAAAAAATTGTTTTGCAATTAAAATCGACACGATGATATAAGCTTAAATAGTCGCACTAGTAGTATAAACACTGAACGATAGAAACAACCTAATTATCAAATAAAACAACACATGAAGGTGGGACTCACCCCACCACAAATAAAAACATTTGTCCTCAAATGCAACTGATAAATATCTTTTGGTAAAAATAATGAAAAAATAAAGAGGAAGGCAAAGAGGTGATCTTGTCTAGCTTCTCGCTCCATATGTCAGGACATCACGGTTCGCTGCACCAGCCTTAAATTCCATAATGGTTCCTGGAGTATGATCATTCTTGTTCTCATGTTTTTTATTTTCTTAGCCTTTACAATTATATTAGTCGTGATTATCCTCTCCAAGTTATGGCCTACCAGAAAGGATTTTATACCCGCGTAGAATCCATATTTCCATGAAGGAATGGTGGTGCGAATGGGAACCCTCCTGCTGGAACTTGATCTGTTACTCATTTATTCTTTACATGAGACAATTTTTTAGAATGAGTTTGTGAAGACGCTAAAGCTAATATGATGGTGTCAGTTTGTGAAGATGCAAAATTGACGGAGAGTAAATGTAAAGGGAAACTTTATATAAGACCTCCAAAATTAGTTAGTGTGTGTAGAGTCTCACTTGTGCCCATAATATTGTTATAATTCTAAATAGAGAGTTTTAAATTAATAATGAGTGACTTAAAATCATTTGGAATCCAAACGCTAAGGGACGACCAAGACGTTCAACGACTAGTCACATAAGGGGACATATGTGTTTTTATGTGATTATGTTTGTTTTATGAGCTTATATTGAAATTATATGATTCATAATGATATTTATAGGTAGATCTTATTTTCATGAAGTTGAATGTCAAACGTCCAAGACAGTCGAAAGTTAGCCCTTCGACGCATTTAAGTGTGCTTAGCATGCTTCTATGTGTTGTGTGTTGTTTGAAGGTCAAACTTGTATGGAAGGTCCTACACATGCGTATGAGTGTATTTTCGTTTGAAACGTACGAGAAAAACTATCCAAGGAACAATCAATCATCCTTGAGGAGGACCCTACTGTGGGCAAAATTTGTCCCATGTCGGCAACTTATTGCGTTAGTGTTCACGGACGACTTCACAGAAAGTGGAGTGGACCATGGTACATGAAGTTGGTAGTGGAACTTCCTTAGACACTTGGAGGTTTGAAAATCAATGGATACACTCTCCAAGGACCACAGACTTTCATAAGGGTCGTGAACCATGTTTATGGACCGTGAAAGTGGTCGTGGTCCTTGCGCGGGCTGGCCAAGATTTATTTTGCAAATAAATTCCATTTAATTATATATTAATTGGTATTGATTTTTAATTGTTTATACATTAAATATAATTATTTTAAGGTATTTTCCGAAGTCAAAAACCCCATACCCAATTCAATTTCGAAAAATTAGACTTCCCTCCAAAAATAAAACAATTCTAGGAACCTCCATTGGAGATAAAGCTCAAGGTCAGCTTGTAGATTGGATTTTCATGTATACTTCACCAAAATTTTCATGTTTTATTCATATAATAAAGGTATGGTTATCCTTCATCTCTACTTATCTTCCATCTAGAGAGTTAATCTCAACGTTTTTAAAAATATTCCATGATCAAAGTTCTTCTTCAATCTATTCATGGGTTATTTCTAAAAACATTTTCAAAGGATTAATCATTATGAATTGATGATAATGTATTTATTTTAACCTGAATTTCAATTCAATTGCATTGTGAACTAATGTCCCTTCCAAAACTCTATTCAGCCTATGCATGGGCATTATGATCGTTGTTTGTTATTGGTGGATTTGTGATTCTACTACGTTGAATTGCTCATGTCAATTGTTTATTATTTATATTGATTTTGACAATTGGCTTATGATACACCATGTGGAGCAATATCTGATGATGAAACAAAACTAGAGCCTTTGTTAGCCTTTGTTCTTCTATGTGTTCACTGTAAGTTTGACTTTATGGTGATTATTTTAGGAATTCAATTATGTGAACATCATTGTATCTACTGCTATAGTTTTATATTATGTATGAATTTTGCTTATGAATCTTGGGTGATCAAATCAAACAAAACATTGTATCAATTAATCTGGGTTCTTCTAGACTATAGATTAGTAATGTAATGTATGTTATATGATATCTATACTAGGGTAGATGAAGCATGATTTCATTTGAGAAATGATCTCTTTAGATACTGCCATATACTTATATTGTTGATAAAATATGATTGATTAACAAGACTAAGGAAATTTGTTTATGATCTATAACTCTCTACTTTCTAGTATATATGTGATTTATTGTATTATGTTGTAGAATGATCTTCTAACGATATGTACATGTTTTATTTCATAATTAATGTACATTAAGTTACAGCCCTATACATATATTATTGATTAAAATGGTGTATTTATCAATATTGATCAAAAGTTTTATAAATTAGTAAGTCTATTATTTTTCCTCTACTTTTCTATATGATGGTAGTTGATGAAGCCTTGTATGGAATTATTTGGTATGTTTTACTTATGGTGGCGGTGTTTATTTTGTTGTCTATATATATGTGTGTGTTTAATATGGCGTTGAAGGAAAATTGATTAATACATGAGCGTGTCCTTAGAGTTATAAGCATGTAAATGGTATTTTATGATAATGTGTAGTTGCTGCCATTAATGAAGTGTTAAAGATTGATGATCCGTACACATGTACCCCTGTGTGAATGTATTAATAGTTAATTTTAGGATTCTTAAATTGTAAAATTCAGTTACCTTCCCTCCTATGCTCAATTGTGTTGTGTGGTCTATGCTTGGTTGTGCAATGTGGTATTAAGAGGGTGCGTGCCTTAATGTGTAGTTGGTAGGCATTATCTTATCACGTTGACCAATGTTCACAAACACACACACTTAAACATTATGCATTCTTACAATGTAATAAAGGTTTATAGTGTCTAATGAAAGGTTGATCTCATATTCACTTAATGTCTGTTATTATGCATTTAAGGTATAAATATGTGAAGCATGTTATTCATTCCATTAACTAGGATTATTTGATAGGTTAACTAGTATGGGAAAGATTATGGGACCTTGTCTATATATTTCACATGTGTGCCTTAATAGGATAGTTCCTATGTTTTGTTTCCTGTGTACAAGAATATGAATGCATGAGTATGTTATTGTCACAGCCCGAAACCATACCCTAGAAGTTAGGGTACAATCATGGATTGTAACTGGCGTCGTCAATCTTTGAGAGGTCTAAGACAAGCCCTTTCATATCATTCATCGTATAAACATAGTGAAAAGTAGTGCGGAATTAAAACTTTTCACAAATCATATTATAGTATTTAAAATTTCTTTCATGTAAAAGTAATAGGAAATTTTAAGTATCGATCTCATCATCTTAAGACACAAGAAATACTTGGGACACGTCCCATACTTCAAAATGCTAATATATAAAATACTTAGTCTATTACAATAATTGGAATGAAAATACAAAAGACATATATGCCCAGGAGTCAAGTGAGGACATACTTCAACTTATCTTGAACGATTTTCTATGTCCAAGTCTTCACTTCTCAAAGCTCCTCACCTACCAAGAACTATATAAATAGATAAAAGAATGGAGTTAGTACAACCACATGTACTAAGTATGACTTTATGAATATAAATCATGAAAACGGACTTTATTGGAAATATGAATCTTTTAATTTTTCAAATCATATTTTAATCATAATAACATCATTAATTAATTTAGAAACACATAAGATAATATTAATAAACAATATCAAATTTAGGCATCACTTTGAAGCAAGTTAAATTAACTTTATAGTGACTGGACTTCACTATTTTAATGACTTACTAATCCCTTTAATAACAAACTTCTAGCATGTAATTTCCACACATAAATGCATCCTAAGATTCACTTAAGTCAAACAAAAAGAGACAGCCCATACACCCTCTCTAGATGTGCCTAAATGACCTTTAAGATTACTTATAATGAGTCACAAACACACTTAGAAAGTATCATAAACATCAATGTAACATTCCTCTACCAAAGATGACTTCTAAGTTTCACTTGAGTAAGTTGTGAAGCGACTGCCCATACAATTTCTTACATACACAATAATGAGATCCTATAGACTTCCTAGGATAAAATCCTTCTCACTAAATCACCAACACAAATGATATGAGATTCTCTTTCCAAAGGCGATGAAAAGTCCTACTTAAGTAAATCAAGAAGATAACGTCCAAAGTGACCTCTTCCAGATTACCTAAATAATCCTTAAGACTACATAAGACTTAGATCATGTCCATAAAATTAACCAACTTCAATAGCTAGAGTCCTCCTCAAGACATCCAAATATAAGACATGAAGTGATCATTCCTTATGCCTTCTTCACGCTTTAGTTAAGGAATGCTTAAGTCACTTTAGATTAGGTCCGTATTTATTTACACTCTCCTTAACATAAATCATTAGTTCATTAAGACAAATACATCACATAATGGACATTCAAATATGTTCTTAGACAAGGCCTAGGAACTCCACATAACACGTTCAAAGTCTATTTTGCAATGTCTAGATTGCATCTAATACCACCACCTAAACTTCATAAACTCCTATAATGCTAATAGGTACTCCATATGATGATAATAGTCAATAATCAACATAGACCATGATAGCTAGACATGTAATCAAGAGTTCTATCCAACTCCGATGAGGTTGTTCTACTTGCCAATGGTAGAACATCGACACATCCCATGTAGGGACATGGTTAAGGAATATTAATTCAATACTTTGTAATCTAGTCTCATACTTAACTAGAACTACTTTACCTTACCATACTCACTCGGTGCTAGCCTTCGTTCTCATAGAAAAATTCATACATTACGTTCACATAAAATGGTTCCTTAACAAGTTCATAACCAAATCACATTACCATACAAAGGAAGGTCTGTTAGGCTACCTCACAATGTCAACAAGAATATCATGATGACTTTCTTGAGGAATAATATGATACCGTTCCAGACTACTAACCTTAAGTCGATCATTCATTTACTTTGAAGTATACCATTACATCTTACGCTTTAACAATCTTACCTTACCCTTAAGTGATGGTTTTCACATAATAGACTCTCATATCATCATTTGAAGTAACATGTCATTCATATATTCAAGACTAAGAGTTATAACACCCTAAGATATAAAGTAACATGTCATTGATACATCACATATTCATAATCATATATACATCAAGTAAGATATAAAAGTCAACCAAGACAAGACATCGCATACTTCACTTGAACTCATAATTTAAGTCATTCTAGAAACACTTAGAAACAATCTAACAACTTCAAGTCATCCTATAAATCATCATAACATCATTAATGTACAACTCATAGACTCACAAAGCAATGTAGGAATAACCAATACTTAACCCTAACACTATACTCATAATGTAAACGTCATAGTCTAACATGATCACATAAGGCAACGTAAATAGAAAAACAGACATATGACTTCACATGTACATAGATAATATTGTTCTTCCCACATAATCAAATAACAAAACAGCCCTCATTACTTCAAGTAGTTTCCATAATCCATGCTCATCCATTCCATAAAATACAAGCCCGCAAGTCCACCATCAATTTCAAGTACACAACCCATAAGACCGGCACCATAAGTGACCCATACAAATCAAAATAGAATCAAAGTATAATAATATTAAATTAAATAAAATGTGGAAGCATACCTTCATCCCCTAATCCAAACTTCAATTCAAGGCCAAATTAACAAATTCAACATCACAATGCCCTTACCCATGGCCATGATTAATAATTAATAGCAATAACCATAAAAATCAATAAATCTTAATCTATGCAATCTAGGTTTAAAAATATAAGATCAATTATGTATAAATTGAATACAATTCTTATGTCATTAGAAATCCCATAAGAAACTACATAACAATTCAAAAATATTAGCTTTATATCAAGTAACTCAAGAAGTAGCCAAAACTAGGTTTCATCAATTTACATAGGTTTATAGGTAATTTATATTGAAACCTTCAATACAATATTAGTTAGATCATAATTCAATGTTAATAAATTATTTATGTAAGAACCCATGGTAAAATCCAAAATTGGACAATTCACTTTAGAGAACTTTGAAAAATATCTTGAAAGTTAGGCTCCTTGATCAAACAAGATTCAAGGATCACAAGAAATACTTCAAGGATAATAATTCTTCTCTTTTATGAAGAATTTCAACTCAAAAACCTCACACCAAGTTGCTTCTTCAATTTGGACTTCAATGGAGTATTTGGGATTTTTCTAAGTGTTTTGGGTTTTCCATTTGGAAGATGAGGTCATTAAGGTCTTTACCCTTTATATACTTTATTAAAATACAAAAAATACACTTAATAAACCACCAATGACTTAATTTATAAGTGGGGTGATTTTACCAATTCATCCTTAAGTGGATAGCAGCCTGCGTAGGAACATAGGTGCGTGAGACACATGGCCTTGACGGGGTATCACAGCCACTATGGGGCGTAAGAACCCTCCGTTGGTGGCTACAATGGCTTGACATAGTTCCAAACATAACCCTTGGTTAATACCCCCATGATGGGACCCTCGACGGGGCGTCAACAGGCCAACGGGCCGTTGACTGCTCCGTCGCCAAAGTCTGCCTCGGACTATTTTTGCAACAAATTTAGGTCCTTCGTCAAGGACCCTTTAATGGTCCTTGGTGATAATTTCCCGGACTTTTAAAATCCAAATATTATATTTTATAAGTTTAAACCCTCTAACATTAATTTCATAAAAAATGAACACGTAAAACTCAACGAAACTCGCCTAGACGTACAAGGTCAACTGAAGGCATATCATTCGAACGCCTTGGATGTTCTTGGTCGTTTGAACTCCAAACTTCAGGAAAATTTGAACAATGAATAAAAATGCTATATTAAATCAATTAATAACCTTAAAAAATCATCAAAGACACATAAAAACATAGAACTACATAAGAGACATATAAGTGACTTAGTCGTCGAATGTCTTAGTTGTCCCTTGACGTTTCACTTCCAGCACCCCTAATACTTTAGATACTGCCTCAATACCATATATTAGAAATTTTTAGGACCTTACGCAACCAATATAAACATGTTAGGATCTATTTAACTTAGGTCATATTGGGATTCTTATAGTTATGAACGTGTGTGCTCTAAAGATGTTATGTGAAAGTGTTACTCACACGTATGTACACACATGTACGAATATCTAGTCAATAAAATGGACTTTAAAATGGTGCTCAAGCATATCCTAAAACTATATAGTTACTTGAATATTCTATAAGCATATAAGGAGTCAATATCCTTAACCTAGATTTTATAAAATAATATAATAAAGGTTTTTTAATAAAGCAAACTTATATTATAAATGTGTGAACATGACAATGAGAGGTGTTGGATTACCTTGGAGGAAGATTCATTATTTGTTCTTCATAAGGCGTTGAATTCCTTAGAAGGATCATTCACATATAGTTCCATATGAGGTATTAACTTTCCTTGTGGACGATTCACCCATAGTGTGTCATGAGATGAGGCTCCAATGTTAATGAGCATGTAGAGAGTCATGTATATATCTTAGTTCCATAAATATGCTTTCCATATAGTATCTAGCAAGTAACTTAACTAGTATGTTAGCATGTGTTAATGATCTACATTGGCTAGGTAAGACCACCGTCAATTAGTGTAAGGGTCTACAACACCAAATTCAATGCAACACCCATGGTCTTAGTGTTGTTTAAGGCTATAGTTTCCTTTAAATAACATGGAAAATTGAAGTAAATAATTAGCAACCTAAAAAGGATGACCTAAGGGGTGTTACTTAGATTCATTGGAAGTAATGAACCCACCTAAGCATTTCACAAGTAGCTCCTTAGGGAGTACAAGGAAGGGGTTCTAATGCATGTGTCTATGTATATGTTTGGTATGAGTTTATATGATGCTGTCCTATCCTTAAGCATATATGATTATGGTCAAGTTCGCATGACTGAGGTTGTCTATATGGCCTTGTTGGTGTATGAAATAGAGTGTGAAGGCTTGTGGTATCATTATAGATTTACTAAGTATGTGTGATGTTATGGAGCTTCACATGTACATTGAACTAGTGGACTTAGATTAGGATTGTGAGTAAGGTATTATAATGTTTTATATGAAGTGAAGTTGATAGATGTGCATCTTGAAGTAGCTTACTGTAAAAACATTATAGTCTTGACCTAAATGTGTCTATGATGTACTATACTCCTATTACGGTATGTGTTGGCTTAACTAGGTTGTATGCATGCTTTCTTTGTGGTCAAAAAGTGATGCATTGCACAAAGTATCACTAGAGGGGTACTTGGAAAGTTAAGAAATAAAAAGGGATGAAACTTATTGTAATGTGGAAATAACTAACTATAAAGTGACCCCAAATTTGGCATAAATTAAATGTGTCATTTTATATGATATTTGTCCTTTGAATATGTCTACATGAAGTATTTGAATGATATAAATCCTATTGTATCAAGGTTTTATGAAGATTTTCTCAAAAAGGCATCAAGTATAAATTCTAGAAAATGTCACTTTTAAATGCATGTTTTTGCATCATTGCTTTTCTTAGTGCATTCTTGTACTAACTCCATTCTTCTCTACTTTTTACACAAAGTGTAGGTTATAGATGCTTGAAAAGATGTCTCTATCATGGAAGAGCTTGATATGTGATTCCCAAGATCATAGAAAGGAATCCTTAAGTCCAAGGATATCCTAATATCTAGTTTACTGTACTTTTATGTATAAGCAATATTATGTATGATGTTATAACGGTTGTGTCCCTAAACTACTCTTATGATGTATAGTCTAGGATGAAAAAAAGATACTAGAGTCTTTAACTATATATTATGATATTTTATATATAATAAAAGTAATGATCTAGAATATGATTTGCTGAGAAAGTTTTAAATTTTTCGCTAAATTTACCTATGATAATGCGATGAATTATAACTATAGGTTTGTATAAAACCTTCGAGAGGTCAAGTACGCCATGTTACATCAAGGGGGTGCTCACAAGATGTGACAAACGTTGTATCAGAGAATGAGATTTCTAAATGTAGTTTTAGGCTTCTAAAGTCTCATACTACCATATAGAGTAGAGTCTCCATCATCTCTAGTGAGTCGCCACACATCTATGAGCGAGAGGATATAGGATGATAGAGTTTCCCTTCTTCATCATTCTCATGTCGTGCCATAAAACATAACTCAATAAGATCTGTCTCTTATGTTTTCTTGTCCGGTGTACTTTTAGATATGATTGATTGGATGAGATGGTATCTCTATGCTTGAGGAAGAAAAAGTGAGTTTTGATTCTAATGTTGGTTTTATTGATTGATAGGTATGTGTGAATATGAATTTGATATGTTATACAGAAATGATGTCCCTTGTGGCTATATGTGAGACCTATGTGAAATGACATGCTTTGTTGAGAACTATATGTCATAATATGGTTAAATCATGTTAGAAGTTGTTGTGGTTAAATATGAGTCTCTTATTTAATGGTGTGTTACAATATGACTTTGCGTAATGATAGTCTTAAAATATGGTTAAACATGAAATACTTTGGGAATATGTTAAGTGGTAAAAATGTGTGTTGCCTAAGTATATATGTATAAAAGTGTTAAATGTTTCCATTTGAATATGTGTGCATCTTCATAATTTCCTTTATCGAATGATTAATTCAAGAAGTGTGGGTGGAATAATTAGTTTTGTAGGGTAATGATGTGGGATTGATTGAATTAGAAGTCACCTTACTATAAGGTTTAATGAAAAGGAAGAGTCCCTATAGTTAAATCTTCTAAATTGTTTCCCCTAAATTTTTATGACCTTGGTGTCTATTGTATTGTATAAAAACCTTATGTGGTTGAAGAGTATGACCTAATTTGAAAATTTGGTTATAATTTGCATAGATGATAAGGTTTAGAATGTGTTGGTTGACTTACTATAGTTCCTTCTAAAGTGGTAATCTGTTTTAAATGATTAAAATGAAGGTTGTGAAGTTAAGATCCTTTTTAAATTGGGCGGATTCTTTTAATAGGGTTAACCCGAGGTTGGGGATGGTGATACGAGTAGTAAGATTGTAGATATTTGTACATTGTCCTTTTATTATTACTTGAGCTTGAGACTAATATGTTTCTAATGGTTTTTTCTCATAATAGACTTGCATTAAATTATGAATTGCATGAACTTTACATGTTTTATATGTCCTGATTGACACTATCTTGAGAATATTTTAACGATTTTAAAAGTGCATGCAAAATAATTTTTATTAAATAAATGTTTCTTCATGTTGATTGGCATATTTATATGCTAGTTGTGCATTTATATTCATGGGATAAGCCAAGAAGCATGGTTGAAGTCACTATTAATGTCTAATTTTAAGCCTTATAATAAGGAATTGAGATCGTTTAAAATAAAAAATGATGAGTCTCTTGAAAAATAAGTGACTTTTATGATTTCGAAAGCATGATTGTAGCCTCATTTTCAAAAAAGTTATGGCATGTATAACTAATGTCCTTGTGTGTGCCTATAAATTGTAAAACTTTCCCTAAATGATGTGTGTTTATGAAAGCTAGTGTTATGCTAGAATTTGAAATTTTGTGAAATGATTTCCAATTGGTTATAAGTGTGTTGTGTAATTTACCATTTTGGATTCACTAGGAATGATGTTTGAGCATGTCATGATTAAAGTTGAGAAATTCTCATGTTACAGTAAAATTGACCTTTGTACATGTTCTTGGGTACGAACTAATCAGACATGTAAGTGTGCTGAGGAGAAGGACATTCCTTCCTAAAACATGAATAATCATGGTATGGTTTAGTATGGTTCCATGGATTTATACCTAACTAATATGAATCCATTTTCAACCTATTTACCTCAAGTCTATGTTCATTGAAGTACGCGTGCCTACTTGTTCTTGAGTGATGTTGAAACTGCTTGAGTGTCACTTAAAGATGGTTGCAAGATAGACTCTTAATAAAAAAAATGAAATATAACGTCCATGTTATGATTAGGATAGGATGTTCCTCTTATGAACATGATAAGAGCCTATCTGTTTGATGCATTAAAGAGTTAGTTAATCATGGTTTTTGTTTGCTTGTGTTCATTAAGTGTTAAATGATTTGAAGTTGTGTTCCTTGTAAGTTTTATGCATTAAGTTCAATGTGATTATTTTAAATGAATATTGTGATCGACTCTACGATTTATTGGAGTCCGTTGTTGTGATTAAATTGTCCAAGTGTCATTCAAGGACAAATATTGCCAAGTGGGGGATATTGTATGACACCGAAAATGATATAGGTTTTCTAGATAATAACTTCTTCATATATCTTGTTAAAATTTTAATAGGTTGTTTTAAAGTATGCATGAGTGAGTTGATGTCATTTGAAAGTCAAACATCAAGGGACGACCAAGAGATTCAACGACTAGTAACAAAAGGGGCCTTATGTGGTTTTATGTTCTTATGTGTGTGTTGTGATATTATGAGGACGTCATATGAGTCATAACTATTTTATAGGATTTTTACTGAGTTTCAGGAAGTTTTGAGGTCAAACATCAAAGAACGTCCAAGACATTTTAAAGTTAGCCCTTTGACGTACTTGAGTGTGCTTAACATGGTTTGATGTGTTGCCTCTTTTGTTTGAATCTCAAAATCGTATGGAAGGTTCTTGAAATGTGTATGAGTTTATTTACGTTGAAAAAATCGTGGAAGAACTCCCCAAGGATCAATCAAAGGGTCCTTGAGGAGGACGCAACTTGTGGGCAAAAGTTGTCCTAAATTGGCAGCTTAATGCCTTAGTGTTCACGGACGACTTCACGGCCAGTGGAGTGGACCACGGCATGTAAAGTTGGTCTTACGAAATTACTTATACACTTTAAATCTTTTCAAGGAAATGGAGACACTTCCACAAGGACCATGGACCGTCTTAAGGGTCGTAAACCACCTTCACGAACCGTGAATGTGGCCGTGGTCCCTGTACAGGCTGGCAAAGATTGGTTTTCCAAATAAATTCCATTCGATTATTTATTAATTGGGATTGATTTTGAATGGTTTATAACCTAAATATATGTAGTTTAAGGTCTTTTATCAAGTAAAAAATCCCATCCCAATTCAATTCTAAAAAATTAGACTTTCCTCCAAAAACAAAACCTCTATAGAAACCTCCATTGGAGATGAAGCTCAAGTTAGGCTTGTACATTGTATTTACATGGATACTTAACAATTTTTTTATGTTTCCTTCATCTAATAAAGGTATTGTGATCCTTCATAGCTTTTTATCCTTCTATCATAAGAGTTAATCTAAAAGTTTTCGAAGAGATTTCATGTTAAAAATTCTTCTACTTTAATCTACCTATTGTTTCTTTGTCAAAAAGTTTTCAAATGCATAATCATGATGATTGATGATAATTAATTTTTTTTAACGTGAATTTCAATCAGATTGCATTGTGAACCCATGTACCTTTCAAAAATCGATTTAGCCTATGCATAGGCATTGTAATCGTGGATTCTTATTGGTGGATTTGTTATTTTATTAAGATGAGTTTCTTATTTATACTATTTATTATGTATATTTATTGTGAATCGTTGATGAATGATCCATGTGGATGAATTTGATTGTTTGAACAAGACTAGACTATGTTCTTTTATGTTTTCATTGTAAGTTCGACTTTATGGTAATTATTGTAGGAATTTAATTATGTCAAGATCATTGATGATAATGCCTTAGGTTAATATTATGAATTAATTGTATGCATGATTCTTTTGTGATCAAATAAAAGGAATCTTTGTATGAATTGATCTAGGTTCTAGCCTATAAATTGGTTATGTAATGTATATTATGTGATCTCAATGCTAGGGTAGATGAAGCATGATTTATTTTGAGTAATGATCTCTTTATCTACTGAACTAAATTCATATTGTTGATAAATATGATTGATGAACAATACTAAGGAATTTTTTTTATGATCTTTAAGTCTCTACTTTCTAGTTTATATATGTGATGTACGGTATTATGTTGTAGTATGATCTTCTAACGATATGTACATTGTTTATTTCATAATTTAAGTACATTTAGTTACTGCCCTATACATGTGTTGTTGATGAAAAGGGTGTATTGATCAATATTGATCAAAAGGTTGATGAATTGGTAAGTCTACTCTTTTCCTCTACTTTTCAATATCATGATAGTTGATGAAGCCTTGTCTGGCATTGTTTTGATCCTGGTTCACTTATTTGGAGGTGTTTTTTTATCTTTTGTCATTATATGTATGTGTTGACTATGGCTTGTAAGAAACTTTATGACAAATATGGTGTGTGGATTATGATGATCACACTAATGTTAACTTGGTGCCTATCTTCTATTCTTGTTGTGGATCTAGGTTATTTAGCAAGTGTTATACAGCATGTAAATGGTTATGATTTAAGATAAATGACGTAGGTGCTATTCCATTATTAAAAGTGTTATGTTTTGAGGACCCCCTACCCATGTACCCCTCATGTGAATGTGTGGAAATTGCAAATTAGGAGTTTTAATGTTTTAAAATGAAGGTTCCTTGCCTCCTAGGGGGTTTTGAATCAGGCTTGGTTGTGCATTGTTTGTCTGTATAGGGGTCTGCGCCAATGGTTTGTGTGAAAACCATTATGTAATCATGTTTGACCAATGACAACACACACCACACATACCCAGATTAATGCATGCTTACAAATGTAGTAATATGTGTTATAAGCGCTATTAAAAGTTTGATGTCGTCATATTCACATAAATGTCTACTACTATGTATGTTGTATACTATAATACATTCCTGCCATAGTCTAATGTCTACTATTATGTATGTCAATATATAGTATCTATATATATAGTATATAAATAATAAATATTACTAAATGTCTACTATATATACTATAATATATGTGGGTGTGTGTGTAAGGATTGTGGTGTGTGTGTGTGGTGAAGATGTTATGTATTCCACCCATCAACTAAGATGACTTATAGATGTAGTAGTATGGGCAGTTTATGGAACCTTTTCCTTTACATTGCACCGTAATTACTTGAGTTACATGATGAGTTTCTAGGTTGGTTTCTCAATGTACCTGAATATGAATGCATGAGTATATTGTTAACATGTGTAGTCTAAAGATGTTATGTGAAGGGTACTCACAGGATATATCCACATGTTATGAATAATCATAGTCAACAAGGTAGGTGTTGAAGGTGTGCCTCAAGATAAACCTTAAACTAAATATGGTTTTTTGGTCGAATATTTTTATACAGCATATACGAAGTCAATAAAGGCTAAATCCTATATTTTTAAAATAATGTCATAAAATTTTATCAATAAGGGGGAACTTATTGTTTTGTTTTAATCCGCTACCAGCTGAGTTATTCAGCTGTTACATCAATGAAGCTGTCGTGTTTGGCTTTCTTCTTGAATAAGATTCACCATTGATGGCTCGTTCGTTCCCCCTGTATTAGGTTTTGTTCGTGAATTCCTTCGGGAGGCACCATTCAACCTTCTCGCATGTTCTGTTCTCAGAACCATGCGAGTCTTTGACCTCATATTCACCTTAACGAACAATCACCCTGGTTCATCATGAGATGACGCCCCAATCTTATGAGCTTGTAAGAGGGTCATGTATATCTTCTTAGTCCATAACTAAATGCTTCCACACTAAATCGAGCAGTAAATTAAATTAGTATGCTAGCCATTAGTAATTTCTACCATGGCTAGGTAAGAATACATTTCGTTGGTGTAAGGCTCTACAACACCAAATTCCATGTAACACCCATGGTCTTAGTGTCCATTAAGGCTATAGTTTACCTAATGTAAAATGAACAATGGAAGTAAATGACTAGGACCCTAACTAGGATAACCTAAGGGAGATTACTTAGGATAGATTGAAGTAATGAAACAACATAGACATTGAACAAGTAGATCCTTAGGAATTTCTACGAAGGTGTTCTAATGGATGTTTCTATGTATATGTTCCTTATGCATGAGTTTTTAGTATTTCTCCACTTGTTATAATGATGTGCATGATATGAGTTTATATGATGTGGTCTTATCGTTATGTGCATATCCTTTTCTTAATGACTATATGATGAAGGTCTTGTTGACATACATGAAGTTCTCTATGTGGCCTGGTTGATGTATGAAATAATTATAAGGCCTGTGGTCTCATGATAGATTTACTTAGTATGTGGTAGGTTATGGGCTTCACATATACATTGCACTAGTGGAATTAGATTGTGATTGTGAGTAAGGTTTTCTAATGTTTTATTTGAAGTGAAGTGAGTAGATCTACAAGTTGATGTAGCTTACTGTAAAGAAATTATAGTCTTGACCTAAATGTATCTATGATGTACTATAATCCTATGATGGTGTATGTGTTGGCTTATGTAGGTTGCATATATGCTCTCTTAGTGGACTTAAGGTGATGCATTTCACCAAGTATCACTAGGGGAGTACTTGGTAAGTTGAGAAATAAAAAGGGAGGAAACTTACTTTAATGTTGAAATAGCTCATTGTAAATTGACCAAAAATTTGGTTTAATTATATTTGTGATTTGATATGATGTTTCGACTTTGAATGAGTCTATGAAGTATGTGAATTATATAATTTTATTGTATCAAGGTTTTATGAAAATTTACTCAAAGAGGCATGAAGTATGATTTCAAGAAAATGTCTCTTTTAAATGCATGTTTTTGTATTATTCTCATACATATTGCATTTTAATTGTATGTCTCTTTTAATTGTTTGATCTTAACTAAGTGGTAGGTTATGTGTGACAGAGAGTGAATACATCTTCCTTCATGTCTTTCATCATCTTGCCCGATCCTTAAACATTTATGATGATACGCTTCTGGCTGTCATGAGGAGAAACATATTTATCCTTCTCCCTATCATTCAAATTTGGATTACGGTGCCTCCATTCACAATCGTTATCTTCTAGCCTTTTTATCTACCCCAAAATTTATTTCCACCCTACCTCCTGTAGTTAAACGCTATCCACTGTTTTGGTTTGCTAGAAAGCTTACATCTTTTATATATAAAGCGTCAAACTTCACCTCCTCTGGTTCGCACACCCATCCCTCACAACAATAAACCTCGGACACCATCCCCATGACATTTTTGGATAAAATGTCATGTTTCATCATAGTCTTGTTCATGTTTTGGTATCTCTCATTGTTCATATAAATTTTCTCCTTAAAAAAGTGTAAATGTTATAGGAGAGAGTTTGTCTTCACAGGAGTACCATTCTCAGTTTATAGATTTCATTATGTCAATAAGTTGTGTTGCTACTGTATGTTGTTCCTATATTAATCCCTCTGTGAGAGTGGTCGATGCAAACTTTGTTTACTTAGTCCAAGGTACGGTAAAATTATTTAAGGAGGATGTTATAAGCCAAACCATAATTAAGGCATTGGAGCACCATCTGTTACATCAGAACAAAGTTTCATGTAGAGGCTCCTCATTAAAATGCTTTAAAACTGGGTAATATACCCAAGTGACCATCTTTGAAAGAGGTAAAAATCACACTTGATATGTGTTTACTAAATCTTCCAAAGAAGTTATGGATTCTCGTGGAGGAGATACTATAAATTTGCAAGCTTCTCCCGTTAATGAGAAATAGAAAATCCTTAACCAGACGAACTCCATACAAATATGTTTGAAAGGGAAATGTATCACACATCTACAAAGTTCTTAACATGCTCGTGAGGGTTCTTATGATACAATCTACTAAAGAGTCTCTTTCACGGCAAGAGTTGCAACATGGTGCTTGTTATATGGAATATTGCATTTCCTTCAGTTGGGGTAAAAAATGGCCCCATCACCTCCCATAAGATGATGGTCATTGATGTTGGTTTGTTGAACATTCTTGAGAATTCCGATGTCCTCTTCGTGTCCCACCTTGATACATTTTGTCGTGTTACCATACATTCTTCCTTAAATGGTCACCCAAACAAAAGAAATAAATGAAGATTTAAGTTAGTAAAGCTAAGATTAAGCAGTAACAAAAATTCTAGTTAACAACAGTCTTACATAACACCACTCCCCAACAGCGGTGACATTTTGATGTTTATCATGACCAACAACACTACTTTCAAATAGAGTGTCTACAATCGTCGATAATATAGTAACCTAACCGAGGGTTGGGGTCTTGTCCTATTAGAGAAATAGTGAAAATGTGTAGCTAATTAGAATCTCATTTTAAATAGTCGTAGCTAAAGAAATTCATGAGTAAAAATATTACAACTGAAGTTGGTAAAAGAAAGTAGTTAAAAAATAACTTTAACTAACAAGAATACTATGCAACGAGAGGGGAATTCTATGGATGTTAACACATTATGAATAAATCCAAAATATAGTGTACATATTTTGATAGAAAATATGTAGAGAATAGTGACTAGGCTAAGCTTTATTTGGAAAAAATTATCTCTCGAGCAACTTACCCTGTTTCGAATGGGTTCTTCTCGGACACCAATTTGCCGAATGAAGACCAACCTACGCCTTACCCCACTCCCTCTCTTGAGCTGAGTGTTAGGATATAGGACTAGGACTCACTCTGTCACATCCCGAAAAAACACTCTAGAAGAAATGACATTATCGAAATACAACCGGAGTACTTGACTTCTCGTAGGACTTGTACAAGCACTTTCATATCGTTCATTGCTTATACAATTATGAAATGTAGTGCAGAATTAAAACTTTTCACAAGTATCTTAAAAAATCTATTGATATAAAATCATATAAATGCTAAGTCTCAACATATGACATCCTTAAACTCATGAATAATTGGACACGACCCATACATTATGGATATAAGAAATCTTTAGTCTATTATAATACTTTGAAATAATAGACATGTATGTACGCCCTCGAGTAATTGAGAACGTACATCACTTCGCTTCAAACGATACTAGAATCTCATTTTTCAATCACGATCCTTCTTTCCTTTCACCTACACATGTAGAGATAAACAAATGTATGGAGTTAGTACAAATATTTTTACTAAGTATGGCTTTATGCATAAAATCATGTAAAACAGAAATTATTATTACAACCATTCTCTTTTCATTTAAACATCATTTCATAATCATAATAATAACATTTAACAACTTAGAAACACATAATAAATAAGTTAGACCATTTATCAAAAGAATTAATGAAGAATATAAATTCAATTATTAATCTCTTCAAGATTACCTAAATAATATTTTAGACTACCTAAGGATTAGATCATGTGTATATACTTAACATCTTCCCTAACTAGAGTCATCCTTAAGACTCACTAGGTAAGACACGAACTGACCATTCGTATGCCCCCTTAACACTTCAACTATTCAACCCTCTACTCAAGATAGGTACTTATTTATTAAACATACTTCTATAACTTAAGTGATTACATTTATTAGTTAATTTAAGATCCATTTATCACATAAGAGACATTAAAGAAATGGTCTTGGACAAGACGCTACGGACTCTAATAAACACCTTCAAAGCCTACTATGCAAGTCAAGATAGCTTCCCATGCCATCACCTAAACCTCATAAAATATCTCAAATGCTAGTAGTATCCCATATGATGAGAATAGACAATAATCGATATAGACCATGATAGCTAGACATGGAATCCGGAGCTCTAGCGTACTCCGATGAGGGTGTTCTACTTGCCAATGGTATGGTCCATTTATAATGGCGGTATTATGTAAGCTCGTGGGAAAGAAATTTGAAGGGCACACTTTGTACTGTTGTTGTATCCTTTAACTAGAACTACTTCACTTACCATACTCACTCGATGATAGCCTTTGTTATCATAGAGTAATTTGCATTAAATGTTTATATGAAGGGGTTCCCTATCTAGTTCATAACCCAATGACACATACCCTACCAAAGAGGTCCACTAGGGCTATCTTATAATGTTGAAAAGAATCTAATAATAACTTTCGTAAGGATTGAAATGATGTCATTCCATCCAACAAACCTAAAGTCTATCATTCCTTTACTTTAAGTTAACCATTATCACTTTCGACTTCAACATTCATAACCTTACAACAAGGTTCATGGTTTCAAAATAAGGACCCTCTTAGCATCATTTAAGGTCACGTGTCATTCATAGATACAAGAATAACTGTCTTTAGCACCCTAAGTCAATACATCTCATATTCACATGAATCATGTGACTTGCACAAGTCAGCCAAGACTAGACAGAAACCTTTTAACTTTAGAAAACTCCTATTACAATGCAGTCTTCACAAGCACATAGAGTAATCATTATCATCTTTAAGTCATCTTATACACTACCATAACAAAATCAATATGACCATCATAGACTCATATAGTCAAGTAGGAATAACCATGCACAACTCTAACACTATACACATAAAGATATAGTTATAGTCTAACATGATCACCTAAATAACACCAATACAAGAACACGTATACTTTCACATTACTTATCATGTAGATAGATATTATATAATTTGAAATTATAAACTACACAAATAATTATAATAATTCATGTATCTTGCTGAGAAGGCCATGATCATCACAATATATAAAGTAACGCCGACAGGTCCATGTGACTTGCAAGTAAAACACATAATACCGCCACCATAAGTGGACCATACCAATAACAACATACTGAAGTCTAAATAACATAATAAAGAGATTTAGGGAAGCGTACCACCGCTCCATTCTCAACACTTCAATCCAATGCTTAATCATCCAATTCAATATCATAGGGCTCTTACCCATGGCCATAACCAATAATCGAATGCAATTATATTAATACTCAATGAAACTAGGTCAATTCACTATATTTATCAATATAAGATAAACTAGATATCAATTAAATATAATTATCACATCATTCAAAAGCCCATAGAAAAGTACATTAGAATTCATAAGGATTAGATCAATATCACTTGACCAATAACTTAGTCAAAAACTAGGGTTATTTAATTTCATGGTTTCATCTAGGGAGAAATATTGTGTGGACAATACGTCTATAATGTCACAGAGCGTATCAACCTCAATCATATAATAGTCTTCTTTAAACCTTTAATGGCAATAACCCAAGTATAGAACAGTGAAATTGTTTCGATATCGTATTTGAAACCTAAAAACTTTTTGAAATGTTGGGATCCTTGATGAATAGAATTTCAACGATAAAAAACCATACATAAATAAATCTAATTCTTTAATTTTATAATAATATCTCCTCAATTCTCCAATCCAAGTTGAGTTTTGGCTCCAAAGAAGTTCTAAAGAATCTCTAAAGAAATATAAGTTTTGATTTTTGAAGAATGAAATCTTCTAAGTGTTAAAGACTAATAAAAATGTTTAAACTACTCGTAAGACCCATAAGTAACCTACCTTACTAATATTTGAACATGGGGTAAATTTAAAACTTCACCCTATGAACTTAACAGTGAGCTACGCAGAGATAGACCAAATCGTTTGTTGCCCTTCAGCGGGGCATTAGTCCACCAAAGGATTGTCTTCTTCGACGTCGATGGCTCAGAGGCAGGAAAATGAGATCTTATCTTCCCATTATAATCACCAAAAGACTCTCTCTACCTATGGGTCGTCGACCAGGCCACAGATCATCGTTTACCATCCGTAGGTGGGACTACCTTCGTCAAGGACCCTTAGATGGTTGTTGGGCGTTTTTACCTGGACGTTTCCAACCCAAATATGTTCGTATATGTTTTTAGTACCTATCAAATGAATTTAATAAAAAACAAACCAAAAGCTAAGGAGAGACATTTGACAAAATCCAAAAACCAAAAAAAACGCATAAACACTCCCCACGCACTGCACAACCGGCACGGGCCCGGCCATGAGAAGGGACGGAGAAGACGAGAGGGTACTCGTAAGAAACCTTGCGTACAAGGTTCACGGGCTGGCCACAGCCACAAAGCCGAGTCGGCGGTAGGGGAGGAAGACCGCAACACTAAGGCCAGGCGGCCCGACACAGGCCGACCGACACCCGGCCCAGAAGGCCCACACAAAGGCCCGGCCTAGGAATCTGTCGCGCCTCCCCCAATCCCACCACCCGTCCCCACAGTGGCACTCTCCCCAGGAACTCCCACACAGTCCCCTCCATCCCTCCCCCCAATCCCGTCCCTCCACCCATCCGGAGGACTCCCCCCCATCCCCCAGCCCCACGCCCCCCCCCGCGCCCCATACCCGACCCCTCCCTCCCCCCCCCACCCCCCCCCCCCACCCCCCTCCAACCCCCCCCCCCCCCCCCCGCCCCCCCCCCCCTCCCCCACCCCACCTCCCCCCTCCCTCTCCTCCCCTCCCACACCCCACATCCCCCCCGCCCCAATCTTCCGTCCCCTCCCCCCATCCCCCCCCCTCCCCTCCCCCCTTACCCCCCGCCCCCCCCATCCCCACCTCCCGGCCCCCCCCCCCCCTCCTCTCCCCCCCCCTACGCTTCTCCCCCCCCCACCCAGCCCGCCCTCCCACACGCCACTGCTCCCCCTCCTAGCCCCCCCATATCTCGCAGCCCGAATCCACCAGGGCGGGGGACCCCCCCTCCCCGCCACCCCCCCCCTTCGTCTCCCCCCCCCCCCCCTCCCCTCTCCCGCCGTGCCTTCCCCTCCCTCCCCTCCCCTGCCCCCCCCCCCCCCCCCTCACACATCCCTCCCATCTTAACCCCTCCACCACCCCTCCCTCCTCCCCCCCCCCCCCCCCGCCCTTCCCCCCCCCCCTCCCACCCCTTCCGCGAAATAAAACCCCCCCTGATTAACATGCATCGACACAAAAGGTCATTCAGGAAATCTTCTCGAACTTCATGGATGTTTGGACGTTTGACTCCAGACTCCCAACAATTGACACCCTACTATATTCACTATAAAAAAACTCACATTAATGACCTAATTACCTCATTAACATAATACACTATAATGCTGTACTCGCACATGAGACATAGGGTGACTTAGTAATCGAACGTCTAAGTCGTCCCTTGACGTTTCACTTCGAAATCACCTAAACTCTAGAAACTGAATCAACACCACATTATAGACAATATTAGGACTTTATACCATCATTATGGCCATATTATTCTCTAGCATCACCTAAGTCATTTGATGTATTACAATCTCCCCCTCTTGGGCAACATTCGTCCTCGAATGACACTTGTTACTATCCAAACACTTCTAAGAATATATATTGAACTAGTATCTCATAACCATACCATATGAAACATAATCAAGAATAAATCTTCAATTCCACATAATCAAGAAATTCACAACAAAACAAGAGATTAGAATAAATTCTACAACTCATTATCAAAAAATCACATCTTCACCGTTCAATTCCATAGCAAAAATCATTTATATTCATATCCTTCTCATATCCATTAGTTTATAAACCACATTGCAACAATATTCGATCAAAGAATGAAGAAGAAATTTATTTAAATTTTTTACATTGTTTAGGAAATTCATGATGGAAACATGCTACTATTAAACGTAGAACAATATAAATACATCTTACAACATCATCATAACTTCATCAAATTCCAAACAAAAGGAATTAAAAAAATTCAATTTCAACAAGATCTCTAAAAACAGTGCAACATGCCAAATACTTCTATGACTTTCTGCTCTCAAGCTTGAGCCTAATAGAAAAGATGAAACAATCAGTAATAACTTACCATACTCCCCAACATATAAGGAACTCATAAAACTAAATAAAAATAAGAACTTACCATCATTCCTCATCCTTTGCAACATTACGAGAAACTTTTTTACCCTCTCTTCCTCTAGTTGCAATGGTAGGAAAATCTCTCACCTTCTGTAGACAATTCCCATAAAACTAAAGCAACCACTAGTTCTTGGTAGACACATCCCATAGTGCCTCTTTCCACAAGTGACACATGTAGGTTTTCCATTTTGTGAACAACCTTCTTTCTACAATTTCACCTTAGCATTCCTCGGTTCTACTTGAGGTTGACCCCTCTATTTGAACATAGTTAGATCTTGGTCAGTAGAAATTCTCTTTTTCTAATTTCTAGACATACTATTAAGTTTGGACTCTTCAATTGATTGGTCATACACCATGATCTAGATAGGGTCATATCATCATGTAGCTTGGCCGTTCGACATTCCTCCCTCATTATATTGGCGACTCCGGTAACAAATCTACTCATCTCATCCCTCGAATTAGAAACAAGGGATGGGGCTTATCTAGATAAAATTGAGAACTTTAAAGAGTATTCCTCAATATACAAATGCCTTGCTTGAGATTGATGAACTCCTCTACCTTAACTTCCCTCCTCTCACGGGGAATGTACTTTCCAAGAAGAGCTTCCTTAAATTCTTCCCACTCAATAGGACCTGACTCTACTAGACTATTATTGTTCCATTGAGTGTACCAAAGTTGAGAAACTTACCTCAATTTATACGAATATAACTCCGCATTCTCCCTATATGTAACCCCATAATACTCAAAACCTTGTATACACCATCAAAAAACACATAGGGATCCTCTCCTACCTTAGAGCCAACAAACATAGGATGATTAATCCTTACAAAGTCTCTTAAAATAGATGTCATAGGGCCCTCCACAATATTCATCCTAGGCACCATACTTAAATTCGCTTGAGTAGTCACGGCTCAGGCTAAATAATGCAAAGCCTCTATAATATCTCTATTACTCAACTCAAGGGGAACCACTTAAACATCATTACCTCGTTCCACAACAGGGAGTTGATCACCTTGGGGAGGCACTTTACCACCGTGGGCACCTTGAGGAACTTGCTCAACTTGAGGAGGAATCTCCTCATGCACTTCATTTTCCTCAACTCACCTACACGGTGTCCTCCTAGTATTCATCTTACTAGAAAACACAAGGAAAATCCATGAGAAAAAGTACTCATAAATTTTACCCTATGGGACCACATAGGAGTAGAAAAGAAGGGAAATTATATCGTCCTATAGCCTCTCGCCCATAGATGTGTCACAACTCACACTGATGGTAAAAATTCTACTAGATGTGGCTTTATGAGCATTTTTGATTCATAACACTACGTTCATAAACCTATGCTCTGATACAAAGATTGTAACATCCCGAAACCACACCCTAGAAGATATGGCACTTGGAAATGCAGCCGGCTTACATGACCTCTTAGAGGTCTTGTACAAGCCCTTCTGTATTGTTCATCGCATATACAAGTATGAAAAGTTGTGCGGAATTAAAATTTTTCACACAAATATCTTAAAACATCTTTTCATTTAAAATCATAGAAATCCTAAGTCTTAAAATATGTCATCCTAGACACAAGAATACTTGGGACACGACCCATACAATACGAATATAAGAAATAAGAAGTCAATTACAATACTTTGAAATATAAGATATATATGTATGCCCTCGAGTCAATTAAGGACATACTTCACTTTCTTTGAACGACTATAGAATCCAAGCATTAGTTCACGATCCTTTCCCCTTTCACATACACCTTTAGAGATAAACAAATGTATGGAGTTAGTACAAACATTTGTACTACGTATAGCTTTATGCATAAAATTATGAAAATGGACATTTTTATTACAAACATGCTCTTTTAATTTAAATATTATTTTATAATTATAAGAATAAAATTTTTAACAAGTTAGAAACACATAAGAAATCACTTAGACCATTTATTACATTTTAGGGTAATTTTATAGTGAACCAATTCAGTTTTACAGTGAAGTTCCTTCACTATAGAGTGTTGTTCCTTCGCTATACTTAGAAAAGTTCTAGCATGCAATCCCCTCACTAAAAGCTATCCTAAGACTCACTTAATAAAGATAAAGAGAGACCGTCTAGACAACCTTTCTAGGGACACCTAAATGATTCTTAAGACCACATATAAGAAGGTCAACAAACTTACCAGGCATCACACATATGAACAGGAGATTTTCCTACCAAAGGTGATTCTAAGTCTTACTTTAGTGAGTTTTGAAGCAATCGTTCATACAATCCGTTACATAGACACTTAATAGATCATATAGATAATCTAGGATAGAGTCATTCTCAATTAATACATCAACATATTATTCATTTAATACATCAACATATAGATAATAAGAAATTCTCCTTCCAAAGGCTATTAAAAGACCTACATAAGTAAATCAATAAGATAATGTCCATGATTGACCTCTTGAAGATTACCTAATTAATGCTTATGACTCCTAAAGTCTTAGATCATGTCTAAATAATCAACATCTTCCCTAACTAGAGTAATTCTTAACACTTATTTAGGTAAAAACGATGTGACCATTCCTATTCCCCCTTCACACCTTAACTAGACAATCATTAACTACTCTAGGTAAGTACTTATACATTTAACATACTTCCTTAACATAAGTCATTACATTCATTAGTTTATTTAAGACTCATTCATTACATAAGAGACATTCAAGTAATGGTCTTGGACAAGACCTAGGGACTCTAACTAACACCTTCAAAGCCTAATGTGAAATGTCTAGATAGTGTCTCATACCACCACCTAAACCTCATAGAACTTCTATAATGCTTGTAGATATCACATATGATGAGAATAGGAAACAACCAACATAGACCATGATATCTAGATATGGAATACAGAGAGCTAACCTACTCCGCCGAGGGTATTCTACTTGCCAATGGTAGAACTTGGGCACATCCCATGTAGGAACATGGTGAAGGAATATGAAGGGTGTGATTTGTACACTTGTCTCATTATTTAACTAGATCTACTTTTCATACAATACTCACTCATTTCTATCCTTTGTTCTATAGAGTAAATATACATTAAAAGACCATATAAATTTGTTCCATATCTAATTCATAACCCAATCACATTTACCCTACCAAAAAGGTCCGCTAAGGCTACCTTAAAATTGCGACAGGAAGATCATAATGACTTTTCTAAGTATTTATATGATGTCGTTACAGTCAACCAACATTAAGTCTATCATTCCTTTACTTGAAGGATACAGTTATGACTTTCGACTTCAACATTCATAACCTTAATACTAGGTTCAAGGTTTCACAAAAAGGATCCACGTAACATTATTTAAGATCTCATGTCATTCATACATACAAGACTAAGAGGCTTTAGCATCCTTAGTAATCAACTCATATCACATTCAATACCAGCACTTCAATTAAGGATACAATCAACAAGACAAGGCACAAGGCTATACTCACTTTATCACTATTGCGTGTCATTTTAGAAGCACATAGAAGTAACCATTATCACCTTTAAATCATCCTATAACCTACCATAACATCATCAATATGACCATCATAGACTCATACAGTCATGTAGGAGTAACAATGCGAAATCCTAAGACTATACGCATAAAGACATAGTCATAGTCTAACATGATCACCTCAATAGAAAAACACCTATATAGATATTATACAACTTCACATAATAAACTACATAAATCATCATAATACTTCAAGAAGTTTTACGATAAATTCATGATAATCATAATACATAAAGTAACACCAACAAGGCCACATCAATTGCAAGTAAAGCAAACAACACTGCCACCATAAGTGAAGCATACCAATAACAACATATTTGAAGTAAAAATACCATAAAATAAAGAGAATTGGGGTAGTGTACCACCACTCCATCCTCAACCTTTCAATAAAATGGTAAATCATCCAATTCAATATCATAAGGCTCTTACCCATATCCATAATAAATAATCAAATTCAATTATTATAATACTCAATGAAACAAGGTAAATTAACTATACATTCTTCAATATAATACATCTTAGATATCAATTCAACATAATTCACATCATTCAATTGCCCATAGAAAAGTACATTGGAATTCATAATAATTAGATCAATATCACTTGACCCATAACTTACTAAACAATAGGATTCATCAATTTTATGGGTTCATAGATTAATTTAGATTAAATAATATAATTAAATACAATTCAATCAATATAAAATGATTTAAAACCTTTAATGCAAGAACCCATTGCTAGATCATGAAATTGGTCAATTCTTCTTTGAAAACTTTATTAAACATCTTTTAAAGTTAGGCTTCTGGATGAATAGAGTTTCAAGGATCTAAAAACATACCTCAATGAATTTAATCCTTCAATTTTATGAAGAATGTGACTCAATTCTCCAATCCAAGCCCTTTCTTGAGTTTTAGCTCCAATGGAGTTCTAGAAAATTTCTAAGGGAATTTGGGTTTTGATTTTTGAAGAATGAAATCTTCCAAATGTTAAAAATTATAAACATGTTTATGAATACCTAAAATACCCCTATTTAAATACCTTTTTTTTAATTTTGACGTGGGGTGAATTTACGATTTCACCCCTTGATCTTAAAAAGTAGTTGTCCAGAGACAGGCCCAATCGAGGTTGCCCATCGACGGGGCGTCAGTCAACCTACAGACCATCCTGTCCTCCATCGATGGTTTTATAGGATGTAAATGTGATCTTAGATCCCTAGGATAAGTTCCAAATGACGCCCTCCATATACAGGGCATGGACCAGGACACTGGCCATCGTTTGGCATCCGTAGTAGGGACATCCTTAGGTAGTCTTACACATTAACATGAGTCCTTATTCAAAGACCCTTGGATGGTCCTTGTTAATGGTTTTTAAGACATTTCAAACCAATATATGTTTGTATACGGATTTATTTCCTCTCACATGAATTTCATCAAAAACAAACACGTATAACTCGACGAAACATGCATAGACACACAAGGTCATTTCAATGAAAAACTTTTGAACATCATGGATGTTCTTGGAAGTTTTCCCTATATTTACTATTATTAATATATCACTAAATAATTAAATATACATATGTGCATATAACAACATGCGAGGAACATAAGTGACTTAGTCTCTGAATTTCATGGTCGTCCCTTGAGGTTTCAATTCCAAATCACCTGAACTTTATTCCTCAATAAAACATTACAAAAAATCTTAGGACCATAGACTATAATGAGGACCATATTAGGCTCTTACTTTACCTAAGTCATTAGATGTATTAAACACCCTTTCAGGATGAGTCTCATGTTGACTAACACCTTAGGCCATCAATCTAGCGATCTCGGGATAGCTACTTCTCTCTCGAGCAAGCAAAAAACACATGGGTGAACTTCTATTTGCAACTAATAAACCATTATATGAAACTACAATAGCTAGACGAAATAACTTTAAACTACATTTAATGGACCAACAAGAAAGACCCAATAATAATATTAACAAATACATGCTAAATCACAACCCAAGAATTAGGGGGGGGGGGGGTTAGCAGCACATCAAACAATATTGTACCTTCAATGGTTTTGAAATCAAATGGTTATGACAAAGGAAGTCTTGATTTAAGCATATAAATAAGAATCAAGGAGACCCACTTCAAAAATTAAAACTGAAGATACCCTTTCTTCTTCATGTCTTCAAAACCCTTAAAAAAAATTAGAGTAAAATACAGTACTAAGAAATATAATACTGTTTGTGCGGCAACAAATCATTCAACAACTTTAGTTGTAATCGTCGATTGTCTTGGGGAATTTGCCCATTTGTGTAGTCCACCATCTTCTAGTACAATCTTATTCATCCTCGTGCTTTGGTTCATTGTGAATAAGATATTGATTCATAGAAGTACTTGGCCATGGGCGACTATTCTTCTCTTCTATCAATTTGATCATTTCCTACCGAGCTCAGCACACTGGAACAAAACGCAAAGTATGCTTCATTGGCAATCCGCAAAGTGGACTCGGTGAGTCTCAGGAATCTATTTCTTCTCTCTCTTCAGTCTATTTTCTCCCTTTTTCTATATAATATTGATAATTTCCTTATATGTTCAAATGCCTGAGACATAGGAGTTTTCATGAGTAATTCAGAAACTACAAGAATAAGAGGATATTATTTCTAATAAATTATTTCCTTAATTGATCCCAATATGTGGACTCATCAGCGCTCTACTTTCCCAATAGTATGGTGGTGAAAGGTAGCGCTTAAGTTAATATTTTAACCCAAACTTTTAACAAAAGATTTAAAAAATAGTTCAGTAAATTGTGCACCCTAACTTAAATAATAGAGACTGAGACTCCATGAAGTTTTACAAACTCCTAAATAGATAACCATGCTAATCTTGCATTTAATGGGTAGTATTTACAGGTACAAAATGGGATGACTTTGTCATTATACTGACATAACCCAAATAGAATAGTGTTGCCTGTGTGACCATGAAAACCCTTTGATGAATTAATCACCTCGCACTCTGGAAGTTCTATTTCTGTGTCAAACCACAAGGCATTTGTTGCTCTACATCAACTTGTTGGCAATTTGGACACCTAAAACAAATTATACATTTCCCTTCTTCATTCCATTCCACCAATAGACTTTTCTCAAATCGACAATCATCTTTGTGGAACCCAAATGATTGAAATAGCTGGAGTTATGAGCTTCCTCCATGATTCTCTCTTAGAGACTATCCTATATTGATACACAATCTGTCTTCGTATCTGAAGAAACATTCTCTCCCTTCGTGAAAAGCTAATACTTTTTTCTGATAAAAATTTTCTTCAATTCAAGAAAAGAAGGATCTTGGCCTTGCTTGTATTTTACTTTTGACACTTATTAGTACTCGACCCCATTCATGACAACTATTCCCCTTACTGTGTAATCAATTAGTCTTACTTCCAAGAGTGAAAGTCTATGCACATCTATGGCTAGCTCTCGTTTCTCTTCCTTATCATGGCTTGTACTACCTATAGATTACCTGCTTAAGGAATGACCAACAACATTAGCCTTATCTGGGTGGTAAAGAAAACTCATATTATACTTCTTTATCAATTATAACCACCTCTTTTGTCTAATATTAATTTCCTTCTAAGTAAAACCATATTGTAGGATCTTCTGATCACCGAATACATGAACATGGACACCATAAAAATAATAATGTTATATCTTCAAAGCGAAATCTACAACAACCAACATGGACACTATAAAAATAGTAGTGTCATATCTTCAAAGAGAAATCTACAATAAATAACTCAATGTCATTGCTTTGACAATTCTTCTCATAAACTTTAACTTGTCTTAAGGAAAAAGCTATAACATTTCAATTCTACATTAATATTCAACCCAACACTTCTCTAGATGCATAATAATACACCACAAGACATTTAGTACCATATTGTATGGTAAATATTGAGGCAGTAGTCAACCTTTTTCTCATGTCATGAATTGTTTTCTCACAAGATTTAGTCCATTAAAACTTAACCGTATTTTGAGTTAATTTGTACAAGGTTTCGTTTTCACAAGTCTTTGACACTAAAGAAGGACCAATAGGACTGTCTGTCCCTTGGCCGTCGATTGACAAACGGGGCGTGGTCGTGGTCTCGTCTTTCAAAGACAATGTTTTAGCTACACATTTTATTTATTTAATTAATGAGGTGGTTATTTAATCATATATGGATTAATGGAGGTCTAATTAAGTTAGTTAATGACCTATGTAAGGACCCTAACCTAATTAAAGTAACCTAAACCTCACAATTTCCCAAACCTAAATTACTCCTCCTTCTCTCTTCTTTCACTTTCCGAAGTACAAAAACACCATACAAGAAAAGGTCAAGGGGATTAGATGGATTCTACAGGTCATTTTTGTCTATAAAATTCCTTAATTAACAAGGTATGTGATTCATTTCACCTTGGGATCTGTTTCCCCAAAAATTTCCTCTAAAATGACTTCAAAAAGTTAAAATTCAAGTGGATTTTCTTCTAATACGAAATTTATCTTGTGAATTGATTTTTTTATGATTCATTTTGTTTATTATGAATATATTACCATGTATTCTGCCTCAATTAGGTTACTAGTTAATGGATTAGTCTAGTTTGTAGAAGATGACAATTTTCCCCTTTACCCTAGTTGTGTTCTTTAAATGAATTGTATATTAATTCAACAATTGTCTTGGTTAATGTGTGAATTACTATCCTATGATGTTACTATGAAAATTTATTAGTAGATTAACATATATTGTAATCCAATTGTGCTAGTTCTTGAATAATTGACATAGGTTGTGAAGTAGATTATAAACTCGATCTAAGTCTGTCATTCTAGGCTATGAACTAATGATGAATTGTGGTATAGACATTCAATTGACTTCATTATTATGTTGGTTACTATTGTGTTATGATGTTACACCCATTGTTGGATTGAACTGAATGGTTAATTTTAAGACATTTCTGATGGCTTATGAATAAGATTGCGATAAGTCTTATGATCTCAAATATCTACTTCAATTTTGATGACTTGTGATTAAGGGATGATGTTGTATTGAAGTATACTTGATGCTAACATTGATAAGTTTTGTATGATGTTTAATTTAAATTTCTCAACTATGGTTTGTGAGTTGTTGGCAAAGATGTAAATGTTATAAGTATAGTGATAAATTACCAATGTGCCTTATTATGATGTGATATGTAAATGTACTGACCACACATGTATGAATTTTAATAAAAGGAAAATACTCATGCAATTCTTACAGAGCTATGATGATGATTATATAAAGGATATATCTGATGACCTACATAAGTTATCATAATTAATAAAGACATTAAAAATATTTCAAAAGAGACTCTAGCTTAGCACCTAGTGAATTAGAGTGAGGAGTGTCCCTTCCCAAATAAGGAAGGTAGAATAACTAATGTACTCATGATATTGGATACTATAATGCATGTAGCGTAAAGAGAGTCCCAACTACATTTCCTAGTTCTTGAACTATTTTTGCCCCTAGAATACGAGCTATTTTATCCACATTGGTGCGATTTTAACATTTTGGTACTACCTTGGCAAGTAGTCTGCCATCTTTCCTTATCCGGTTCCATGACACTGTATTCCAGATTAAGTCATCTGGTCTACGATTAGGGTTAGATGATACCAAAAGGAAAATAAAGTAATGGAATGAACTCTAACTAGGATGACTAAAGGGGTTTAGGTTAGTCTAGGTAGGGGTATGGGACTCTACCCATACATTGCATTAGTAATCCTTGAGGGAAGTCTTGGGAGGATGTTCGTTTGTATGTATATGCTTATTAAGTCTTCGGGATGACATACGATATTTGTTTCACTTATGAACATATGTTTGTTCTTTATTCTTAAAGTTTAATGTTATGTACTCTTAATGATATGATATGTGAATTTGGACATTGGTTATGGTTATTGCTAGGTTTACTTGATTGAGTAAGATTATGTCTCTTTGCTTAGTAATTGCACTAGTGGACTTAATGAGGGTTCATGAGTAATGTTCTTGCTTTGGTTCTGATTTTATGAACTCCTATTGATGCTTGTTGTTTTTATGACATAATTATAGAGTTGTCTTAATTATGTTCTCAATTATGTTGATATGCACGTTGACTTGTCTAGACTTAGTTTTTTTGGTGTTGTGAGGTAAATGGTCTTGACTTGATGAATTTGTAAACTTGAATTGTATTGATTAATGAATGTACATGATACTTTTCAAAGTAAATTGCATATCTTAATATAATGTCTCCTTTTAGCATGATTTATTTATGGTATGTGCATATGGTCCTATAGTTAGTAAAAGTGATGTACTAACCCCATTTGTCCCTTTTCACCCAACATTTAAGGTTCTAATCGTCGAAGGGTTTGTGACAACATTGAAGGAAGGCTTGGAATTCTTAGTATCTAAGTTAGGTAGGCCCTCACAACTTTGAGAACAATGCCCCCAAAAAATCTTTTTTTTTTTTTTCTAGGCTTGTATATGATTAGTCTGATAGACAATATTTATATTCTTTTCATTGAGTACCAACGATGTCTAGCCTATAATATGGCTTATAGTGTGTCATTGAAGTTACTGGTCCTGCAAAATTGTAATTACTATTGGTAGAAAGTCTATAGAGGTGTCTAGAGGATGAGACCTAACGGTTGTAAGAACTATGAGATATGACCTACATCTAAGTATATGTGTCGTGTTGTATCGATATAAAGGAACGGAAGAAAGAGCACCGTTGAACGGGGTCATATTCTCAATCAGCGGTAGAGGGTCTAGTATAATCGATATAGAAATATTAGTGTATGTGAGAAGTCTATGTAAAACACGTAAGGATAATACACGATGAAAAGAAGGAATGTTTTAAATGTTTAACCATTATATATTTTAACCATGAATGTAATGATCTGATTAAGAGCTAGCAGTTTATAGTCTCTTCAAGGAGAACAATGCATTTTACGTCTAGCAGTGCTCCCCAGATGTGACAAACTTTGTATCAAAGCATGAGATTTAATATATGTAGATTCGATGTATCACTTAATCTTGTCGATGTAGATTTATATTCATAATTGTAAAGTACACCAAACTTATGAATAAGAAGCTATATGATTCTCAGGAAACTCCCCTCTACTTAGAAATCTAATGTCGTGCCTCTAGAGTCTTGAAACATTGTGCCCTAAACATATAATTCTTTTATTGTGATTATAGGAAATGAATACTCAAAGAAACAACAGCTCAAAGACTTGATTAATGATGGGCCAGGGAGGGAGTTTCCTAACGAGGAAAATGAACAAGAAGGAAATCAAATCCCTCATCTTTAACAAGTTGGTAATGATGAGCAAGCTCCGGTCAATCCTTATCCTTTGACTGTTGAGGATATAAGAGCAACCTTTCTACAAAAGGCTAAAGCCATTACTAAGCAATACCAATCCATCAGTACTCATGCACAAGCCATTTGACCCAAGCTAACCAGGAGATTGTACCGGCGTGGAAACAAACATGTTGGAACCATGGCCTCTCATTTGAGGGATTACACAAGGATGAATCCCCCTACATTCTATGTGTCAAAATTTGAGGTAGGCCCCTAAATACTTATTGAAGAAACCTACAATATTCTATATGCTATGGGGTTGGCTACTAGTGAGAAAACCAAGTTAGACACTTAATAACCCAAAGATGTTTCCTAAACTTAGTACGTCAAATGGAGAGACAATAAGCTTTTAAAAGATAGACCGGTGACATGGGACGTTTTCAAGAAGGCTTTTCTTGATAGTTTTTCCTAGGGAGAAGAGGGAAAAGAAATTGTAGGAATTCATCAACCTTCTTCAAGGTTGTATAAGTGTACTTTACAACTCTTTAAAATTGACTAAATTGTCAAGGTATGGTCCTTCTTTGGTTTCTGACCCAAGGGATAAAATCAGCCGCTTTTGACGGGAGTGTTCGGATGACTCGAAGGACGAATCGTTTGGATATGCTACATGATAATATGAATATTTGTATTCTCATGGTTTATTCTCAAAAAGTTAAAGAGAAAATGGTTAAGAGATTAAGCAAGGATGTCGAGACGGCAAGGTCTTTTGATAGAGGTTCTTCAAAGGGTAGGCTTGACCTTCAATAAAAGCCTAGGTTCAAGGGGAGCTTTTCTAAGCAAGTTCCTACAGAAATTTTCAAGACTCGTGACGATTCTATTTCTAACCCTAAATCTCAAAGAGGAAGAAGTACTAGCTTGCCAAACAAGAAGCATAGTGGAAAGTGTGTCAAGATGTATTATGGTGATTGCCTTTTAGAGACGACCAATTACTTTTGAGTGTGGCAAGAGTTGCCACAACATTAGGGATTAACCCAATGTTATGGGGAAATACAAAGGTAGTGGGAAAGCTCAAGATAGTGGTTCTAATGTGGAACCTCCAAAGAAAATAACTTTTATGCAATTCTCTCTAGGGGTGAACAAGAGAGTTCTCCGATCTGGTGGCCAATATGTTACAAGTGTTCCCTATTGATGTATATTCTTTACTTGATCCGGGTGCTACATTATATTTTTTTACTCCCTTGACAACTATAAAGTTTGATATTTTGCTTGATATGTAACTCAACCTTGAATGGTAACAATTCCGGTAGTGAGTCATGTGATTGCAAAGAGGGTGAATAAGAATTGTCCTACAATGTTGCCCAATAGAGTTACTTATGTTGAACTAGTAGAACTTTGTATGTTTGATTTTGATGTCATTTTGGGGATGAATGGTTTCATGATTTTTTTGCTTCCATTGATTGTAGAACTAGAATTTTCAAGTTCAATTTTCCAAATGAGCCCATTTTAGAGTGGAATGGGGGAAATTTATTTCTAGTGGTCATGTCGTTTTTTTGTCTTAAGGCATGTAAAATGATCTCAAAAGGGTTCCCTGTGAATATCAATCGCGTTAAGGGGTGACCAAAAGACTCCGCTCATACTTCGAAAATTCCTCCCATTGAGTTGGTCATCGTTGTAGAGGAATCCCGGAAGGTGCCATTCCCAACCGTGATTTCCTTGAATCACCTCCCGAACAGAGAAATTAACTTTCTGGTATTGACCTTATAACGGATACCAACCCCTTTAATCTCCTAATCGGAGGGATCGGGCCAATTGAATGAGTTAGAACGATCTCAACTCAATGTTTTAGTGACAAAGGCTTTTAGAAAAAACCAAATTTCTCCTGGGGTTGCTCTGGATTTGTTTTGTGAAAAAGGAAGAGAGGGTCCATAGAATGTGCATTGATTATTGCCAACTCAATAAAGTCAATATTGAAAACAAGTATTCTCTCCCTCTGATTGACGACATGTTTGATAAACTCCAAGGATAAAGTGACTTTTCTATAATTTACTTGAGATCAGGGTATCACCATCTTAGGGTAAGGGGTGAGGATGTACCAAAATGACGGTTCGAACTAGATATGGTCACTATGAGTTCTTAGTAATGTCCTTTGTTCTCACTAATTCACCGGCGGCATTTATAAATCTCATGAATAGGTTGTTTTGAAGTTACATATAATCATTTGTCATTGTCTTCATTGATGACATCGTTGTATATTTAAAAATTGAGGGTGAATAATTGGACCATTTGAGGGTCATGTCACTTTTGTTTATTCTACAACCCCGGCAAGGCCAATGTTTTTGCGGATGCTCTAAGTGGTATAACCATGGGTACTTTATCTCATGTAAAAGAAGCCAAGAAAGACCTAGTGAAAGATGTTCATAGGTTTGCTAGATTGGGTATTAGATTTGAAGATTCTCCAAATGGTGGTCTTATGGTCCATCATAACTTCGATCATCTTTGGTGGTTGAGGTAAAGTCCAAGAAACACCTTGATCAACCATTGATGAAGTTCAAGGAGTAAGTTTTTGGTAAGCTTAATGATTCATTCTTCTTGGGGGGGATGTTGTCTTGAGGTATCAAGGGATGTTGTGTGTTCCTAATGTAGATTTCTTGAGGAACCTGATTCTTGAGGAAGCTCATGGGTCCCATTACTCCATTCATTCGGGTTTGAAAAATATGTAACATTACCTTGGAGATATGTTTTGGTGGAAAGGCTTGAAGAAGGACATAGCGGAATTTGTTGCTACGTGTCCAAATTGCCAACAATTGAAAATCGAACACCAAAAGTTTGGTGGTTTGCTTCAAGAAATAAAAATTCCTACTTAGAAATAGAATGATATTAATATGGATTTGTGGTAGGTTTTCCTTAGATACAAAAGCAATATGACTCCATATGGATGCTTGTTGAAAGGTTGACCAAATCCGCTCACATTATTCCAGTCAAGTCTACTTACTCAGCAAAGGTGTATGCAAGGATCTTCATAGATGAGATAATGTTTGGCCATGGTAATCCATTATCCATCATATCGGATAGGGGTGCACAATTCACATCTAGGTTTTGAATATCATTGAAAAAATGGTTGGGTACCAAGGTGATGTTAAGCACAACTTTTCATCCTCATATGGATGGTCAAGAGGACATACCATTCAAACCTTTGAGAATATTCTAAGAGCTTGTATCATTTATTTCAAGGGAAATTGTGATAAGCACTTGCCTTTAGTTGAGTTTTCTTACAAACAATAGTTACCATTCATGTATATTTAGGGCTCCTTATGAAGACTTGTATGGTAGGAGATGTAGATCTCCTATTTGATGGTATGAAGTGGATGAGCCTTCACTTTTGGGTCCTGAGTGTATTTATAAGACGTTGTAGAAGGTTCTTATTTCAAGGAATCGCTTGAAAACAGCCTATAGTCGGGAAAAGTCTTATGCCGACCATAGGAAAAGGGAGTTAGAGATTGAAGAAGGTTATAAGCTGTATTTAAAAATTTCTCCTATGATAGGGGTGGTGAGATTTTGAAAGAAAGGGAAGTTTGTTCTTTGTTATGTGGGTCCCTATGAAATCGTTCGAAGGGTTTGTAAGGTTGCTTATAAGTTTAAACACCCTAGTGAACTATCTTCGGTTCATCCATTTTCTCAGTTTCCATGCCTAAGAAGTGTATCCGTGATCACGACTATCTTATGCTTACTGAGGGTCTTGGTGTGAAAGATAACCTCTCTTATGAGGAGGTTCCGGTTCAAATCCTTGATAGACAAGTAGAGAGGTTAGGGAACAAAGAGGTGGCTTCCGTAAAGATGTTATGGAAGATTCACCTTGTTAAAGGTGCAACATGTAAGGCTGAGGTCGATATGAAGTCACGTTACCCTCATCTATTTGATAACTAAGGTTACTAATTCCAAATTATAGTAAAAATAATGAGTCTATTTGCAATTGCCTTGATTTTTGGTGAAGTTCTGCAAAACGTGCATGTTATAATGAACCACAGTGAACTTCATGCATAAAAATGAAAATTTTTCTTTTTACATGTTTTGAGTTTTAGGTGTGATTTTGTTATATGTGCCTCAAAATTTTATTTGAGCAGTGGTTGAGGGATTTTTGGTTGTGGGGCTGAAAGAAAAGCACTTGCATCTTTGAATAAAACATGAAAGAATGCTGAACTCTATGGGTGAAAATGATGTTTTGAGTTGCATTGTGTAAAAGGTCATGCGCTATGATGACTTTTATTGTGACTCATGTGTAATATATTATTGTTTGTTGGGATGCTATTCTTGAGTCTATTCCTTCCTTTTAAAGAGTTTTACTATCATTTGAGGACGAATGTTCCTAAGGGGGGCCATAATATAATATTCCAAAATTCTAAAGCTTAATCAGGCCTAAATGAGGCGTCTAAGCGTTCTAATCCAACTATCTCGCCTCGGATTTGCCCACAAATTCCTTAATGATATCACTATCGTCAGTGGGCAAGTTTTCTTTACACCATTCAAACAGTCAAGGACGTCAGTATGTCCTGAAAAACTAGGTCAACACCCGGTGCCTAGGCATTACCCTTCAGCTTAGTTGACTAACTTTTTAGGAGGTGGGAAAATGATGAAATGTTTTGTCCCCCTGGAAAGGTCTCTCTAAACCACGTCCACCCCCTGACCGCAGTTAGTTAATAGTTGACAATCTTGTTATAATCACCATGATGAACAACAAAGGACCCTTGCAAATGTGGCTAAAAGCTATGAAGGGACAATGTCACCAATGAAGGCCACTGATGAGGCATGGTACAACCCGACAGACGGCCCACCCTCCCCCCCCGCAGCGAGTCCACACGGCACACCCCTTGTTGATGGAACAAACCATTGTAAAATTTTGCCAAGGGGTCATTTTGAAAAGTATCATCACCAAACGGTTTTAGCCTCAAACATGACGGTTGGTCACCCATCGGCGTCGCATTGCCAAACCGTTCCCCGGGCCCTTCTCCCCTCCCCCCTCCCCCACTCCCTTTTTTTTTTTTTTTTTTTTTTTCTTTTTCCGTGGCTCTGTGTCTCCCAGTCAAAGAGGAACCAATTTTGCAGGCACCCACATTTTTCTAAATATTAGTTAAATTAATTAATTAGGTGGTTAATTAATTATATAGGGGTTAAGTTAAGTCTAATTTAGTTAGATAATTACATATATAAAGACCCTAACCTAATTAAACTAACCTAACCCTCATAATTATCCAAACCAAAATAGCTCCTCCTTCTCTCTTCTTTCTCTCTCACAAGTAGAACAACACAAGACAGGACAAGGTCAATGTGGTTTTAGGTATTCTAAAGGTCAATCTTCTCCATAAAACTTCATGAATTAACAAGGTATGCGATTCCTTTCACTTTTGGGATCTCTAAATTCATTTGTTTATGATTATTTTGTTTATTATGAGAATATTAATATGTATTATGACTCAATTAGATTACTTTTTGATGGATTGTTCTAGTTTAAACAAGATGACCTTTTCCCCTTAACCCTAGGTTTTGATCTTGAATTGAATGGTGTAGTATTGCTAAATTTGGCTTGGTTAATGTCCGAATTACTATCCAGTCATATTATTATTCCAATTTATGAGTAGATTATGATATATTTTAATCCAATTATTCTATTTCTTAAGTAATTGACCTAGGTTGTCAAGTAGATTATGATCTTGTTGTAAATCTCTAATTCCAGGCTATGAACTTGTGATGAATTGTTATATAGTTATTCAATTGACTTCATTATTATGTTGGTTACTATTGTGTGATTATTTTACACTCATTTTTGGGACTAATTTGATGGTTAATAGTAAGACATAGATTATGGCTTTTGAAGGAGATTGGGGTAAGTCTTTTGATCTCAAATCTCTACATTATTTATGATGACTTGTGATTAAGTGATGATGTTTTATTGAACTATAACTTATTATAACGTTTATAGGGTTTGAATGATGTTGAATTGAAATATCTTGACTATGGTACTGATTTTTTTTTATAATATGTAAATCTTATAAGGATGGTGATAACTTACCAATGAGCCTTATTATGATGTGATATTAAATAATTTAACCTCACATGTATGAATTATAATGAAACCATAATACTCAGGAAATTCTCATTAAGATATGACAGTAATTATTTAAGGGATAGATCCTATTACCTTCATTAAGCAACGATTATTAATAAAGGCATTAAAGACATTTCAAAAGGGACCCTCTCTTAGAACCGATTGAACTAGAGTGAGGACTTACACTTCCCACATAGGAAAGGTAGTATCACCAATATACTCATGATATTGGAGACTATAATGCATGTAGCATAAAGAGGGTCCAACCTACATCTCTCACTTAATGAACTATATTGCCCCATAAGAATCCTAGCTAGTGGATCCATGTAGATGCTCTTTTGATGTTTTTGTACTACCTTAGAAAGTAGTCCGCCTTATTTTAGTGTAAGGTTCCATGACACCGGATTCCAGATTATCTCATGTGGTCTATGTCGGTTAAGGTAAGATGTTTCCAAAAGGTTAAATGAACTAATTGAATGAAATCCAACTAGGATGACCTGAGGAGTTTTATTTCGTCTAGGTAGGTGTATGGGACTCTACCTATACGTTACACTAGTTAGACTTGAGGGATGTCCTTGGAGGATGTTATTATGTATGTATATGATTATAAATGTAAATGATATACATATGATGATCTTACATGTTCATAACACTATAAAATATTGGTTTCACTTATTAACATGTATTTTTTGACTATTACTAAAGTATGTTGTTATGCACTCTTAATGATCCAATATCATATGTGACAATGCTGACATTCGTTATGGTTCGGTTTATTTAAACCCCTTGACTCGCGCTCCCCCCCACCCACAACAATGACACACAAATGAAGACAATTTCACTCTTTGACATTCTCATCCGCCTGGGGCTTGGTAGATGTGGCAATAGGTACTTACACGAGCCACGGGGTTCATGAGTAATGGTATTTCTTTGGTTATGCTTTATTGAATTCCAATTCATGCTTGTTGATGTTATTACTTGATAATAGAGTCTTCTTGATTATGTGCGCAATTATGTTTATATGCTTGTTCACTTGACTAGACTTAGTATTGTTTGTCTTGTGATGTACACGCTCTTGACTTAATGAATATGTAAGCTTGACTTGTATTTCTTCTTGAATGTTCATAATTCTATTCAATGGATATTGCATGTCTTACTGAAATCTCCCTTTTTAGCGTGATTTCTATGTGGTATGCTCATATTATTCCATACTTAGTACAAGTGATTTGATAACCCCATTTCTCCCTTTTCCCCAATTTTTTAGGTTCCAGTCGCATAAGGGTTTGTGATAACATTGAAAGAAAGCTTGGAATTCTCACTCCCAATGTTGGGTAGGTTCTCACTACTTTGAGGACAATGCCATTTTCTAGCTATGGACATTGGGTAGTCTTAAAGACAGTATGTTCATTTCCTTTAATTTGAGTACGAAAGATTGTATAGCCTATATGTGGCTTTTATTGTATTAATATATGGGTATGTCCAATTGTTTTACTCTTTTTTAGATGGTTATGAGATTAGACATCAAGTTTTAAGACTATGTTATATCGTATATATGTGTGTAGAATAAAAGTAGAAGACTTTGCAATTTTCTTATAAGAAGGGTCTATCTTTACTCAATTTAAATGTATTATGTGTATCTAAGAGGTCTATGTAAACTTCATGATAGATAGAAGAAATGTTTTAAATTTTTTGTATTTTAACATACGAATGTAATGATCTAAGATAAGAGGCTAGTCTTAGTCCTCTCCTAGGACAAGACGCCGGTTATGTCTAGGGGTGCTCCCCAGATGTGACACGAACCTTCTATACTAACCCACTAGAACTAATTAACTTCTTATATTTGAAGTACAGGAAGGTCTGGGCCATTGTTTCACTACTTATATCTTCTGCAAATCCACTCGCCCCCTTTTCTAGACGCAATGTTACCAAGGAAACCAACATATTGCCACTACAACTTACATTTTGTAAGCTTAGCGAATATCAGACGATATTCTACAGTCTGCAGAACAACTTTTAAAGAATCGCATGTTCTTCCTCATTCCTACACTTAATGAAGATATCATTAATAAAGACGATAACAACCAAGTCCAGTATTATTTGAACACTCTGCTAACCTATCAAGTTTTAGAAGCATTAGTTAGTAAAAATTGCATAACTACAAATTCATAACGACCGTGTCGAATTCTGAAGGCTGTTTTTGGAATGTCACTATCTCTTATTCTGAGATGATGATAACCCGATCTGATGTCTTTATTTGAGAAAGGACTACCACCATGAAGGTGGTCAAATAAGTCATTAATCCTAGGGATTGGGATACTTATTCATGATTTTGATGTTGTTCAACTATCTATAGTCAACGTACATTCTAAGAGAACTAACTTTCTTTTATACGAAAAACACTGATTTACCGCATTTTGAAATACTAGGTCTGATGAAACCTTTATGTACAAGGTCTTTCAACTGATCTATCAATTTCTTAAAATCTATTTGATGCATACATTAAGGCAGAATAGAAATAGGCTAGGTATCTGGAATGAGATCAATTCCATAGTCGATTTCCCTTTTGGAGGGACTTTGATAATATCTTTTGTAAATACTTTTAGAAACTCACAAAATAATGGATTAACTCAACGGTTTGTGTTTCAAAGCTATAATCCTCAACTTGAACTAGATGATAGAGATAACCCTTAAAGATCATTCTTGTATCCTTAAAGTAAGAAAAGAATCGACCCATAAGCACTAAGCTACTACCCTTCCACTCTAAGATTGGTTCATTTGGAAACTTAAAATGAACAATCCTAGTGCTACAATTGACTGAGGCATAATAGGATGGTAACTAATACATGCCTAGAATGACATCAAAGTCTACCTGTTCAAACTCTACAAGATATGTTAAGGTGATTTTATGAGAGATTGTGATAGGGCAATTTCTGTATACTCTTCTAGATAGAATTGTGTCACCAACTGTAGTACATAATGAGAAATCTTCTCTGAGAGTTTTTGGATTATTAACACCGAAATTGGACTTCTATTGTGTAAGGTTACAAGTGTACAGTGTATAAGCCCCTGAAATCTACCATTCATTCAACATCAAAGTCAACGATCGTACTAGTGCTGTATATGAGGCGAACTTCATGTCTTGGCGAGCATGCTGACTCAGGATGACTAGGTTGAGTGCTGCTGAAGTTTTTACTGAGATTTACATTAAGCCTCCTATAAATTGTATAGAAGGGTAATCTCTAAACTTGTGACGAGACTGAACTGCCCCCAAAGGTCTCCTTTCCACAGTTGAGGCACTCTATGGAGGGTTCTTAATACACTTACGGACATTTGGGGTAGATAATTCATGGTTTCTTGAACCTTTCCCTGATATTAGAACCGCTTGTGCCATAACTCTATGATACATTGTTCTTGGAAGAGGACCACTAGTGATGACGGGACTGGGTGAATACTTTTTCTGAAATATACGGCGATTCAACTCACCCATTTCTTTTGAGATTAGTCATAGTTCGTAGTCCTAGTCTCTTTATTCTCCGTTGCTTGTTCATAATACTAGAGCCATTTATATCTCCAATAAATATAGTATTTATGCATGCAGTTTTCACCAAATCTTACACTCTGTAAAAGAACATATCCATCTAAGACCTGGAGTAAGCAACCATGTGAGGAGCATAGCTAGAGAATTGGTTAAACTTGAGCCCACACACTTGGAAAATCCTGTTTACCCACCTTAAGTTCATTAATTCTTGAGCCTTTGGTTTTCTCAACTCTTTTTGAAAAAACCTGTTAAGAAAAGTCTCACTAAAGCACTCCCTAGTAATAGGAGTTGCATATGTATCCTTATTTTTCATAACTTAGTGTACAAGATATGAGAAACATATTTCAGCTGGTATGAGAACAACTCAACCTGATCATTCACAATGACGTGCATCACATCAAAGATCTGCGTGATATCATTTAATAAATTATTGGAAACCTTACTAGTCTCCGATGCTAAGATCTCAGGAGGATTCATACTAACAAAGTCATGAGCCCTTGCTTCTACTGATCCACAAAATCATAGGATCTTAAACCAGCGGATTGTTCTTTTTGGAGACATTTTAAGGAAAATATGAATGGCATTCCATAATAAACATTGAAGATTTCTTGATCTTGAACTAGAAGAGATACGTTTGAATTCTAGGGATTCACATTCTTGGCATTAGCTTCATGAGGACGCATGAGTCGAAATATAGAACGTCGACTTATAATTGATTTAGGTCATGAATTATCTACGACAAGCGTAACAACAAAGGGAATTTTTTCATAAAACACTTCATAAACTCCCACTCATTAGATGTGGTGCACTTCCAAAAACTACATTAAGAGACTTACTTAATAGGCTTTCAAACATCATTATGATGGCATAACCATAGTGCCATGATCAACCAAGAGTTTTATTATTACACGGAGCTACACGAAGATGCGGACACTAGACATAGGAACACAAGTGATCCCAATCTAACTCTCTTGGAATAATAATTATCATACTAAAGTTAATAAACTAATGCAAAAACTAAATCATTATTGAAATGAAGGAATGAGGAATACGCATATACTATAACTATGATATATTAACACTGATGAGTTTAATACAACGAAGTTAGATGTCAATACTAACCTGAAACCAACTATTTCAGAAACTAAAGGACTAAAATACTTAAATAAACTCATGACTGTTGTCCACGTAGAATGAGGAATCAACCACAGATTCTGCTTAACTTGTGATCGCAAATCGATCGAAGTGTGATCTGGATGCTGAGAACCGTCACCTAAATAATGAGGAGATGTAGAACACATATGTATCAACAATTAAAAGGTAATGAGAATTTAGGATAGGGTAAAGTTAAAATAAAATGAAACAGAACAAGAATAAAGCAAGTATAATCATCTGAAGGCATGTCATCCTGATTTTAAAAGCTAATGATGCAAATAAAAAATTTAAAAACATGCGCTGAAAATTAATACTGAATATTCTGATTAAATTGATCAATGCAGAGGAGACGACTAACTTGTAGGATCTACTAATAACGATACATTAAAAACCAATGAGCTAAATGGGGAGTCGTCCGATGTATCTGGCCCCGACGAGAGGACCACAAAGATCCTTCCAAAGATTATAAAGCATGCTAGTGGATCACTAAAAAAGATTGCCCACACAAAAGGGAATTAAAACCTATCGTCTAAGTAGTTAAGGGAATATTGGGTACGCTAAACCTTACTCCAACTCGGGGATATGCTACTCCCAATAAAATTGTAAGGGTACTGTTGATATATCTGGAACATGCAAAAAAGAATACACCAATTATAGGTTATAATGCAGTAGATAAATTGAGGCATTGTATATCTGAAGTATTCTTAATATATGAACAGCATGTGTATGTAATTCAAGAAGTTAAAGAAATACAAAAGCTTACGAGTTCTCAACTTCATGGAAATCATTATGAGTAATAAACATTAGATCATTTGATTTGGGAAACTACTTTTAATAAATTTGAAGTTATATCAAGTTTATATTGAACCTAATTTTATCATTGATTAAGAGAATCAAGAACTGACTGAAAACTAAGGGAACCAATGGGTTCAGTGAAAGTAAAATCCGACTGTGAGAATCCCAACGTACCTGGTGATAAACATCACGGGAAAAATACTTCTATGTTTCGCAGATGGAACTGTTGAGATTATATGGCGTTCTTCAACTCGGTTCTTGAGCTTTTTCTCCCACTTGTTCTCATTTTCTAAATTTTGATTAATTATTTGATTTTAATTATGTTTTAGTCTCAAATAAAGAAGATATGATGATTTCGTGGTCAAAAATGCCGAACTTAGGTTTAAATGGTAGTGGAACGGTCAAAAAGACCCTGGACGGTTGGATGTCGGGCCTACAAGATGGTCAGCCACTGAGGTACATAGTGAGAAAGAAGATGGATACAGGCCTGTCGTTGGGTCCCTTCGTAAGGTCTGTTTGGACAGAACTTTACTAAAATTGCCATAACTTTTTACTTGGACGTTTGATTTTATCAAGGTCACTGGCTATGGAAAGATGATTCAATAATCTATCTGTGGGTAGGTTATAGGAGACCTAATTATTTTGTGCTAAGAGTTATTATCATTTTAAAATGACCCCACTACATTTCCACCTACGGACTGTAGGTCCACCTACGAACCATGCTGGTCATCCATAACTCTTGTAAGAGAGTGGTTGAAGGGAGACTTGATCGATGGTCATGGACTACAGACCGTCGTTTGACCTACAAACCATAAATTCGTCCGTCGTCCAAGACTAAACCAAATTTTCTAGGCTGAAATTTTTGGGAGTTTTTAATACCATCGACAGTTGTGCAGGACGGACCGTGGTTAAGGCTACGGTTCATCGATTCGACCGTTGGTAGCACCTGCATATTTTTCTGAAAAACTAGTTTTTGTTCTGTTTTGGCTACAGGGTGTTACAATTCAGATCAATTACTAGTTAATCAACTAAAATACTTGGTAAGTGCAAAAAATTCTAAAAATACTAAATAGGTTCAATTTTATGAAAATCTATGTGAAATGATGTCATAAAATTGATAGTCGGAGAAATGAAGAGGGGTAGAGGTTAAAGTCAAGTGACTTTTTTAAACTTATCAAGATCTCAACCGTTCGGCGATGTTAGTCACCTTCGTTCAGCTATTTGGCATTCTACCAAGTTGATATTAACTTCTCCGAGTTTTACAAGGACTCTAATTGCGTGAAGTCCCAAACAATGGTCTTCGTCAAGGTCACTGATCAGGTCGGCAATTCCCTCATAAGATTGTCGTCCTTCATTACATTTTTTTTTGGATTCTTTTCACACATAGTCCTAAAAAACAAAACATATTATTTCAAAAGTGACAAATCAAAAACACTTATAGGTTTTTGGTGGCCTCCGAAATAGTTCTTGTTATTAAATGTCGTCACACTACATAAGTTTGTGCTTATAATTAACTTGAGGGGTTTGCCTCCAAGTCATCACGTAGTACTTTTTTCGAACCCTGATGGAACTCATTTAGCACATGCTATATTTGGGATTCCTGCATTCGATTGAGCATGGGATGTGAAATTATCATCTTATTTTTCATTAAGAAATTTGTCTTGACCTCCCCTAACATCCTGTTATGATTATTGTATTTCTGGAGTAAAACTGCTAACATTCTTTGACTTGTCCATTCTCCTCATTATTAATTTTCTTTTCATTATTAGGAGGGACGTAACACCTTTCCTCATGATGTTAGTCTCCAATAACCTCAAAAAAAATTTGTAAGCTCATCCAACTGTTTTTGCAGGGCCGTTAAATGGTAGTACCTCCTTTTTCATTCTTTCCCTAGCTCGGTTAATTTGTCTAGTAGTTCAGTTGATGTTTAATAGGATTACCATACTAGATAACACTAGGCAAGTTGATCAGCCATCATTTTGTTTCCATAATTAAGATCTCTAGTAGAATAACATTATAATGAATGTTTTAGGGATTGAATGGTTAGGGAATTATCCTTGGAATGCTTTGCATTTAAGCAATGATTCATGATATTGTTCGCCATCTAATTTCATGAAAGTCAAGACCCTATCTTAAAACATTATTACTTCTAGATGAGAGTGTTCCATACTCTTACAAGTGTTACTTGAAATATTTACCTTAAACAACATCTTTAAAGAAAAACAAAACTAAAATTTAAGTTAGTCAAATTTACAACTAATTAAAAGAATAACTCTAGATAGCTATAGTTTCACGTAACACCACTCCCGGAAAGCGACACCATTTTGATTCCTATCGTTACCAACAACAGTACTTCCGGTTAAACTATCTACGATCGTCCCAAGGGAGTTGTGAGAAAAGTTGTGGCTAGTTAGAACTTCATTCTGATTAGATGAAGATAAAAATATTTGAGATTACATGTCGCATTCGAGTAGCACACCATAGAAGTAACATGGAATACTTCATCTATTGGAGGTACTATAGAAGCCCATAGTAATCATTCATCCATTTTTTATAGTTAAATTTAGCAAAAAATTAAAAACTTTTCATAACACATCATATTCTAGGGAACTTCATTCGTATATATAAAATATAATAGATACATAATTAGAATCTAGTCTCTTTTTGTTATCCTTGACTCAACATCATAAGAGTACCTTAGGTACATGATCCCTACAACATAAAACATAAGTATAATATTAAAGAACATAACAGTAAACCGTAAGTAGGAAATCGTTGGAACTTAAGATCCCCTTTCCTTGAGCTTAAGAATAATATATCAAGCTCCTCAATCTTAGAGACATCCATTTATGAATCCATAACCTACACTTTGTGTAAAAAGTAGAGAAGAATGCAGTTAGTACAATGCACTACCTATGACAAACATGCAAAAACATGCATTTAAAAGAGACATTTTCTTGAAATCATACTTCGTGCCTTTTTGTGAAATTTTCATAAAAACTTTATATAATAGAAATTATATCATTCACATACTTGATATATGTATATTGAAAGGCCAAATATCATATAAAATTACACATAGAATTTATGCCACATTTGGGGTCACTTTTCAGTGAGCTACTCCCACTTTACAGTGAACCTATCCTTTAAACTCATTAACATCCAAAGTTACCCTATATTGATACTTAGTAAAATTCATCACCTTAAGGTCACAAGGAAAATCATACATTCAACTTACATAAGACAACACAAATTATGATAGAATTATAATACATCAAAGAAACTTTTAAGCCAATACGATAAAAATATTACAATAAGTTACATCAGCTTGCACATATACTAGGTTTACTTTATATCAATGCATTATAAGACCTTACTTATAATACTACTCGTCTACTAGTGCAATGCATATGTGAAGCCCCATGATCTGAAACATACTTAGTAAACCAATTATAAGACCATAAGCCATAACATTCTATTTCGTACATCAACAAGTAAGTGAAGACAACTTCAAATATGTCAACAAGCCTTCATCATGTAGTCATTAATATCAACTATTTTGCATATACAACAAGACAAATTTATATAGGATCTTACCACGCATTTCACCAGAGCAAGTAGACAAATACTACAAAGTCATGCATAAAGACCATATACATAGACACATGCATTATAACACCTTACTAGGACTTCCCTCAAGAGCCACTTATGCAATGCATAGGTAGATTCCTATACCCTCACCTACACTTAGCAACTACCCTTAGGTTATCCTAGTTAGGTTCCTTACTTTACTTCCATTGTCCATTTTACTTTAGGGAAGCTATAGCCTTAACCGACGCTAAGACCATAGGTGCTACATTGAATTTGGTGTTGTATAGCCTAACCACAATAGATGGTTTTCTTACCAAGCAAAGTTAGAACCATTTAACACACACTAAGGATACTAAGTGAGATCCCAAGTGCTAGATCCTCGTGGAAAGAATAGTTATGGAACTTGGAGGCATATATGTTGAAACGAACATCTTTATGCCAAATTGGGCATATGGTTTAAATGGTGAAAAAACATAAACTCTATGCCTTTTGATATGAGGAATTACGGGACCTATCTTCCTCCAATGGGAAGAGACTTCCCTTACTTCAATTTTAATCGGTGCTAACTTAAGTTCCCTTTTTATTAAAAATCCTTTATTAACTTTATCTTTTAAAATTAGGCTTTTGAGATTCATCTCGTCAGATGCTTAGCTCATAGGTCATATATGATAATTCATTAACAAATATCAGGTAGAAAAACCCTTTCACATTGTTACATAGCATATGTAAAAAGGAGCCTATTTAGTTAGGACACACTTGAGAACACCTTTCCAAGGCTACCTCTATTTAAGATCTGTATATGTGTTATTGCATACTTGAGAGATTCAAACATTAAGTCACCACCTATTCTATATCACAAGCATTAAGTCTACAGTAGAACTATATAGCATCCTTCGTATAAACATACTAATACACTAGGAACATTCATACTTAATCATAATCTTCGACTTAACATCAATAATAGAATTCTATTCATAATTTGTCCATTACATCTTTTTCATGTACCTACCAAACAAAACCTAACATATTTTATCATCATCAGGGTAGTTAGAAAGAAATAGAATGTCAAATGCATTAGACAACGTCAACCCTTTTGACCATTAATTAGTACACCTATCACGTCATCTAGTTAGGAATACATAAACCTACTTCACCTACATTTATCTTATATTGAACAAAGTAGGACATTTGTGAATATGAGAAACTACTTTTCCAATTGAAACTAGACTATGTACTACATGGTAGGCATGCATAATATGTGAGTGTGTGTACGTTGGTCAACATGATCATATAATGACTATCAACCAACACATTGAGGCAGCCACTCTATTAAGAACATAATCCACAACCAAGCATAGAAAAAAAAATACAATTTAGCATATGAAACATGCTAACTTCATATTACACTTTAAGAATCCTAATATTAGCTATTCACAACCTTCACATGCGGGTACATGGATAGGGGTCATCAATTCACAACTCGAATAGAAGGATAGGCACAAGTTACACATAGTGTGATCATTATAACCACAAACCCATATATTCATCAATTTTCCTTCAAGACAATTTTCAACACATATATAATGAAAATAAAGTAAACATCACCACCATAAGTTGATCATACCACACAATGCCATACAAGGCTTCACCAACAATACTATAGAGAAGCAGAGAAGTAGAAGAGTGAACAATCCTTTAGTCTTTGGTCCTCGTTGACCATTAGTATTCTTTAATAAAAAATTCAACTATAGGGACGTATCTAAATTACAATAATCATATATGAAATTATGCATAAGCTACTACGAGGCCTTGCTATAAACTTACAATACATCACCAACATACTAGAAGGTAGAAAGACATAGACCATTAACCAATTTCATATTCGTGGATCATAAATCATATTTAATCAATAGTATCAATCTAGGGTAGTATCTAAATGTACACTCAAATAACAAAATTATTCTTAAATACATACAAAGATACCAACATAAGCACTAAAATATCAATTTAGTAGAGAGTATAGGAAATAGGCAATGCTACTAATTCACTAAATCCTTGATCATAAATCATATTTTATCAATAATGTACATATTAGGCAGTAGCTAACGAGATTCTTACTCGAATGAAATCATGCTTCATCTAATGCTAAAATTGCGATAACATCACATACATAACAATATCAATCAATAGACTAAAAGAACCTAGAACAATTCATACAATCCTTTTTTGCTTTGGCAATACAAGATTCATACCCATAATTCACCATATATCATATAAGGCAGGTAGCTGCATCATACTTAACCGATGCGAAGTCACACATTCTTCATTATAAAAAAAGGGGGGGGGGGGGCCCCAATGTTATAGTGAACAATTAACAACAAATATAAATAATAAATAGTAGACAAAAGAAATTCAACGTAATAGGATCGCAAATCCATAAGTAACAAGCCACGATCACAATGCTCATGCATAGGCTAAATCGAATTTGGGAAGGGACATGGGATAAAATTGCAATTGGATTGACATTCACGTTAAACCAATAAATTATCATAAATTCATCATGATTATTCCTTCAAAAACTCTTTGAGAAAGAACCCATGGATAGAATGAAGAAGAAGATGTTTGACCATGAAATTCTTTGAAAACTTTGAGATTAGCTCTCTAGGTTGAAATATAACTAGAGATGAATGATAACCATACCTTAATAAAGGAGAAAAACTCTAAAACATGTTGAAAAATGCATGGGAATCATAGCTCCAAGCTGTTCTTGAGCTTAAACTTCATTTTTGAGGAAAATTTTAATTTGTGTGAATTGTATTGGGAATTGGTTGATCACATTTTTTGACACTTAAATGTACCAAAAAAAATCAAATAAGACATGTACGTTTAGTTAGAACGTGTAGTGAATTTTCAATTCACCCCTTTAATGAAAATGTGCGCATGCAGCTTGACACAGCCTCAACCAAATGGCAGAATCGACTCCCGGTAGGTCCATCGACAGACTATATGTTACTTCCTTCAATTGGGTATTGAGATGTCTATTGGCTGAGACTTATCCATGATAAGTTTCCATCAACGACACCACCATTGAGGGACGTCAGTTCACCAACAGGGCGTCTTTTACTTTAGTCAATTGACACTGCCAAGCCAGTGTCTTGAGAGACTTTAGGACCTTCTTCTACGCCCTATTACGGGGCCCTTGGGTAGTCGTACTCGGTTTTTTTCAACGTAAATATTCACCTTAAATTGTTGGAGACCTTCCATGAATGTTTCTCTCAGAATGAACACGTAAAACACATCCAAACATGAAAGGCACACTCAAGATACACATGAATGCCTCAAGGGCTAATTAAACAACGTCTTAGACGTTCTTGACGTTTGACCGTAAAAATTCATGAAAATACATAAACTTCTTATAAACAACATTATTATTCATTTTAAGACTTGATAACCTATACATACACATAACCACATAAAAACACATAAGTCCCCTTAGATGACAAGTTATCGAACGTCTTGGTCAGCCCTTGACGTTTGACTTCCAAATGACTTTAAATTGATAAAACATACTTTAAAATATTTATTTAAAATGTTTTCAAGCTTATAGGAATAAGTGAGTCTCTAGACACACTAACTCATTTGGGGGGTCTTAGATTAAAAATATTGATTAAGAGGGCGATTTCCGACACGAAAAAGTATTAAAGTATCCAATGGGGCGGGTTGTAACAAGTATAGTAGAATAATGAAGATAATATTAAATCCAATCAATGAGAAGGGTAGTACTTGGGATGTAACCGCAATATAGATTAATATAGATTATTGGACTCATGCTTTCAATAGAAAATATGTATCAACAATGTGACTAGGCTCAGATTTATATGGAAATAAGTTCTCATTCAAGAAACATACCCCGTTTCAATAGGGTTCCTCTCAGACACACATTAGTTTGCAGACGACCCGTACTACTCCGTACCCTCACACGTCTCCAGTTGCGTGTTAGGACATTGGGACAGGGCACCCTCGTCGAGTAAACAACTCAGTCGACCCACTCCCTAGCACATCAATCAAACGGTCTTGGTTTCATGATATTTCTCTAGAAAAATCCTAAAAAACATGGAAGAATTTGTATTTCCAACTACAAATACATTAGATTAAACAAAAAAAATAGAAGAAATCACAATTAAATTACAGTTATACGACATGCTAACAACACCCAACAACAATATTAACCAATATTTTCTAAATCTCACCCCAGTTCTAGCAACACATCAAAAAATAAAAATTATACGTTCAATGATTATTGAATCTAATGGGCATGAGAAATAAAGTCTTGATTTGACAAAAGAGAGAACAATTATTGATTTCAACTTCAGTTTGGGGAAGATGAAACCATTACTGCATAAAGTCTTCAATACCCCTATAAAACTTGATTGTAAATTATAAAAAGTACTAAGAAAATATGATATTGGTTTGAGCTAAGTCGGAATCCAAAGATAAATGATCCAACTCTCCTTTTATAAAAGCTACACTCTATTAGTATTTATAGATTTCTAAAAACTACACTATATTAGTATTTATAGTTTTATGATTTGTGCTTGAATGTATTATTCGTTGACTTTGATTTGAATCGCCGAATAACTCGAGGATTAACCCATTGGTGAAGTCCATCACCTTCTGGTACAACCTACAACATCGTTCATGCATGGGCTTTATTTAGGCAACTGTCTAGTTTTTCACACATCTTCTTCCATCCAATGCAGGCCAAAGTATCCTTCTTCTCTCGACTTTTAATTGGACGATTTATTTTAAGGATTATGGAACAAAGGAGACTCATTTACCTATTGGTGATCCATCAAGTGGAATTGACGATGCTCAGGCTTTCAATTATTCAATTTTCTGCTTTTTTCTCCTTTTTGCGTTACTGTTTCCATGTTTTCCTTTAATACTCAAATATGTGAAACTTAGGAGTTTTAATTTAATATTGCGATAAATAAGCATTTGACGAAACCATTTCTTTTAAAATATAGCCCTAAATGTGTTCAATCTGAGGACTCATCAATATCTCCATGAGCTTCCAAAGTAGCTTCCCCAACCAATTAGTTCCTCCATAGGACATTGATTGATTCTACTTCTTTTGTTCGTAATTTATTAAATTGTCAATACAGAATGAGAAGGAATCTCTTCATAAGATAATTAATACTTGATCTCAGTATTTTCTTTTGGTATAGCAAATGAAGGATCGCTCATATATTTCGTCAATATGTAGATGTGAAATATCAGATGAACCATTTCTAACTCTTTTTGTAGATCCAACTCATAAGCTACTTTTAAAATCCTATTGCATATATGAAAAGGTCCAACATAACAGGAACTAATTTTACCCTTCTTACAAATGATTCATAACACCCTTCATGGGAAAAGCCTTCAAGTATCCCCTATCATCTACTTCAAACTCTAGCTCTCTTCTCCTAACAACTTTGAAGAATTTCTAACTACTCCTTGCTGTTTTAAACCTCTCCTAAATCATGTAACCTTCTCCATAGATTAATGAATTAAATGGTCATATTAACTAAGCTTCAATAATTTAATACAACACAATATCATATATTTATCATATCCCACAAAAATCTTCACTTGAAGCAATTGCGTCTATATGGTAACTCTGTTGTTAAGAAAATGTAGAATAGAGTTACGAGCGATTCATCCAACTCCCTTTGAAAATCGCTGACGCACACCCTCAACATATCCTCCAATATTTTAAAAGTGCACTGTGCTACGGCGTAATACCAGACAACAATAATTCGATTGAAGAGTATGTACAATCGAAGCATAATATGTAATACATATCGAGGGATGGGGTCGTCCACCAAGTGAGACGTGGTGTAAAAATATGTAGCTAATTAGACTGTAATTTTAATTAGTTTTAGCTAAAGAAATTAACGAGTTTAAAACAATACAATTTATGTGGGTTACACGAAAGTGTCACATATCAAATTGGGGGTTTGTCATAAGTAGCGAAAAATAGCTAAAAATATCAAGAAAACTAACCAATGAGAAGCGAATTCACAGGAGTAGACGGCAATACAGATATATCATGATTATTTGGTACATGATATTGATATAAATTTTTAGAGAAATAATGTCTAGGGTAAAACTTATATCGAAAGAAGTTCACTTTGGAGCATCTTACCCCATTTAAAATGGGTTTCTCTTGGACACGTATTTCCCGCATGAAGACAAGCCTATTCCTTAACCCACTCATTCTCTAAATCTATGTTTTAGGATATGGGACTAGGGATCTCCCTCTCGGTTTATACATCATGTTGATCCACTCCTTAGGCCATCAATCTAGAGGTCATTATTTCGCGACCTCCATCTTCATAAAGCTAAAAACACATGGGTGAACTTGCATTTGCAACTGATAAACCATTAGATTAAACCACAACCATTAGACCAAATCTCTAGTAAAATACATTTAATCTACCAATAAAGAAGACCCCACAACAATATTACCCCATATATACAAAATCACACCTTTAGAATGGAGTTTTTAGCAACACATAGAGAAAAATTATACCTTCAATGATGTTGAAATCAATGGGTATGAGTAATGTAGTCTTTATTTTAGAAAATAAAGAAGAATAAGGAGGGCCACCTCCGAAATTGAAAGAGAATAACCCTTCCTTTTCCATGTCTTCAAAAACCTTGAAAAACATAAGAGTAAAATATAGTAATAATATAATGTAATATTTTGTCTCTAAGTTGATATTCTCCAATAAAGATCGAACTCCAAAAAAATCAACTCTACTAGTATTTATAGCTTTCAAATTTGTGTTGCAGTGGATCATTAAAAAAATTTAGTGGGAATCGTTGATTGATTCAGCGCTTCACCCATTGGTGTAGTCCACCGCCTTTTGGTAGAGTCTTTAGCATCGTCATGCGTTTGTTCATTGGAAGATACGATATTGGTTGGTTGTACTACTCGCTGATGCAACAATTGATCCTCTTTTCCGTCGATTTTACCCTTTCCTTCAAGGCTCAGCACACAATAACAAAAGTCAATGTATGCCGCATTACCGATCCGCCAAGTGGGCTCAGAAATTTTTAGGATTCCATTTCTTCGAGATCCTCAGCCTTTTTTCTCCTTTTTTTTACATAGTGTCCATTCTTTCCTTAAATTTTCAAATACCTAAAACTTAGAAATTTTCATCACATATTGAGATAAATGAAGCATTAGAGGAGACTATGTCTACTATAGTATATCCCTAAACGAGTCCATTTTTTAATTCATCAACACCCCAAACTCAAATATTTTGATTGTCCTCATGAAAAACACCAGTTCAGAAGGGATATGTCAAATAGTTCTACAGATGACTCAATCATTAATGAACACAACCACACTAAAACTACTTAAGCAAGGATCAATTGTGTAATCTAATATATAAGTTGTGACACACAATTATAAAAGATTCTCAAGATTGTATTACTGCTTCAAATTGAATTTCAAAATAAATATTAAGCATTTGAATGCCCTCACACAACTGATGATTTTATTGTCTCACATAAGTGTATGATAAATTTAATGTTCAGGAGTTACATATAGTGCTCACTCTCAAAAAGAGGATCACAATGCATGCTTTCACACATAGGTTTACCCTTATGTTCCAGTCAACAATCATTTCTACTTTCTCATGATCAAAAAGGTCTTTCTAGAGCTTGTAATGGGGTTGAGTACACAAATACAGTAATTTAGGCTTAGTCACTAATGGTCCTCATGAATTGTGGAGATCATAACACTGCCTTTCTTCTTCATTCATCATCATTGCTAGTTCTCATAATTCATCCTATTATGCGATCCCATGGATTCCTTGGAAACCCTATTTCTTTTTTACTTTTTTATTTTGAAACATTTATTTTTAATTTCTTTTCTTTTCTTTTTTTTTTTCTAAACTTGTTTTTATACGGAGTGTATTCATTTTCCACAACACCATGGGTTAAATGATACTTTTCTTATCTTTATTTTGATTTTTCCTTTTTTGTTTTCACCATACCCCTAACATAGGGTTTTTGCCTAAATTAAATTTTAAATCAAAACAATCATGTAGGATTACTAAGGGAAATGGATCAAGAAGGGTTTATTCTTCATCTTGTTTTTTCCAAAGAAGGTTAATACTCAAGGGGTGTTCAAGAAAGGTTCACACACTCACAAGGGAGATCACAAGAGATCTATGTGTCAAATTTGCTCACACTCTTTAAAACTTCCTAAGATCACATCAAGAGTGATCATCACTTAGTTTACTAGTCTAACAGGGAAAATTCTATGTGTTGTCATGAATGTTTAAGGTAATTTTATCACACAGAGATCAATTATTAGTTGTGCAAGACTCCAAAGTTTAGCTGATGTGTAAAAGTCATCACAAGAAAGTCAATTTGACACATGGGTTTTCAGAACGAGATTGAAAGAAATTACATATTGTCTATGCAATTTCAATTATTCTCATCATAGCCACACATTCATGTTTTTTGATTGATAGCACTATTCAATTCATTGGTATTGATATGGAAGAAGAATCAAATATACAAAAGAATAACAACATTCAACATAAGAGGTGACAAATATTTTTTTAAAATGAATTTCTTTTGAAAGGTAAAAAATTGTTTTGAAATTATAATTGACACGAAGCCATAAGCTTAAACAGTCACACTAGTAGTATAAAACACTTAACGATCGAAACAACCTAAATATAAAATCAAAACAACACATAATGGTGGGATTCACCCCATCACAAATAAAAACATTTGCCCTCAAATGCTATTCAGAAATATCTTGCTTTCAAAATAATAAAAAAATAAAGAGGAACGCAAAGAGGTGATCTTGTATAACCTCTCACCCCATCTGTCAGGGCATCAGTGCCCGTTGCATCAGCGCGCGCTGCATCAGCCTTAAATTCCATAATGGTCCCTAGAGTATGATCATTATTGTTGTCATGTTGTTTATTTTACTTAGCTTTTACAATGATATTAGTCGTGATCATCCTGTCCAAGTCATGGCCTACCTAAAAGTATTTTATACCCGTGTAGAATCCATATTTCCATGAAGCAATAGTGGTGCCATTGGGAATCCTCCTGCTCGAACATTCCCTGTTACTCTATATTATTTCCAAGAAAAAATTTTCAAAATGAATATGTGAATATGCTAAAGCTAAAGTAATGGTATTTGAGTTTTGTGAAGATCAAGATGAAAAGGAATGGAGAGTAAATGAATTGATGAAAAGGGGGAGGGAAAATTTTAGTCGACCCCAAAAGGTTAGGGGTTTTAGAACTCACTTTTTCTATATATTGTTAATAAGTTTGTGTTTTTTTTTAAAGTATGCATTGAGTATGAGTGCCTTGAATGAAATCATTTGGAAACCCAAAGTTAAGGGACAACCAAGACGTTCAACGACTAGTCACAAAAGTGGCCCTATGTTTTTAATGTGATTATGTGTGTGTGATGATCTTGAGATAAACTTATATTATTAATAATGATAATTATATTTAGTGTGTTGATTTTCATGAATTTTGAAGGTCAAACGTCCAAGATGTTTGAAAGTAAAACCTTGGACGCACTTAAGTGTGCTTAGCATCTTTTTATGTGTTGTGTGTGTTGTTTAAAGATCAAACTTGTATGGAAGATCCTTTAAACGTTTATGAGTACAGTTACGTGGTAAAAGTCCGGGAAAAACTCCCCAATGAGCAATAAAAGTGTCCTTGAGGAGGACTTAACTTGTGGGCTAAAATTGTCCCAAGTTGGCAGCTTATTGCCTTAGTATTCACGTACGACTTCCTTGAAAGTAGATTGGACCATGGTCTATGAATTCAGTAGTGGAACTTCCTTAGACACTTGGAGGATTTAAAAGGCAATGGATACACTGCCCAAGGAACACGGTCTATCATAAGGGTCCTGAACAACGTTCATGAACCGTGAAGGCGGTCGTTGTCCCTACGCGGGCTGGCCATGATTAATTTTCCAAATAAATTCCATTCAATTATTTAGTAATTGTGATTGATTTTAAATGATTTATAAATTAAATATAAATATTTTAAGTTTCCCAAGTAAAAAACCCCATACCCAATTCAATTCTCAAAAATTAGACTTCCCTCCCAAAATAAAACCTCTCTAGAAACCTCCATTGGAGATGAAGCTCAGGGTCAGGTTAGAGATTGGATTTCCATGGATTCTTCACCAAGTTTTCATGTTTACTTCATCTAATAAAGATATGGTGATCCTTAATAGCTAGTTTCCTTCCATCTAGAGAGTTAATCTCAAAGATTTCAAAGAGGTTTGATGATCAAAGTTCATTTTCAATTTAACCATGGGTTATTTTTCAAAACATTTCCAAAGGATTAATCATGATGAATAGATGATAATGTATTGGTTTTAACGTGAATCAAATTCAAATTTTTTGTGACCCATGTCCCTTCCCAACTCAATTCAGCTATTGGATGGGCAGGATGGTGGCTTGTTATGGTTGATCTTTGGGTTCTATACGTTTGAAGGCTTATCCCTATAGTTTATTTGTAAGTGATTTAGGTGAATTTTTGCAGAAGAATCCTGTGGATTAGGAATGTATTGTTGAAAAAAAAGAACTTAGGTTCTCTGTATGTGTTCATCGGGAAGTTGACTTTTAGTGATATTTAAGAATTCAATTAGGTGTGAAGATCATTGTTGCGAATTATAGGTTTATATTAGGGTGGAATTTTTTCTATTGAAGCCTTGGTGATCAAATCAAAGGAAACTTGGTTATGAAGATCTAGGTTCTTCTACCCTATAATTATAAGTTTGTATGTCTGTGATCTCTATTTAGGGTTGTATGAAGCATGATTTCGTTTTGAGATTATTATTAGCTACTTCAAATATATTTGTATTGTTGTAATATTATGATTGATGAAACAAAGACTAAGAAAATGGTTATCATCTATACTCCCTACTTTTAGTATATATGTGATTCATTATATTATTTGTTAGTTATGATCTTTGTAACGATATGTACATATCTCTATCTAATTAAAGTACATTATTTCTTCCCTATAAATATATTGTTGATGAAAAGAGTGTATTCATCAATAATGATCAAAAGGTTGATAAATTGGTATGTCTACTTATTATTTGTTATGTTCTACTTATGGTGGCGGTGTTTATTTTTTATCATGATATATATAAGTGTTGACTATGTACTTGAAGTCAAATTGATGAATATGAGAGTGTGGTTATGTAGCTAGAGTTATAAGCATGTGAATGGTTATTTTATGATCATGTATAGGTGCTGCCATTAATGAAGTGTTAAGGATTGATGAACCTTGACCATGTAGCCCTATGTGAATGTGTGAATAGATAATGTTAGGAGTCTTAAAGTTTATAATGATGTTATCTTGACTCGTATTCTAAATTATGTTCTATGGTCTATGCTTAGTTGTGCATTGTGGTCTTAAGAGGGTGGATGCCTTAATGTGTTGTTGATAGACATTATGTGATCATGTTGTACAATTGTAAATACACACTCAAACATTATGCATTTTCAAAATGTACTAAAGGTTTGTAGTGTCTAATGAAAGGTTCATCTCATATTCTCTAAATGTCTACTACTATGCATTTGATATATATATATGTATGTGTGTGTGTGTGTGTGTGTGTGAAGCATGTTATGTATTCTGTTAACTAGGTTGATTTTGTAGGTGTACTAGTATGGGAAAGGGTTTGGGACCTTGTCAATATATTGCACATGTGTGCCTTCATAGTATAGTTCCTAGGTTGGTTTCTCATGTACATGAATATGAATGCATGAGTATGTTATGAACATGTTTTATCTAAAGATGTTATGTGAAAGTATTACTCACATGTATATACAGACATGTATGAATATCTAGTCAATAGAGGGGACTTGAAAGGTTTTCTCAAGAGTATCCTAAAACTAGATAGGTTCTTAAATATTCAATAAGCATATAAAGAGTCCAATCCTAAAACTAATTTTTATAAAATAATATAATAAAGCTTTTTCAATAAAGGGAACTTATGTTAGAACCGAGTAAACATGACAATGGGAGGTGTTGGATTCCCTTGGAGAAGATTCATCATTTGGTCTTCATAAGATGTTGACTTCCCTTGGAGGAGCATTCACCTATACTTCCCGAGGAGTGTGACTTTCCTGAGGAAGACTGTCCTCTATCTCGCCATCCTTTTCAACTAGGCCTTAATTTCGTTTTCTTCACCTTCCTTGTGTCTCATGAAATTAGGCTCCAATGATAATGAGCATGTAAATGGTCTTGTATATCTCTTAGTACCATGACTATTCTTCGACGTAGAATCTAGCAAGTGACTTCACTTTTATGGTAGCATGTGTTAATGTTTTACCTTTACTAGGTAAAAACACCTTCCATTGGTGTAAGTCTGTACAACACAAAATTCCATGTACCAACCATGGTCTTAGTGTCAATTAAGGCTATAGTTTTGTTAAAGTAAAATAAAAAATGGAAGTAAATGACTAGGACCCTAACTAGGATGACCTAAGGGGGGTTACTTAGTATAGGTGGAAGTAATGAACCCATCTAGACAATTCACAAGTAGCTCCTTAAGGAGTTCAAAAAAAACATTTTAATACATGTGTCTATGTATATGTTGATATGATATTATATGAAGTGGTCTTGTTCTTATGTACATAAGTTGGTGTTAATTATTATATGATGAAGGTCATGTTGGCATAAATAAAGTTGTCTATATGGCCTTGTTGTTTTATGAATTAGAGTCTTAAGTCTTGTGTTCTCATGATAGATTTACTAAGAATGCTTGATGTTATGGAGCTTCACATGTACATTGCACTAGTGGACTTAGATTGGGATTGTTAGTAAGGTGTTGTAATGTTTTATGTGATGTGAAGTGAATAGATGTGCAATTTGATGTAGCTTACTGTAAAGCCATTATAGTCTTGACCTAAATGTGTCTATGATGTACTATACTTCTATGATAGTAAGTGATGTATTATGTAGGTTGTATGTATGCTTTCTTTGTGGTCTTAAAGTGATGCATATTGCACAAGTGTCACAGAGGGGGGTGGTATAGGAAGTTAAGAATAACCAGGGAGGAAACTGGAACTGGAGGAAAAGTACTCTAAAGGTGAATAGCTCACTATAAAGTGACCTCAAATGTGTCTTAAATTCTATGTGTGATTTTATATGATGTTTGGCCTTTGAATATGTCTAAATGAAGAATGTAAATTATATAAGTTCTGTTGTATAAAGGTTTTATGAGTATTTTCTCAAAAATGCATCAAGTATGATTTCTAGAAAATTTCCCTTTTAAATTCATGTTTTTGCATCACTGCTATACTAATTGCATTTTTGTACTAACTCCATTCTTCTCAACTTTTTACTCAAAGTGTAGGTTATGGATACTTGAAAGGATGTCTTTATCAGTGAATAGCTTGATATGTGATTCCCAAGCTCAAGGAAAGGAATCCTTAAGTCGAAGGATGTCCTAATGTCTACATTACCGTAAAGTTATGTATAAGCATTCTTATGTATGATGTTATAACGGTCATGTCCCTAATGTACTCTTATGATGTTCAGTCTAGGATGAAAAAAATATACTAGAGTCTTTAACTATGTATTATGTTATTTTGTATATAATAAAAGAAATGTTCTACAATATAATATGCTAAGAAAGTTTTAAATATTTTGCTAAATTTACCTATAATTGTGCAATTAATGATAATTAAAAGCTTGTATAAGACCTCCATGAGCTCAAGTATGCCATGTTACTTCTAGGTGGTGCTCACCAGATGTGACAAATGTGGTATCAAAGCATGAAGTTTCTAAAAGTTGTTTTAGGTTCCAAAAGTCTCATATGGCCACGTCTAGTAGAGTCTTGATCATCGGTGGTGAGTCGTGACACATCTTTGAGTGAGAGGCTACAGGACGATAGAGTTTCCCTTCTTTATCATTCTCATGGCGTGCCATAGAACATTACTCTATAAGAACTGTCTGGTATGTTTTTTTTCCTGGTGGTCTTTTACATGTGATTGCTTGGATGAGATGGTATCTTTATGCTTGAGGAAGAAAAGGTGAGTTTTGATTATTATGTTGGTTTTATGGATTGATGAGTATGTGTGAAGGTGAATTTGATGTGTTATGTGGATATGATGTCCCTTATGGCTTTATGTGAGACCTATGTGAAATGGAATGTTTTGTTAAGAACTATATGTCATAATATGATTAAAGAATGTTAGAAGTTGCTATGGTTAACATGAGTCCCTTTTTGAATGGTTTCTTACGATATGACTTTGCGTCATGATAGCCTTATAATATGGTTAAACTTAAAATACTTTAGGAATATAAATGGTAAAGATGCATGTTGCCTAAGTATATGTGTTTAAAAGTGCTATATGTTGCCCTTTGTATATGTGTGCATATTAATAATTCCTTAGCTGGACTTGTGTATAGCTTGATTCTATAAGTGAGAGTGCTCATAATTGCAAGGGTAAATTATGTTTGGTTTTAAGTGAACATAAGTCACCTTACTGTAACGTTGAATGAAAAGGAAGAGTCCCTATGGTTAAGTCGTCTCAATTGTTTCCCCTAATTATGTTTTATGACCTTGGTGTGTATTGTTTTGTATAAAAACCTTATGTGGTTGATGATGATGACTTAACTTAAAAACATGGTTACAATTTTCATACTTGATAAGGTTTAGAATTTGTTGGTTGCATTACTATAGTTCATTCTTAAGTGCTAATCATTTTTTAATGTTGAAAATGAAGGTAGTGAAGTTAAGATCCTCTTGATATTGGATTAAGTTTCTCTTAATAATAAGGTTTACCGTTAGTGGGGGATGGTGATAGGATTAGTATGATTGAAGATATTTCTATATTGTCCTTTTATTCTTACTTGAGCTTGAGACTAATGTGTTTCTAATAGTTTGTTCCTTATAAGACACATGCATAAAAGTATGATGACCTATAGATGTTTTGTATATATTGGTTGACACTATCTTAAGAATATTTTGAGAATTTTAAAAGTGCATGAATAAGAATTTTGATCAAATAAATGTTTTCTCATGTTGATTGGCATATTCATATGCTAGTTGTGAATTTATTCGTGGGACAAGGAAAAAAGCATGTCTGATGTTACTCTAAATGTCAAATGTTAGCCTTATAAAGAGAAATTGAGCTCGTTTAAAATTAAAAAAAAATGAGTCTCTTGAAAACTAAGCGACTTTTATTATTTGAAAAGCATGATTGTAGGCTCACTTTCAAAAAAAGTTATGAAATGTATAGCTAATTTTCTTGTGTTTGCCTATAAATTGTTAGACTTGCCCTAAATAATGCATTTTTATGAAAGCTAGTGTTATGCTAGAAATTCAAATTTGTGAAATGGCTTCTTATTGTTGAGATGTGTGTTGTGTAATTTACCATTTTGGCTTCACTATGAATGATGTTTGAGCATTTCATGATTAAAAGTTAAGAAATTCTCATGTTACACTAAAGTTGACCTTTGTGCATTTGCTTGGGTATGAACTCAATAGACATGTAAGTATATTGAGGAGAAGGACATTCCTACCAAAAACAGTATTAACCATGGTATGTTTGAGTATGGTTCCATAGATTTATGCATAACTAATAAGAATCCATTGTCAACCTATTAAACTCAAGTCTATGTGTATTGAAATATATGTGCCTACTAGTTCTTGAGTGATATTGAAACTGCCTAAGTGTGACTTAAAGATGGTTGGAAGATAAAGTCTTCATAAAAAAATAAAATATAACGGCCATGTTATGATTAGGATAAGGATGTTCCTCCTATGAACATGATAAGATACTATGAGTTTTACGATTAAACAATGAGTGAATGAAGGTTTTTGTTTTCTTTTGTGCATTAAGTGCTAAATGATTTGAAGTTGTGTTCCTTGTAAGTTTGATGTATTAAATTATATATGATGATTTTAAATAAATTTTGTGATCTTCCCTACGATTCATTTGAGCCCTTGTTGTGATTAGAGTGTTCTAAGTGTCATTCAAGGACAAATGTTCCCAAGTCGGGGATATTGTAAGACCCCCAAAATATGATAGGTTTTATAGATCCTCTCTTGTTCATATAAGCTTGTTAACATTTTAATATAGCGTTTCGAAGTATGCATGAGTTACTTGAAGTCATTTGGAAGTCAAATGTCAACGGACGACCAAGACGTTCAATTACTAGTCACAAAAAGGGACTTATGTGATTTTATGTGCTTATGATTGTGTCATGATATTATGAGGACTTTTTATAAGTCAAAATTATTTTTATAGGAACTTTATTGAGTTTCATTATATTTTGAGGTCAAACGTCAAAGAACGTCCAAGATGTTTAGAATTTAGCCCTTGGACGTACTTGAGTGTGCTTAGGATGTTTTGATGTGTTGCATGTGTTGTTTGAAGCTCAAACTGGTATGGAATGTTCTTGACATGCGTATAAGTGTAATTACGTTAAAACAATCCAGGAAAAACTCCACAAGGATCAATCAAAGGGTCCTCGAGAAGGACCCAACTTGTGGGCTAAAGCTGTCCCAAATTGGCAGCTTACTGCCTTATTGTTCACGAACGACTTCACGGCCGGTGAAGTGGACCACGGCCTGTGAAGTTGGTCTTGGAACTTACTTATCCACGTGGAGGTTTGTAATAGAAATGGAGACACTTCCCCAAGGACCAAGGTCCGTCATAGGGGTCATGAACCACCATCAGGGACCATGAAGGTGGCTGTGATCCCTGTGGCTGTCCGAAATTGGTTTTCCAAATAAATTATTTTCGATAATTTATTAATTGGGATTGATTTTAAATTGTGTATAAATTAAATATATATAGTTTAAGGTCTTTTCCCAAGTCAAAAATCCCATTCCCTATTCAATTCTCAAAAATTAGACTTCCCTTCCAAAACAAAACCTCTGTAGAAACCTCCATTGGATATGGAGCTCAACGTCAACTTGTAGATTATATTTACATGGATACTTCACCAATTTTTCGTGTTTACTTCATCTAATAAAGGTATGGTGATCTTTCATCTCTTGTTATCCTTTCATCTAGAGAGTTAATCTAAATGTTTTCAAAGAGATTTGATGATAAAACTTCTTCTTCTTTAATATACCCATGGGTTATTTCTCAAAACTTTTTAAAATTCTTAATCATTATTAATTGATGATAATGTATTTTTTAACGTTAATTTCAATCCAAATGCATTGTGAACCCATGTCCCTTGTCAAACCAGATTTAGCCTATCGATGGGAAATGTGATTGTGTCTTCTTATAGCTGGATTTGTGACTCTATTATGTTGATTTGCTTATGTCTACAGTTTATTATGCATATTGATGGTGAATTGTTGGTGAATGATCCATGTGGATCAATATTATGAATGTTTGAACAAGACTAGCCTATGTTCTTCTATGTTTTCACTATATATTCGATTTTATGGTAATTACTGTAGGAATTCAATTATGTGAAGATCATTATAGATACTTCCTTAGGTTCATATGATGGATTTATTTTGGGGATGAATATTTGGTTATCAAATCAAAGGAATCTTTGTATCAATTGATCTAGGTTCTTCTAGCCTATAGATTGGTAATGTAAAGTATATTATGTGATCTCAATGCTAGGGTAGAGGAAGAATGATTTCTTTTGAGTAATGATCTCTTTAGCTAATGCCATACATTTATATTGTTGATAAGATATGATTGATGAAAAAGACTAAGGAAATTTGTTTATGATCTATAACTCTCTACTTTCTAGTATATATGTGATGCATTGTATTATGTTGTATATATGATCTTTAAACGATATGTACATTGTTTCTTTCATATTATTACCATTTATTACTTCCATACAATTTATTTTTGTGATAGGTGTTATTGATGTTGATGAATTGGTAAGTCTACTATTTTCCTCTACTCTTCTATATCATGGTAGTTGATAAAGCGTTGTAATGACAGTGATTTGATAATGATCCACTTGTGGGGAGGTGTTTATTTTATTGTCATTAATATTATATATAATATATATATATATATATATATATATTATATATATATATATATTATGACTATGTCCTTGAAGTAAAATTTATAAATATATGAGTGTATGGTTACACTATGTGTAACTTGTGCCTAGTCTTCTATTCTTGTTGTGAATCTAGATTATGTAGAAAGTGTTATACGCATGTAAATGGTTATATTAAGATAATGTATAGGTGCTGCCACAAAAGAAGTGTTAAGGATTGATGACCCCTACAGATGTACCCCTATGTGAGTAGCAAATGTTAGGAGTTTTAATGTGTAAAATGAAGTTAGCTCACTACAATATTTTATGTCGCCAACCACCCTAGAGAAGTGTGGCCTAAACCAATGGCCACACTTTTTGACTTTAAGAAGGAGTAAAGGACGGAATGGGAAGGAAATAAATGAAGCAGTCTGACGGTGAAAGTCCCATAAGAGAAAATACCTTCATAAAGGGTATTTCGCTCCAAACACCCTTTTCCAGGTGTGGCCAAAAGTAGTGAAACCTTAGAGTTTAGGAAACGCTTTACAACTGTTGCCTTATCACTTACGCTTAAAAGCGTAGACAAAAGGAAAAAAGACCACATTTTGTACCTACGCTTAAAAGTGTTGTCTTATGAGCTACACTTTTAAACGTAGCCTCAAATTCAAAAAGGTCACGCTTTTTACCTACTCTAAAAATTGTTTCCTTATCAGCTCACATTTAATTGTAGCCTAAAAGGAAAAAGCCACACTTTTTATGCTACCTTTTAATGTATTGACTTATCAACTACACTTTGAAATGTGGCCTTTGCTACCATATTGCCCACATTTATCAAGTGTTGCCTTTTGTATCTAATGTATGACAAGACATTGAAGTGTTGTCCTTGCCCACATGCATACACAATTTAAAGTCCTATGCCACAATTTTTAATTAATATACTCCAATATTATATTGCTATAAATAATCTATAGTGCTAACAAGTAATTCAAATTTATAGATTTCCCATAAAGTATTTCAAAAGATAGAATGTGTTGTGTACATACCCATACTTATACATCAATATTCTAAATGTGTACACAATAGTTCAAAATATAATGTATTTAAACTTTTACATGTGAGTTCAGACACTCTTCATTAATCCAATGAAATTTATATCCCCTCCTATTTCCATACAAAAATAAGATACTGGCAGTTTATATATGAAGAGGTAAGAAGTTCATGAATTTGCAAAATTAGAGAGGCAGAAGTCTAGAAGTCCTAATAAAATTAGATTGCAAAACTCTTTTTAAACTGTTCAAAAGTAGATTCCTACTTTCCTTCCTCCTTTGTGATTTAAATTAATGAATCTCCGTAGGGTCTAGAATTCCAATGAAGTCAACAACAATGAAACAATGCATTCATGTTCAAATTTCAGAAGAAACAATTAAAGATTTGAATGTTAACAATAACACGATGCACGAACTAACAACGACGGTCACTTAAAAAAAGGAATGATGAGACACAACAATTAAGAATTCTCCTAATATTCTTGTCTCTTTGTTTGTAGTCTGGAGCATGCCTTCGACTAGCATGGCAAAAATTTGGGTAATAACATGGATTTCCTAGATAAAAGAACGAAATAAAGACTTTACTACTGACAGAAATATTTATATTATATAAGCACAAAATACATATTGATTTGGTATGTGAATCTAAGGTACTGTAATGCACCAATACATAAAATATATAGTTCTGTCCAATAATTCTAATTGTGAATATAAGAGTACTGCAATGCATCCGTAACAGAAATAGATAGTTCTTCGAAAAGAAGATCTTAAGTTGTTTTTATAATAGAACAACCCCAAAACTTTATAGCGCTGATATCAACAATCTATCAGAGTATAGCAGGCAGTTACCCCGAACCCTTAACAAAAACGAAAAATTATAGATGCAGTATCATTTCAGAAAAACCTCAAATCTGCCTATTTTCCAGATTCCATACCTTGCAGAAGTTTATTTGCAAAGGTTTAGACATACCATTCTAAGGTATGTTTATTCTAAGGTATTTAATTTCGTTATGTTATTCTAAGGTATTTGCAGATTGCAGATTCTAAGGTAATTCTTTCCGTTGAACAAATCATCATGGAAAATTGTAGGTGAGGAGGTAACTACTGCTATACTTTAATTCTTAGCAAATGGGCAACTCCTTGATAAGATAAATTCAACTATGACTGTTCTAATTCAAAAGTTAGAACATCCTCAGTTTGCAAGCCAGTAAAGACCTATAGCATGCTATAAGCCTGTAATGTTCTATACAAATGCCAAGAAAACTGTGAAACAAGAGAAGCAAACCAAAAAAAAAAATAAGTAGCTCAATTTCAAACCAAATACCTTAACAAGGAACTAAAAGAGAGAAATGACGATTGTATATCAAGCAGCAACAACAATTAAAGAAAATTAAATTAGTTTCCTTGTGTATGGGTATGTTCGCATCACCATCCATCAAACAAGGAACTAAATCTCACATAGCAAAACTAGACTCCAACCATATCAAACAAGCATGATGAACAGTGAAACAAGAGAAGCAAAACCTTAGCTCAATTCCAACCAACGCCACTAACAATAACTAAAGATAGAAAACTCAGTTCAGAGTTACTTAATACTCATTAGAGCGAGGCAAAAAGTAACAAAATTTAAATTGAGATTTCTATATATGGAAGTTACTACACTTATTTAAAGTATTTATAGAGGAGCCTAATTCACTTGGATAAAACTTGATAGCAGTAAACTAATCACATACCTTTGTAACATGTATTTGTTTAAAGACCTGAAATTTCTACTTCAACGTGGATTTAACATCATTGGAGGATCCCTATTAAAGTAGAACATATTTCAAGCTACTTTGAATGATTCAAACATGAAGTTAATTAATATGCCAATTACAAAAAAGAAGACTTTCTAAGAAACTGTGAGGACTAATTTGAAAAAGTACTAAATACTTTTTGAAAATTGATCATGAGTTTGACCCTGGAGTTGTAAGAGTGATTTTGGGCCTTTTTTTTTTAAATCTTCTGCACTACAACATCAATAGGTAAAGAAAATGTTAAGATAACAAACATACCCTTTTCTACCTTGAATTTTCAATCCATGGTTGTTTTGAAGTAATTGACTAAAGACTAAAAACATATCACAATTCTTCTCCGTCATTTCTTCTCTTATTTTGTTCTAAAGAATCTCTCTATAATCATTTCATTCACTTTTCTTTTAGAGAAGGATTTCATTGGAATTGTTTTTTGGTTTAGCTTTCTATCTCCCATCTTTTATTACAAGAAACTTTTTGTCACTGATCTAGATCGGCACCTAAGTCCACGAGGTTGCTCCTTAATAAACACTGTCGTAAAAGTATAATCTGCAGTTTCCCTAGAATTTTGGAGATTTTGAAGCTCGGCCTGTTAAATAAAATTGACAACCATATTAAATTCAAGTACTCCTAATTTTCTCTAGCTTAAATGAGTTTATCGTTCATAAAGTTAACTTCAATTAACATCCCTTCCAAGCATACTGTGTAGCGGCTCATGCATATTAAAATAAATAATCGCCCTCCAAACAATATAAATTTTTTAAAACTGAATTAAATTCATCATTAATACACTTTACAAAAATTACTATTTCAATTTGAGTATTCGACTAAATTTCCTTTCCCGTCTTTGTACGAATTGGAATAAACATTTCAGTCTTTGATGGTTCCTAATTGTTTTCTTTGGTTCCACACTACAAATATATAAAAAGATATTTAAAAATGTATCAATCTACTTGAGGAATATTTTAGAAGTATATGGCCAAAGTTGCTAACTATTACCAATGCCGCACTTACTTTTCCAAAACTAATAGGTCCCATTTTATGCCTCCATTTTGTATTTTTCCTATTTTGAGAATTCATCTCACACATGACCCATAATTATATTGGAAGAATGTTTGAATTAATAAACTAAACAAAAATAGAATTTATATAATCAAAAATAAGTTTAATAGTAAAAAAGCACTATCATAGCCTTACTTTAAAAGTTGGGTCTTCTCAATACTCGATCAATTGATAGAATTCATCTTCAGCAATGTCCCTAGGAAGTTTTTCTAGCATGTCCGCAACGGTGATATTTTTATCAACAAATCTCTCTTTAATTTATTGCTTGTATCGTGTTCTGTGGTCTATGCTTGGTTGTGCATTGTGGTCTTAAGAGGGTGGCTGCCCAATGTGTTTTTGATGGCCATTATGTGATCCTGTTGACCAATGTACAAACACACACTCACATATTATGCATTCTTACAATGTAGTAAAGGTTTATGGTGTCTAATGAAAGGTTGATATCATATTCACTAAATGTCTACTACTATGCATGTAATGTGTGTATATATATATGTGTGTGTGTGTGTGTGTGTGCGTGTGTGTGTGTGTGTGTGTGTGTGTGTGTGTGTGTGAAACATATTATGTATTCCATTAACTAGGATGACTTGATAAGACCTTTTCCATACATTGCACATGTGTTCCTTGATAGGATAATTCTTAGGTTTTGTTTCCTATGTACATGAACATGAATGCATGAGAATTCTATGAACATGCGTGGTCTTAATATGTTGTGTGAAACGGTTACTCACAGATATATATATACACATGTATGAATATCTAGTCAATAGAGGCTCTTGAAAGATGTTCTCAAGAGTACCCCAAAAATAGATATGTGTTTGAATATTCTATACGCATATAAGGAGTCAATATACTAAGACATTTTTTTATAAAATAATATATTAAATGTTTTCAACAAAGGGAACTCATCTTATCAACGAGTGAACATGACAATGACAGGTGTTGGCTTCATTTGGAAGAAGATTCACCATTTTGCCTTCACAAAGTGTTGACTTATCTTTGAGAAACATTCACCTATAGTTCCACATGAGGTGTTGACTTTCCTTGACGAAGATTCACCCATGGTTTCTCATGAGATGGGGCTCCAATGCTAATGATTTTGTAGAGGGTCATTTATATCTCTTAGTTCCATAACTATGCTTGTCAAATAGAATTAAGCAATTAACAACACTAGTATGCTAGCATGTGTTAATTTTCTACCTTTGCTAGGTAAGAACACCTTCCATTGGTGTAAGGCTCTACAATACCAAATTCGATGTAGCATGAACAGTCTTAGTGTTCATTAAGGCTATAGTTTACTTAAAGTAAAATGGACAATGGAAGTAAATAACTAGGACCCTTACAGGATGATATAAGGGGGGTTACTTAGAATAGGTTTAACAAATGAAACGATATAGACATTGCACAAGTAGCTCCTTAGGGAGTTCTAGGAAGGTGTTCTAATGCATGTTCCAATGTATATGTTTCTTCTACATGACTTTGTAGTATTGTGACTTGTTATAATGATCTGCATGGTATAATTTTATATGATGTGGTCTTATCTTTATGTGCATAAGTTTGTCTTAATGAATATATGGTCAAGGTCTTGTTTGCATAAATGAAGTAGTCTATATGTCCTTCTTGATGTATGAAATATATTGTTAAGGCTTGTGGTCTCATGATAGATTTCCTAAGTTAGTTAAGGTTATGGGGCTTCAAATATACATTGAACTAGTGGAACAAGATTGTGATTCAGAGTAAGGTGTTATAATGTTTTATGTGATTTGAAGTGAATAGATCTACAAGTTGATGTAGCTTACTATAAAGCAATTATAGTATTGACCTAAATGTGTTTATGATGTACTATAGTCCTATGGTGGTAGGTGTTGGATTATGTAAGTTGTATATATGATTTCTTTGTGTACTTTAGGTGACGAATTGCACCGCGTATCACTACGGGGGTACTTGGTAAGTTAAGAAATAAAAAGGGAGGAAACTTACTGTAAAGTGGAAATAGCCTACTGTAAAGTGAACCCAAATGTGGCCTAAATTCTATATGTGATTTTTTATGACGTTTGGTCTTTAAATAAGTTTATTAAGTATGTGAATGATATAAATTATACTGTATCAAGGTTTTATGAAGATTTTTTCAAAAAGGCATTAAGTATGATTTCATGAAAATGTCCCTTTTAAATGCATGGTTGTTATACTAAGTACATTCTAGTACTAACTCCATTAGTCTATACTTTTTACACAAACTGTAGGTTGTTGATACTTGAAAGGATATCTTTATTACTAAAGAGCTTGATATGTGATTCTTAAGCTCAAGAAAAGGAATCCTTAAGTCCAAGGATGTATTAATGTCTAGTTTACTTTAAAGTTATGTACAAGCATGCTTATATATTATGTTATAATGGTCGTGTCCCTAAACTACTCTTATGATGTTGAGTCTAGGATGGAAGACTAGAGTCTTTATCTATATATTATAATATTTCATATAAAGGAATGTAATGTTCTAGCATATGATGCGCTAAGAAAGTTTTAAATTTTCCGCTAAATTTACCTATGAAAATGCGATGAATGATAACTTTGGTCTTTTATAAGACCTGTGAGAGTACAAGTACGCCATGTTTCGTCTAGGGGATGCTCCTTGGATGTCATATTTTAACCATTTTACTAGTAAAAGACAATGCAGTTTCTAAACATTTGGAGATATTAGTCCAATTCCCCTAATCAATCGGCAAAATGCCACATGTTTAGTTCTTTTAGAGAAGTTTTACAAAATATTTAGTTTATGTGATAATCCCAACGGTGATATCCATCGATGTCACCAACTAGGTTGGTGATGCGCTAATAATTTCTATCAATCGTCGAGTTTTAACAAGATTTAATCTGAAGAAATATTTTTAGGCTGACGGCGGAACAAATCGGTTTCGCCAACCTTGTCTGCTCACCAACTGGACTAGTTGTTCGCCTTATTACACCTTTTCAATCATTTGCCTAACTTTAACTGTTACAAACAACAAACATTATTTCATTAAGATATTAAAAGTAATTAAAGAGTTTTGGGTTACCTCTCAAACAATACCTTTTTTAACATCGTAACACGACGCAAGTCCACTTTCAGACCTCATTATAGATTTTAGCCATAGTACCACTAGAAAAACCTCTTTTTTTTCTCTGATTAAGGTGAGATGAGATATAACCCATCAGGTTTTCTAACTGTTTGATCAAAACTGAGTGGGAGTTTATGTATGACTTAGAGTGCGTACATCTTCTTTTATGTCTTTCACCATGTTTCCTGACCCCTAAACATTTATGAGGATATGATTCTGGATCTCATGGGGAGGCACATATCTATCCTTCTCTCCATCATTTCAATTTGGATTACGTTGCTCCATTCACAATCATTATATTCTATCCTTTGTATTTTAACCCAAACTTTATTTCCACCGTACCTCGAGTAGTTTAAACGGTATCCACCATTTTCGTTTTCCAGAAAGGTTACATCTTTTATATATAAAGCGTCAAACTTCACCTCCTCCGTGTTTGCACACCCAACCCCCACAACATTAACACCTCGAGCACCATCCCCCATGATATTTTTTGATAAAATGTCAAGTTGCGTCATAGTCTTGCCCATGTTTTGGTCTCTGTCACTGTTCTTATCAATTTGCTCCTTAAAAAGTGTAAATGTGATAGGAGACACTTGGTCTTCACAAGAGTACTTTTGTTGTAGGATGTTGGAGCACCATCTTTTTTAACTGTAACAAAGTTTCACCTAGAGGCTCCCCGTTAAAATTCTTAAAGCTCTGTATGATATACCCAAGTGACATCATCTTTGAAGGAGGGAAAAACACACTTGAAATGTGTTTACTAATTCTTCAAAAGTCATGGATTCTTGTGGAGGTTCTACTAGTAATTTGCAAGCTTCTCCCATTAATGACAAAAGGAAAAGCCTTAACCAGACGAACTACTAATAGATATTTTTGAAGGAGAAAGGTATCACACATATATGAAGTTATCAACATGCTCGTGATCCAATCTACTAAAGAGTCTCTTTTACTGCACGAGTTGCAGCATTGTGATTGTTATATAGAACATTGCATTTCCCATAGTTTGGTTAAACGATGGCTCCAACACCTCCCATGTGATGATGGCCATTTATGTTGGTTTTGTTAAACATTGTTTAGAATTCCAATGTCGTCTTTGTGGCAAACCTGGATACCATTCCTCCTGTTACCATACACGCTTCCTCAAATTGTTATCAAAACAAAAGAAATAAAACTAAAATTTAAGTTAATAAAACTAAGATTAAGCAAGAAGTAAAAAATCTAGTTAACAACTGTCACACATAATACCACTCCCCAGCATAGGTGACATTTTGATTCTTATCATGACCAGCAACACTACCTTCAAATAAAGTGTCTACAATCGTCGATAATATACTAACCCAACCGAGGGTTGGGGTCCTATCCTAATTAAGGAATAGTGAAAATGTGTACCTATTTAGAATCTCATTCTAATTAGTCGTAGTTAAAAGAAATTCATGAGTAAAAACATTACTACTTAAGTGGGTAAAATGAAAGTAGTTAAAAATAACTATAACTAACAAGAAAAACTAAGCAATTAGAGGGGAATTCTTTGGATGTTACCGCAATACGAATTAATCTAAAATATTGTATGCATATTTTGATAGAAAATATGTAGAGAAATAGTGACTAGGCTAAGCTTTATTTGGAAAAAAGTTCTCTCTCGTGCAACTTACCCTATTTCGAATGGGTTCCTCTTGGACACCAGTTTGCCGAATGAAGACAAGCCTAAGCCTTACCCCACTACCTCTCTCGAGATGAGATTTAGTATAGTCGAATAATACTCACCCTGTCACATCTCAAAACCACAACCTAAAAGATATGACATTCTCGGAATGCAACTGGAGTACTTGACTTCTCAGAGGTCTTGTTCAACGAAGCCCTTCTTATTGTTTTTTCATTTAATATACAAGGTCTGAAATGTGTGCATAATTAAAACTTTTCACACGATATCTTCAACATCTATTTATGTTAAAATCATAGAATGCTAAGTCCTCAACATATGCCATCCTAAATACTAAAGAATAATTGTTGTGGGGAACTGACCATATCATTCAAATATAAGAAAGATGTAGTGTGCTTTATAATAGTTTTGAAACTAAAGACGTGTTTGTATAACCTCGAGTCAATTAGGCTTACTTCACTTCGTTTGAAAAAAAACGACGACTCTAAATCCACTTTTTTTCTTCATGATCCTTGTTTCCTTTCCAGCTAACAAACAAGCTTAAATAAAGAAAAAATATCGTAATGGCGTTGTATTAGGCGCAAGCTACAAACCAGTTGTACTACGATCGATTTTTCATAAATCAGTACAACAGAATATTTTTATTACAAACAGGCTCCTTTTCATTTCACCCGCTGTTTATTCGTATAAATTAGAGAGAATAATATTGAACACGTAGATACCATAAAAATGATTATATAACCATTTTCCAAACATTTTAGTTCACTGTACAGTTAACGAATTCACTGTTACACTGAAGTTCCTTGTCTTCATTTAAGACAAGTTCTATCATGTAATCCTCTCACCAAAATCTATCGTAAGATTCACTTATGTAAGAAAAAGAGAGACGGCCCATACAACCTCTCTCGGCACACCTAAATGATTCTTAACACCACATATAATGAGGTAAGCACACTAACAAGGCATCACACAAATGAACAGGAAATTCTCCTACAAAAGGTGATTCTAAGTCTCACTTGAGTGAGTTGTGAAGCGACCGCCCATACAATTTCTTATACACACACTCAAGAGATCTTATATATTACCTAGGATATAGTCATTCTCTATTAACATCACATATAGAAATAACATCTCCTTCAAAAGAATCCAAAAGACTTACTTAGTTACTGAAGAATAAACTTCCATTATTAACCTCTCAAGATTCCTAACTATCCCTAAAGAGATAACTAAGATTAACATAATGTCCGACAAATCAACATCTTCCTAAATAGACGCTCCTTCGCAAGACTTATCTAGTTAAGATGCAAAGTGACCATTCCTATTCTCCCTTCACACCTTAACTAGACAACCCTTAACTATTCTAAATAGGTACTTATTAATTTCACATGCTTTCTTAACTTAAATCATTACATTCATTAGTTAATTTAAGATCCATTCATCATATAAGAGACATTCAAGTAATGATCTTGGACAAGACCTAGGGACTCTAACAAACACCTTCAAAGACTATTATGCAAGTCAAAATAGCGTCCCATAGCACCACCTAAACCTGATAGAACATCTCTAATTCTAGTTGGTATTAAATATGATGAGAATAGAAAATAAACGACATTCACCATGATATCTAGACATGGAATTTGGAGTTCTAACGTACTTCGATGAGGGTGTTCTACTTGTTAATGGTAGAACTTGGACACATCCCATGTAAGCTCATGGTTGAGGAATTTGAAGGGCGCGTTTTGTACTCTTGTATCATCCTTTAACTAGAGCTAATTCCCTTACTGTATTCACTCGATGCTAACCTTTGTTTTCATAGAGTAATTTACGTTAATGGTTCATGTAAAGGGGTTCCATATCTAGTTCGTAACCCAATCACATTTACCCTACCAAAAAGGTCCAATAGGGCTACCTTATCATGACGACAAAAAGCTCATACTAACTATCCTAATGATACTAAAATTAATGTCCGTCATCTCGCTAGGTCTAGAAACAACCTAGAATTCTTACTTCATCTTGGCTGTTTTAGCCTTTGCGGGATATCGCCTGATTATGACTCAATTTCGACTTCATCAACTTGGCAGTTAAACCGCAGCTATCCGACTTCTGCTCTGGGTTGTTGATTTGCGTTGTGATTTTGGTTGGCCTTTGATCTTAGCTGAGGATTACCTTCAGCTGGGGAGCTTTATCACTCTCAACTCCACTGCTCATCATGGGTATAAGGCTCTTCTGTGGTTATGCATACAACAGCCAAGACATCTCATATTCACATTTACATACATGAATCAAGTAAGAGACAACAAGTTCAACCAAAACGAGACACAACATATGACCTTTAACATATATACATGCACGTTGGCATTCTAAAGCTCACATATCGAATGGAACTATCGCCATTTATCCAGCGCTTTGTTCAAGGTATGTGCCGCATACACTAACGACCTTAACATCATCAATATGACCATCATAGACCCTATAGTCAGTAGGCAAACTACGCACAACCCTAACCCTATACACAAAAGACGAATCATATCTACCTGATCACCTTATACCCATAGAAGACAGAACACCACGCGGTAGACGTTCACATTACAGATCTGGTAGATAGATATTATCCACTATACTGCAAAAGAATCCACTTACAGGAAATTATCAGTTAATACTCTCCAGTAGTTTTCTGACAGGCCATGAATCTCAAATACATAAAGTAACGCTTACACATACAAGGCCACATCAATTGCAAGAAAAAGACATAACACTACCCTCCACTCGCATTAGTTTATGTGGTTTTTCCGTCTGCTGGTTACGTTGAACCATAAAAATCACAATCAAATGAAGTCTAAATAAATAAAATAAATAAAATTAGGGAAGGGTACCACCACTCCATCCTCAACAATCCAATCCAATGCTAAATCATCTAATTCAATATCATTGGGCCCTTACCCATAGTCATAACCAATACGTTACGACCAAAATCTAGACTCCAGACCATACCGGTATCGTTGAACTCTTAGAGGTCGCAGACAATACTACATCCATCATCGTTACTTCATTAAGGTTAAATTAGCGGAAAATTTGAACTTTTTGCTTAATTAGACTTCATAGTGTGAAAAATTGAACTCCCATAACACTCTATACATATACTCGTAAGCTTTCACAACAGCTATCTAATACGAAGATACTTAAATGAATGAAATAGTCATATCATAAAGTATAAGTTGTGCGGCAATAGTTCGCGTTTGGTCCGCGTCAACGGTTAGCCAATACTAATGTCTTGTCAATAATATTATTACCGAAAAGTGTGTATAATGTCTTCTAATAGTTGGAACATACTCCACGAGCTGAATGTATAAGGCGATTTCTCTAACTCAGAATAACGGAGAAGTACCATCCTCTGATTATGAGCCCATTGCCGGGCCCCCTCTCAGTAGGCTGCTCTTCTCTCGAAGCAGTGCACGTCTAGACAGTCTTCTTCGTGCTCTTCACGCTTAGATCCTGGCACATCCCGGACTTCTGCCATATTAAGGCCTCTCTCGTCCCCCACTCGTTCATACTCCTAACTCGCGGATCGCGATATGTAAAAACTCAATTCAAGCCGCAGCGAGACCGCAACTAAAGTAAGAGTTGTATGGATAGTATACACTGGGTACAAAGTATGGGGTATATAAATCACACTCCAGGACATGCATGATTAAGAAGATTTCCTCTCTGTACATATTAAGAAGAGCGGGGTTACTCAGACTACGAGCAGCTAATCGCCGGCTACACTCACACGTTGGATGTGCTTAGCCTGAACGCATTTATGCGCAGACGATAATGCGCGTGGGCGACCCTTGTCGACCCGCTCTTCTCGCGATGCAGTTATCCCTGTGTCCTTCCTCTCTCTCCCCCCCTTGGCCCCCGTCCCCTGCACCTACACGGTCTTCTGCTCTCTCCTACCTTCCTATTGCTCTCCCATGCGTCATCCCTTCCCACCCCTGTCCCTTCCTCCCTTTCTCACCTATCTCCTCCTCCTGGGCTTGGGCACCCCGGCAAGGCCGTTGGACTTGAATCAAGTGGGATTATGGAGTCCCGTTGTCCCGGCTGCGAAGTAACATGGCAGGCAATCACTCCCTCCTTCACCACCTTTTGTCACAACCACTGCTTCCGCACCACACTCAGTGGCCCTTCAGGCGCACTAGCTTCGTCCTATACATGCGTCACGAGGCCGGATACCGGAATCAGGCGTGTGATAGAGGACTTCCCAAAATGAGGCGCTGCACAGCCATGAGAACGGGAGAGACCCTACGGCTGCCGGCGGTTGGTTCCTCCCTGTTACACAGGTCGTGGTTCCAGACGGACTTCCGTGTAGGTTAATTCAGGTAGAGTCCGACCGACAACACTCGTGGCAGACCTAGGATGTCGTGTGTACAAGGACTACTTCCACCTGCATCGGGGTCGCTGTGGTGTGAGCATAATTACCATAGAATGACCTAGGGGGCATTACGGAATCTAAGCGCAGCTCGAGATGATGGCCGACTAGCCTAACACCTTTGTTACGTGCAGGCATGCGGGAGGCGGGAAGGAGGGCCTCTCCGTGCGGGGGAACGTTAACCTTAACCGACTAGATCATATTAGCCTCATGAATCCACTGTCTGGCCCCACACCGATAGAGGTTGAATCACCGTCAGAAGTGAAACAGGCCATGCTAACGGATAGGGAGTTGAACCCTGCTACATCCCTATATTGTCAGTATAGTTTGAAAGACCTAGAGATATAAGGAGACCCATACTCAGCAGGTTGGACAATATCATATCATGAGATTGACGTGAACTGTCGCCCTTCCCGATGGAAGGCATCCCCACTCATTGCTAGCCTATTGGTGCTCAGAATAGAGTTACATTACAATTCATATATCATGGAAGATGGCTTTTAGCATGACGACATAATAGATAATTAGACGATTTCTCATCTCTTCATTATTATTAAGTATGCATTAACTTGAATACTTTCAGTAGAGTGTTCATAAAGACTGGTCTATTCATTAACTCTACACTCTCTCCTAAGTGAATAGGTTTAGGTAAATTTTACATTTGATCATTTGAGATTTCACTTATCTTTCACATTAGTCCTCTTATCATGTTTTCACAATTTTCATTAGATTTCGAACATTTTCTCTTTATAATTGCTCGCCCCTTTTACTTGAATGTTCATTTCATCATATGGCAATACATTTGGCCCTTTAGTGTGTTTTACACTCTTAACCCTTTTAGGGTTACATCATTTCATCACATACATCTTAGATTAACTTACTTTTAAAGAATGTTAGACTTATGAGTCTATAAATACAAGCTATGAAGCTTCATTCATAGTTTGTTTAAGTGTTACATATCTTACTAAGATTATGTGGTACAAGACTTTTGTATCTTGTATGTATGCCAAGATTTCAATTTCGGTCTATGTAGGAACATTCTTTTTAACATTTATTCACGTACGACTTATGTGTCAATACAGATTTGGGCAAGGGAACCCGATCTCGAATCCCTTGGATAACACTTACGTTTTTTTTTTTTGTTTTTTTTTCATTTTCCTAATCTTCACCATCGGCTTGGGGACCTAGTTTTGAATCCCCCCACTAAAATTGGTTTTCTTTCATTTTTTGTTTCCCTCACTTTACCTTAAACGTTTAGGCATTAGGGGACCCGATATAGAACCACCACAAGCACATTTTCCTTAACTCCTTTTGTATTGGCCGAGAGGATATGGGTTCGAATCCCATTCCTCTCATCTCATTATTGTTATTACTTTCTCCTTGTTCTCATGTTTGACTAAGAGGTGGTGGATTCGAATCCCACTCCTCGCACTAATTATTTTTATTTTTCAAGTATGAGAATAGGCTAAGGCAACCAATTTCGATTCCTTTTAACCCCATTTCCTTACTTACATTTTTTTAAGGATTTTATCATGGTGATGTCTCGGGTTCAATTCTTAGTGACCTCACTTATTTTACATTCATTATATATTGCATATTGTACAACTTTGTTTGGCCAAAACCAACTAACAATGTGCTTGAAATTGGGTTATGTGTTTCATCTCATTATTAAAAACAATTCTACGTTAGTTTTTCGGACATTTAGTACGTTTTTTTGGTGTAGTTTCATAGTTATACTTCGCGAAGAGTCTTCCACTCAAACCAGCCACATTATACCTCATATGAACATCACAATTTATACAAGTTTGTGTACGTTAAATACAACCATAAACATGTCATTTTTCAAACTTCAAAGCAAAAGTATGTGTCACATCTTACATATTGCACACACGTAAATTTTCACATAATTCAGGAAGACATAAATTATCTGTCATACAATTCCGAACACAGTTTCATGGACATATTCATCACAAACATCAGAATACACACCTAATATACCAGCAGACGTACCAACCTATGATCATTGGGAGGTAGTGATAGGGAACAAGGAATGGGGGAAAACCCTAGTTTTCAAAGTAGATTCATCTTAGACTTAATTGTCTCTTGGCGAAAAGGACTAAGAGGAAGGAACCCATACTTGATTTAACGTCGTTCTTACTTCACCCTTCTGTCAAATCCACCCCAAACAAAACATCCACCAATGGATATCACTCCTTTCTCGACGAGAATATAACGATCGCTTTACGTTTTCGGATTGCTTTGTCGTTTGTAATTTGCGAGTAAGTTCTTCAAGTATGAAGTACCTTTATTTTTTTTATTATTCTGATTTTTTTGTTTCTTTTTGTTAATCAGAGAGAACGTGAAAGAGAATGTTGAAGAGAGGGAGATAAACATTAGAGTGGATAGATGTGAGAGAGAGTGTTTCCTTAGGGCTAGGACTTTAGGCAAGACTTAGTCAAATAAGGTTAAATAATTAATAAATAATAATTAAAAGTAAAAAAATTCTGATTTTAGTTTTTTTTAAATCAGCCATTAATTATTCATTTATTAAATAAACTCAAATTAAATCATTGCTCCCACCAACGTTCGAACCCCGGTGGAGCGAGATTTTGCTTAAAGGCCAATTCTGGTCGTTTCTCCCCAAAATGCACCTCCACCATATTAAATAAATAGTTAATTAAATATTTAGGGTAATTACAATACTACCCTTCGCCTGAAAAAAGACCATTTTGCCCCTAGACCATCCAAACTTAACTCCTCCGGGTAAATCTCCATATTTCGGATGCCCTACATGGCTAACTCACCAAGTTATTTGGCTTGGATGTTACAGAGGTTCAGTAGTCTGCTTCTACACGCATCAATACGTGTGCACCCGGTCTAATCGTTGGCATTCTAGACACATTAAGCATTACTTATCATATCATTTTTTATGGTTGTTACACAATAAATTAATACAATTATAACAATACTCAATGAAACTAGGTAAATTCACTATATATTCATTGATATAGTATAACCTAGATATCAATTCAATATAATTATCACATCATTCAATAGCCCATAGATATGTATATTAGAATTCATAAGCATTAGATCAATATCACTTAACCCATAACTTAGTAAAAAAACAAAGGTTCATCAATTTTATGGGTTCGTAGTTTAATTGAGTTAAAATTATCTAATTAACTACAATTAAATCAATATATAATGCTTTAAAACCTTAAATGCAAGAACCCATGGATAGAACATGAAACTGGTCAATCATATTAAACTTTGAAACTATTTGCATGTTGGGATCCTTGATGAATAGAGTTCAGATCAAAGAACCATGAAATAAATACATGCTAATCCTGTCTATGATGAATAAGCTAACTACCACTCGGCTTTCTCCAATGGCGAGAGCGGCTGTCTTGAGTTTATTGATCAATGTAATTGTAGAAAATTTTAAAAAATTTGGGTTTTATAATTTTATGGTTAAAGAACGTGGCATCTTCAATGTTTAAAAATAATAAACATGTTTAAAAAAAAAATACCCATAAGTAATCGCCCTTACTCTTATTCGGATGTACGGTAAATTTTTAACTTCACCCCTTGAACTTAACATTAAGTGGCACAGAGATTGACCAAATTGATTATTGTCCATCGACGGGGCATGAGTCCACCAATGTACCATTTTGTCGTCCATCGATGGTTCAAAGGCTGGAAAATAGGATCTTATCTCCCTATGCTAAGTACCAAACGACTACCTCAACCTACGGGGCGTCTACCAGGCCATAGACCGTCGTTAGCCATCCATAGATGGGAATACTTTAGGTAGTATTGGCCACCAAGATGGGTTCTTCTTCAAGGACCCTTCGATGGTTATTTGGCGTGTTTACCTAGACGTTTCAAAACCAAAAATGTTTGTATATTTTTGAGGACGTATCACATCAATTTAATCCAAAGTAATCATGTAAAACTATATTGAAACATGCCTATATACACAAGGTCGTTTAAAGGAAAACCTTTCGAACATGATGGATGTTCTTGGACATTTGACCTCCAAACTCCAAAAAACTTGACACACTACCTATATACACTGTAATAACTCAAATTAAGATCTCATTAACTAATAAAATACACATATATGCAAATAAACATATATGAGGCATATAGGTGACTTAGTCGTTGAACGTCTTAGTCATCACTTGACGTTTCACTTCCAAATCACCTAAACTCTACACACTAACTAAATACCACATTATAGACCATTTTAGGACCTTAGACTATTATTATAACCATATTATGCTCTATGTTCACCTAAGTTATTTTAGGTATTACAATCTTCCCTAACTGGGCAACATTCGTCCTCGAATGACAATTGTCACTCTCCGAACACTTCCAAAAATATATATTCAATTAGGAATCATAATCGCGACGCATAATAAAACATAATCCAGAATAATCATCAATAATGCACGAGACATAGAATGCAAAAGAAACCACAACACACAATAATATTATAATAATTTTAAAACTCATGTTCTACAAACCGCCCCGAGGATCCTTCATCCAATAGCAAAAATTCATTATATTCAGGTACATGGTCATATAAATTAGTTCAAACCACTGCTATTTTAAGGAAGGGAGATAGACCAAAGAATAAATTATATATAAATTTTTTACAGATTGTTATGAGTATATTTAAAATTCAGGCAATGCTACAATGAATTTTTCAACATTTTTCAAAAATGTAGCCTTTAGGCAATTCATGATGGAAAGATGCTACTCTGCAATGTAGAACCACATAAAGACGTCTTACAACATAAGCATAACTTCATGATACTCACAACGTAAGAAATCAATGAAATTCAATTTCAACAGAACCTCTAAACACAAAGCACAATGCAACATACTTCTATGACTTTCTACCACAAGCTTGAGTTGAATAGAAAAGATGAAACAATCAATAAAAAACTCACCATACTCCCCCACTTATAAAGAACTCATAACACTAAAGAAAAACAAGAACATACCGTCATTCTTTATCCTCATGCAGTTTTGATCCTTTAGTTTGGAGTGAATTGAAACGCCTCATATTTCGAGCATCATCCTTTTGAACATAAGGAGAAACTTGCTTACCCTCTCTTCCTCTAGCCTCAATGGTAGGAAAATATCTCACCTTGAGTCATTTACCACAACCCAAGCAGCCATTAGTGTCGGTAGACACTTCTCATAGTGCATCTTTCCACAAGTGACATATGTAGGTTTTCCATTTTGTGAACAACCTCCTTTTCTGCAATTTCACCTTAGCACTCGTAGGTTCTTCTTTTGTTTGAGACCTCTTTTTTAACCTAGTTTGATCTTTGTAAGTAGAACTTCTCCATTTCAAGTTTCTACATATCCTCTTATGTTTGGACTCTTTAATTGATTGTTCATACACCATGAGTCTAGCTAGGGTCATATCATCATGTAGCATGGCCGTTGGACATTCCTTCTTCACTAGATCGGCGACTCTAGTAAAAAATCTACTCATCTCATCCCTCAAATTAGACACAAGGGATAGTGCAGAACGAGGAAAACACATAAATCTATATACGTTAGAAATTTCAAGGTATTCCACAACCACGATATTTCCTTGCTTGAGATTAATGCACACCCTACCGTTGTAATTATCCTCATCTAACGCGAAAAATACTTTACAGAGGGAGGGGGGGGAGAGGAAAAAAAAGAACTACTTAAATTTTTCCCAACTCAATAGGGACCCGATCCACTGGACCTATTTCCTTCCATTGAGTGTACCATATTTGAAGAAACATCCACTGAATTTTGATACAACTCAAATCTCTGTCCTTCTGCCCCTAGATTTAAACCCATAGACTCCACACCATGTACAGCCCAATCGAGAAAATCTTCGGGATCCTCTCCACTTCGAGCCAAGAAGATGGAGGATTCATCCTCACAAAGTTTCTCAACCTAGATGTTATAGTGCTATACACAACATTTACCCTAGGCACTATTCTCAAATTTACTTGAGTAGTCACGGCTCATGATAATGCATGCAAAGACTCTATAATATCTGTATTACTCAACTCCAGGGGAACCACCTAATCATCATTACCTCCTTCCACAATAGGAACTTGATCACCTGGTGAGGGACATTTGTTGACAGCTAATTAGGCACCTTCAGAGACCTGTGTCCTCAACTTGAGGAGGAATTTCTTCATGTACATCATTTTCCTCAACTCACCTAGCAGGTGTCGTACTTGTATTAATCTTACTATAAAACAGAAGGAAATTTCATGAGAAAAGAGTACTCATAATTTTTACCCTATGGCATGACATAGGAGTAAAAAAAAGAGAAACTCTATCGTCCTATAGCCTTTTTCCCATAGATGTTACACGACTCACACCGATTATCAAGATTCTACTAGATGTGGATTCATGATACTTCTGACTCCTAACACTACTTTCATTAACCTATGCTCTGATACTAGGTTTGTCACATCATGAAACCACATCCTATAAGATATGGCATTCTCAAAATGTAGCCAGCTTACTTGACCTTTCAGAGGTCTTGTACAAGACCTTATGTATCGTTTATCGCATATAGAAGTATGAAAAGTAGTGCGGAATTAAAACTTTTTTCACGAATATCATAAAACATCTTTTCATATAAAATAATAGAAATGCTAAGTATCAACATATGTCATCCTTAGACTCAAGAATACTAGGGAATTGACCTATACAATATGAATATAAGAAATACGTAGTCTATTACAATACATTGAAATAAAAGATATATATGCATGCCCTCGGGTCAATTGAGGACATACTTCACTTTATTTGAACGAATCTAGAATCCAAGCTTTCCTTAACGATCCTTCTAACCTTTAACCTACACCTTTTGAGGTAACAAATGTATGGAGTTGATACAAACATTTGTAGTATGTATGTCTTTATGCATAAAATCATGTAAAACAGACATTTTTATAGCAAGCATGCTCTATTAATTTTACACTATTTTTTTATCATAAGAGTAAAATTTAAATACTTAGAAACACTTTAGGAATCACTTAGACCATTTATTACATTTTTAGGGTCACTTTACAATGAACCAATTCAATGGTATAGTGAAGGTCCTTCATTAAACGCTATCCTAACACTAACTTAAGAAATACAAAGATAGACCGCCCATACACCCTTGTAGGCACACTTAACTGATACTTAAGAACAAATATAATGAGGTCAACACACTTACAAGGCATCAAATATATGAACAGAAGATTCTCCTACCAAAAGTGATTCTAAGTCTCACTTGAGTGAGTTGTGAAGCAACCGCGCATACAATCCCTTACATACACACTGAATAGACCATATAGATTATCTAGGATAGAGTCATTCTTACTTAATACATCAACATATAGGTAATAATACATTATACTTCCAAAGGCTATCAAAAGACCTACATAAGTAAATCAAGACGATTCTGCTCATGATTTACCTATTCAAGATTACCTAAAAAATCCTTAAGACTACCTAAGGCTTATATCATGTCTACATAATCAACATCTTCCCCCTTCAGACCTTTACTACACTGTAAAAACCGACGGAAAGCATGAATGCAGTGTAGGGGGGAGGATAAGACGGTAAACTAGGGGAGTGGTGAATACGAGAGGGGAAGTAGGAGAGGATCCGATAGAAGTTAAACGGCTGTACGATATTCAATGCGACATAGCACAGGCGTAAGATTCGTGGCCGGAATAGACTAAAATGGATAGATAAGAATAGTTAATTTTGTCAAGAATACTACGATTAGACCTGGTTTCCTAAAAAATTGATGCGTGTAAAACTAGACCTCGAAACCCTTGCTACAGACAAGACAACTATCTTGGGAAGTTATTTTATATTGGAAAGGGATGATCCAACCATGTAGGGCTCTGGAATACGATTAATTACTCAAAGGAGTTTTTACCGGACTTAAAAAAAAAGAAATCTTAGGTTCGAAAGGTCTAGGGGTAAAATTGTTTTATCCTGGATAAGGGTAGTATAGTAATTACCCTAAATCTGTAATTTATTATTTAATTAATAAAGTGGAGGGTCAATTTGGGGAGAGAGGTTAGAACTAGAGCTCTTGAAATGAAGTCTTGCTCCACCCAGGTTCGAACCTAAGTGGGAGCAATGATTTAATTTAATTTTTGTTCGTGGTGAATTAATTAAATAAATTAAAAATTAATGGCATATTTAAAAATTAAAATCAGATTTTATTATTAATTATTATTTATTTATTAATTTATTAGTTAAGTTTTTTTTTTTTAATTGACGAAGTTTTGCCAACTATCCTTGTTTTAAGATGCACTATCTCACACAAACTCTCTCTCTCTCTCGTCAAAAATGTTTTTTTTTTGCAGCAAAAACACAAGATAAAAACATAAGAAAACAATTCAAAGTTCTCTACACTCAATGAACTTAAAGGAAAAAAATATACAAGCAAGCAAGATAACTTAAGAAATGAAAACTTTGCATCATCTTCTCGAGGGTTTTGTGTTGAAGGTTTAAGGGTTTTTAGGAAGCACTTGAGGTATTGGGACAGATACACAATGTATGGTGTCTTCTCTTCGGCATACTTTCTCCAAGAGAAATTTTTGCTTTCTACTCATTGAACTTATGAAACTGGGTTGTCCCTTTTAATGTTTGAACATCTTGGCCTAGTCCGCCGTTACGATTTCATCTATATTGTTTAGGAACTGCATGTTGTCGGTAATGTGTGCTGTAGCTAAGTGTGAAATATGATGTTCCTTATGATATTTTGTTTGTAAATATTAAGCATGTTCACTAATGTCAACCGAAAATGATGTGGTTAAATGTGTAAAAATGTTTGTTGTTGTTCTCTATTTGAAGTCTTAAAATGGCTTGTTTGATGATTGAAATTATTGTTCATAAGGTGTGTAAATTTTGATGTTAAATGAATTATAAGGTTGCTGATCTTAAGTGGAAAAACCTAAGCTAAAACAACAATCAATCTACAGCTAAGAATGTGTTAAACGAATTGTGAAAGTACCTCAAAACGAATGTATAGATGTTGGTAAATAAAGGCTAGAAAATTTGATAAAATTTCCAGCACTTGGTGATGAAATTTTCGGCCAGAATACTTGAGGTTGAGTGGTTAAAAATTTATTTAAAATATGTGAGGTCACTGGGGATTAAAGCTAATACCTCACTACAAGAAAGATTAAAAAAATAAATGAGAGGTGTGGGATTCAAACCCACAACCTGTTGGACAAACAAGAGAGTAAGAAAAGAATTTTTAATTAATAAAAATAATGGAACGAGTTGGGTTCGAACCCATCACCTCTTGTATGAAGGAGGAGACAAAGAGATAAATTAAAAAAAATGAGGATGTGGGGGCTCGATCCCACAACCTCACTACGAACGCTTAAGTAGTTAATTTTTAAATGAAAATAAAAAATAAGGAGGCTATGGGAGTTAGAACCCATAACCTCTAAGTCCTAAGAGAGGTTGTGGGGGTTTGATCACACAACCTCCTTGCTAAGACGAAATGGACAAGCAAAATAGATATAAATATAACAAAGGGGTTGTGGGGTTTCAAACCCACAACCCCTCGGCCAAAGGAGAGAAGTTCTAAATAAAAGAACTAAAAAGAATGTGTTGATGTTGGCGATCTAGGGCCCCAATGTCATGAGGACAAAAAATAAAATGAAGGCAAATGAAGTGTTATTCAAAGTATTTGGAACTTGGTTCATTGAACACAAAATCCGTATTACTAACTAATCATATGTAATTAAATGTTCAAGAATAATGTCCCCTACTTAGATCGAATAGAAAATCTTTACATACAACAATGCTTAAAACTTGTACAAATAATCTCTATGAAGGCTAGAGTCACTTAAATAACTATGATTAAATGAACATGAAAAGATACACCCTAGAAGGGTTAAGTAGAGTGTGAAACACACTAAATTCCAAGTGCATTGGCATAATGATGAAATAAATATTTACGTAAACAGGGTTTTGAGTAATTATTAAGAGAAATAAGCTAATGTTTAATGAATTGGTGTTAACACACATTATATGAAGAATACTGTAAAGATGTGACAACTCCAAATATGCTGAGTAATGTTAAAAACATACTCCCTATGGGTGTGTAAAGTTACTTGAATAGATATGATCTATGAACACTCTCATACAAGTATTGAGATTAGCACACTTAATACAATGAAGAGATGATAAATCATCTATTAAGATGTGATGTCCTCATACAGAATTCAGCTTCCATTACGTATGACTTGAATTTAAATAAAATTTTACTTGAGCACCGTATATTACCTATGACGCAATGATTCCTTCTATCGAGAATGGCGGAGGTTACGTACTCCTCATGAGATTAGAACTATCTAGCATTGCCCGGTTATGTGGTCTCTTTATATCTCCTGTCGTTGAAGCCTAAACTGGCCAATATAGTATCTAGCATGGTTCAATCACCTATGTACACCTCGCAGTTTTGGGTACTTTGGGGCGGTGATTTTCCACCTCTTTTCGGTGTGGGCAACACTGGATATGTGGATGCTCAAATGATCTATGTCGGTTAAATTTAAAGTTCACAACTATGAATGAGGCAACCCTCAAAGGATGTACACGATGAAATAAATTATACCAAATGTGTTAGGATGGGACAATCAAGAGTTGAACTAGACTCATGTAATGATACTAGGTTATTCTTGGTCATTGCACAACAAACCCGATTAGAGTGTTAAACTACCTCCTAGGTATATCTGGTGTTTACACTAGCTTATTAATGAACAAAATGAAGTACATATGAATGAAGGAAGCAAATTTTGTAGTTTTTAGTGAAGACTCCATAGTGGATGTCCCATATGTTGAGACCTCATTTTGGAAATTCTTAATGTCATGTCCATGATTCCAAGGTCTCATTGAATCTCCTGAATGCTAACAAACGATGTTTGCGCTATAATAACATATGATATGTGTGGTGTAGATGATATTGTTTGTGTGTATTATGTAATTATGATGTGCATTTTACTCTCAGGTGGCATGAATGTTCCTAATCCAAAATTTTTTAAAGTTCATTCACTTTCCTATCTCAATTTGGGACTCCCTGCACTTGAACATACCATAAGCATGTGTTAGGAAGAGCTATTCTTACTTAGCATCTCCTTTTTTTGTGCATTGCCTATACCCAACATATTAACACGTGTGTACTTACCCATAAAACTCTATATTTTTAGGTGGCAGGCATAGGTAAGGACGCTAGATTTATAGGTTGACGTCACAAAAAAAAAAAAAAAAAAAAAAAAATATTCGAACTTATTAATGATCGAAATCTCCTTTAGTGCAATATGCTGTGGCACTTTCATCCAGACTTGGTGAAACCTCATGCATTTGAGAATGTCTACCGTGATTATCTAGCATACATATCAGTTTTAGCTAGTGGAGTATGTTGCAATAGTGTTTCTTTCATTTTTTATTTTAGACATTGTATTGGTGCCGTTTTGGCAAAAATATTTTTAATGCAATTACTAACTGCTCTTCATTGATCATGTATATATTAGATGGTTGATTTATCAACGCCTATGATGTTAAGTTCAAAATTTTTATCATGAAAAAAGAAAATAAACAGTTCAATTTTTCCGCTAAAATTAACCTAGATTAAGTATGAATGACATGTGTAGGCTTGTGTGCGACCTCTTAGAGGTCAATGACGCCACTCTCATCTAGGGTCTAGATTCCAATCATGACAATGTTGGTATGAGAGCACTTGGTTAAATTTCGAGAATAATAATTTCATATCAACCACATTTAGTAGTTTCTATGTCATGGTAGTTAAGTGCACCACAATCCTTAATTAGAAAATGCATGGTGCGAAGGAAAATTTCCCTTCTTATCTTATCGTGCCTTTCCTAATGTTTTACTTATTGGTTTTATGAAAGTGTCTAACATCACCTTGTTGTTTACAGAGAATGACCACTAGGAGACCTATTGGTCAGAGGAGAACTGCTCGGGATAATCAATTTTCACCCCAGGCTCCAGCTGAAGGAGTAATTATGCTTGTTTACCCAGCTGGGTTGACTGATGCTTATGTGCGGGCATCTCTATACCAGATGGCACAGTCCATCACTATGCAGGACCAGGCCATGACTGCCCAGGTCAACTGGCAGAATGTTGAGAGGGAGAACCCATCAGTGCGTAGCATGTCTCACATACTAAGAGACTTCATGAGGATAAACCCTCCTATTTTCACAGGGTCAAAGACTTCAAATGACCCCCAAGACTTTTTGCATGAGGTGTATAAGAATTTTATGTCTATGGGGGCCACAGATACTTAAAAAGCAGAGCTGGCTTCCTATCAGCTCAAGGATGTTGCATAATGTTTGTTCAAGATGTGGTTGGATAGCCGAGCTTTGAGCAGAGTTCCGATCACTTTGGAGATATTTAAGATAGCCTTCACGGAGAGATTCTTTCCCAGGGATACGAGGAAGGAGAAGGTTGAGGAGTTTATCACCTTAAGTAGGGATCAATGACAGTGAGGGAGTATTCCCTGAAGTTTGTCAAACTATCAAGGTATACTATTTTCCTTAGTATCTTAAAACAAAGATGAGATGAGTACTGAAATTTGCTTAATTATCCAGGTATGCTACTTCCCTTGTATCTAACAGCAGGGATGAGATGAGCAGATTCCTCACATTCATCAATAGAGATCTGGAGGAGGAGTGTCGATCTGCGATGCTTAATGATAACATGGAATCTCCAGGTTGATGGTACATGTCCAGCAGGTAGAGCATAGCTGCAAAAAGAGGGGCGTTCGTGATTCTAACAGGCCGAATCCTCAATATCAGGCAAGTTCAAGCTATGGAGGCCATAGAAAAAATTTTGGCGTCCTTGAGCAGCTCAGATTCAAGAAGTGGTAGTAGAGTTCTTGGAATTCTAATTCCTAGAGGACTACAACACCTAGAGGAGGCAGACCTGAGCCCAAGAAGGTAAATGGAGGTAAGATGCAGCGTCCAAAAAAGAATTGTGCTAAGTGTTTCCATTCTCACAGTAGATAGTGTAGACAGGGCACTAATGCCTGTTTTGGTTGAAGTAAGAGTGGGCATATAGTTAGAGACTGCCCGCAGAACAGAGGTCAGGCTGGAGGTAATGCTCATCCTAGGCCTATTCCACAGGGTGCAGCAGTAGCCGAGCCTCCTAAAAGGAACAGGTTCTGTGCCCTAAAGGGCTGTGAGGAGCAAGAGAAGTCAGCTGATGTGGTCACGGGTATGCTGGAAGTATTCTAAGCTTCTGTTTATGCTTTGCTTGATCTAGGGTCTACGCTTTCTTTAATAACTCCTTTGCGTGCTCTCACTTTTGTGATATAGCCTTAAGTTCTGCATGATCCTATAGTGGTTAGTACACCTTTTGGAGAAAACGTAAGAACTGATAGAGTATACGACGATTGCCCAATAGTTGTCATTGTTAAGACTATATGTGTAGACTTCGTTGAGTTCCCCATGCATGATTTTGATGTTATTCTTTGTGTGGAATGGCTTCACCATTTTTATGCTTGTTTGGATTGTCGTAGCAGAGTGGTAAGATTTCGTTTTCCAAATGAAGAGGAGCTAGTCTTGGAGGAGTACAACTCGAGTGGTCCTAATTCCTTTATTTAGAAACTTAAGACCAATAAAATGATGTCTAAGGGGTTATTATGTTATATTGTGAGTGTAAATTATTTAGATCATGACATTCCTTCAATAGACTCAGTACCGGTAGTGAATGAGTTCCTAGATGTATTTCTTGATTATTTTCCAGGAGTGCCTCCACCTCGAGATATAGAATTTTATATCGACTTAGAACCCGATACTAAACCAATTTCGATTCCTCCCTACAGAATGTCTCCAGCTGAAATCAAAGAGATGAAGCTTCAGTTAAACTGATCTCATTGATAATGGTTTGATTTAGCCGAGCATATCCCCTTGGGGCGCTCCAGTGTTGTTTGTGAAAAAAGATGGATGGAACCCTTAGAATGTTTATCGATTAGAGGAAGATAAAAAAAAGTCACTATTAAAAAAAAGTATCCACTTCGCAGAATAGATGACTTGTCAACTCGAAGGATCTAGCTTCTTTTGAAAAATTTACCTTCGTTCAGGTACCAGCATCTTAGGGTTAGGGATGGAGATATCCCAAACACAACCTTTCATACCCGTTATGGTTACTATGAGTTCTTAGTTATGTCATTTGGTCTCACGAATGCACCTACTGCAATTATGGATCTTATAAACATGGTGTTCCGTGAGTACCTTGCTCTTTCGTCATAGTATTCATTGATGACATTCTCTTCTACTCTATGACCAATGAAGAGCATGAACAACATTTGAGACTAACCGTGCAGGTATTTGAAAACATCAGTCTTATGCCAAATTAAGCAAGTGTGAATATTGGATTAGATTAGTGATCTTCCTGGGTCATGTTATGTCCGATCAAGGTGTAGAGGTGGCCTCAGGAAGACTGAGGCTATTACAAATAGGACAAAACCTCTTACTCCGATAGATATTCGTAGCTTCTTGGGATTGGTTGGTTACTACAAAAGGTTTGTGGAGTGTTTTTCTAACATTGCTTTCCCAATGAATGCTCTGACTAAGAAGAAGGCCAAGTTTGAATGGACGGAGACTTATGATAAGATATTCCAGGAGCTCAAGGACAGACTCACTTCAGCCTCAGTGCTTTCTTTGCCTAATTGTGGTGACAATTACACTGTTTATTTTAATGCATCTAGGTTTTGTTTGGGTTCTTTTCTTATGCAGTTTCTAAGGGATAATGCCTAGCATCCAAATATATCAAGTTCATGAGATGAATATCCCACTATGACTAGAGTTAGCAATGTGTGTTTGGCACTGAAGCTGGTGAACTGCATGACTTGTATGGAGTACATGTGGTCGTTTCACAAACCACAGAGTCTCCCAGTTTATATGTTCACATAGAGGGAGTTGAATCTACGTCAGCAGATATGATTTGAGATGTTGAAGGATTATGACATGAATTTTCACTACCATCCAGGTAAGGCTAATATTGTATCCGATGCTTTGAGCAGGATGAGCATGGAAAGTACAACCCACGTTGACAAGGAAAAGAAGTAGTTAGCAAAAGATGTACACAGATTGTCCAGACTAGGTGTGCGATTGGTTGACTCTACTAGTGGTGGTATTTCAGTTATTCCTAGCTATGAATCATCCTTGGTAGTTGAAGTTAATCAGGGTCAGCATCTCATTATTGTGTTGATGGAGCTGAAGGGCTTAGTGTTGATAATGATGAATGAGTCTTTCGCTTTGGTAGGTGATGGCATACCTAGGTATGAAGACATACTGTATGTACCGGATGTGGATGATTTGCGGACCAAGATTGTTGCAGAGGCCCATGGTTCCAGATATTCCATACATCTAGGTTACACCAAGATGTATCATGATCTTAATCAGATTTATTGGTGGGATGGCATGAAGAAAGACATTGCAAAATATGTGGCCAAGTGTCGTAATTATTAGCAGGTTAAGGTAGAACATCTTAAGACTGGAGGGCGTACTCATATTATTGAGGTTTTGACTTTGAAATGGGAGGTTATTCATATGAACTTTGTTGTTGGTCTTTCGAGGACTAGGAAAAAGCATGACTCCATATGGGTTATTATGGACAGATTGATTAAGTCTGGCCTCTTTATCCCCGTGAAGTCTACATACAGAGTCGAGGAATATGCGAGAATTTATATAGATTAGATTGTGAGATGGAAGGGGATTCCTCTGTCTATCATTTCAGATAGAGAAGCTCTGTTTATTTCACTATTCTTGAGATTTTTCAAGAAAAGCTTGTGCACGCAGGTAAAGCTTAGTACTGCCTTTCATCCTCATACTTATGGGCAGGCGTAGAGAACAATTTAGACATCGGAGTACATGTTTAGAGTGTGTGTCATTGACTTCAGGTTAGTTGGTTTGACCATTTGCCTTTGATATGGTTCTCGTTGAATAATAGCTATCACTCCATCATTGGTATGGAACCATTTTACACACTGTATGGTAGGAGGTGTAGATCTCCAGTAGAATAGTTTGAGGTTAGAGAGTCATCCATTTCGGGTCCAGAGATCATTCATGAGGACTTAGAGAAGGTCAGAGTGATTAGGGACAGGTTGACTACTGCTTACAGTCGGCAGAAGTTATATGCAAATAACAGTAAACAACCCTTAGAGTTTGATGTTGGTGACCAGGTTTATCTGAATATATAACCTATGAAGGGGGTAGTGAGGTCTGACAGGAAGGGGAAGTTAAGTCCGAGGTATGTTGGGACTTACGAGATCCTACAGCGTGTTGGTGAGGTGTCCTATGTGTGGGCATTGCCTGTGAAGCTAGCTTCTGTCCATCTAGTCTTTCATGTAGCCATGTTATAGAAGTGCCTAGATGATGCAACATCGATTCTACCTGTGAAAGGTTTGTGGGTCGATCTATACTTGTCCTATGAGAAGGTACCTATTGAGATCTTAGACAGACAGGTCAGGTGGCTGAGGAACAAGGAAATTGACACAATGAAGGTATTGTGGAGAAATCATCTTCTTGAGGGTGCTACGTGGGAGGCTGAGGTCAACATGAGATCCGGTTACCCTCATTTTTTCAACTCTTGAGGTTAGACTTCCTACTCGTAAGTATATATTTTCTCATCTCTCTATTTTTTGTTGGTATTGCTTTGCAGTGCTTAGTGATTATGCTATGATCTGACTAGCATTACGCTAGATAGTTGTAGTGTCATTCATGGATGAATGTTTCTAAGGGGGGGGGGGATAGTGTAACAACCCTAGAAATGGATTAGATAAGAAATACTTAATGTGTGAAGAATGCCTACAATTAGACCAGGGTTCACACGGATTGATGCGCATAGAACCAGAGCTCCAAACCCTTGCTATAACCAACCTAACTAACTTGAGAAGTTAGTTGAGATTGTAAAGGTTGGGTCCAACCCTTTAGGGCTCTTGAATACAAAGATTTACTCAAAGGATTCTTTACCGAACATAAAAAAAATCTTAAGTTTGAAGGGTATAGGGGTAAAAATGTTCTTTTTCCTAGCTAAGGGTAGTATCGTAATTACACAAAATATGCAATTTATTAATTAATTAATAAAGTGGAGGGTCAATTTGGGGAGACAGGGCCAAAATTGAGCCCTTCAAAAGAACTCTTGCTCCAACCGTGTTTGAACCTATATGGCCGGAATGACTTAATGTGAATTTTGTTAGTGGTTAAATAATTTAATAAAATAATAATTAATGGCATATTTAAACAGGAAAATAATATTTTATAATTAATTATTTATTTATATATTTATCAAGTTTTTTTAAAAAAAATTGACTATGTCTTACCAACTATCCTAGTTCTAAGAGGCACTATCTCACACAAACTCTCTCTCTCTTGTCCATGTTGTTTTTCTTGGATTCAAAAATAGAAGATAAAAATATTAGAAAAGAATCAAATTTATCTACACTCAAAGAACTTTAAAAAAAATATAGAAGCAAGCAAGCTAACCTAAGAAACGAAAACTTTGCATCATCTTCTCGACGGATTTGTGTTGAAGGTTTAGGGGGTTTTGGGCAGAACTTGGAAGGTGTGGAAAGCTACAACAATGTATGGTTCTTCTCTTGGAATACTTTCTCCAGGAGAAATTTCTTTCTACATAATTCAACTTATGAAACTAGGGCTGTCGCCTTTATTGTTGAACTCTTTGGCCCTAGTCTCCTTACGATTTAAATCTAAATTAGTTAAGGAATCATGTTGTTGGTATGTTTGCTGGTAGCTAAGTGTGAATTATGATGTTCCTTATGATATTTTGTTTGTAAATATTAAGCATGTACACTGATGTCAACCGAAAATGATGTGGTGCGTTTTAAAACTGTTTTGTTGTGTAACGACCCTGTTTAGTCGTTTTTGAAGAAACAGATTTTATTCTGGAAAAACCTGGCAAGGTGACGGAGGCCACGACCGGACCGTCCATATGCAACGACGGACCGTCGTGGATGGTGTCCGGTTCAAACCCTTACAAATCTGAAATTGGGTATCCTGAAATCGATCTCTGACCGTCATGGACGACATGGCAGGACGGACCGTCACATAGGCGTGACGGACCTCATAGAGTCTTTTGATGGAAACTTTGTCTCTGACGGTTTGGCGACGGACATCAGACGGACCGTCGCAGTCACGACGGCCCCTTCACGGGCTATAAACGCAATCCCCCCCAGTTCGGGTCGGATTTTCTTTAAACCTTTTAAGGGACGTTTTTGACATTCCTGCTTTTAATTTAAAGTTAAGGGTTAATTTAATAAGCTAATTACTTGGGGGTAAAAGAGGTAACCTTGAGTAATTAGTGGATTATTAGTGCCATTCTTGTAAAACTTAATTATATAATAATAGGGTAAAAAAGAAAAGAGTGTTTTTGAATAAAGAGAAAATGAAAGAACAGCAATAAGAGAGAGACTCGCTCAAGAGAGGAACGAAGAGGACACAAGAATTTAGGAATTTGCTTGCTTGATCACGATTCTTCGTTGGAGGTAGGTATGTTTTTTTTACACAAACCTATCCGTATAAAAACTCTTAATAGCGAATGATATGTGTGTTGAGTAGAAATTATTAAGTCTTCTATATTCCTTAATTGCGTTTATGCAGTAAACCAATTGATCTTATATATATATGCCATGTTGTGATAAAATAGCATGATGAAGCTATGCTCTTAAATCTTGAAGAACCCTAATTCCCTTGTTAACATGATAAATGCCTTGTATAAAAGAAAGGCTATTGATAAATTATATAATAGATTGATGATTTGCCTTGGTATAGAAAGAATGCTTTAAATTAACTTAGGGGATCGGGTTTGCCGTTTTCCCGAGTACCAGGATAGAATATGAGGATCGAGTGTCACGTTCCGACACCAGATAGGAATGGATTGGGTGCCACGTTCCGGTCCAGGAATAGAATATGAGGATCGTAGTGTCCACGTTCCGACAAACCCAAGCGATAGTAATACTGTGATTCTGGGTTGGCCACGTTCCGGTAACCAGATAGAATAATGAGGATCGGAGTGTCACTTTCCGACAGCCATTATATTAATATGGATCGGGTGGCCCTTTCCGGTACCAGATAAGAAATTGAGGATCCGGAAGTGTCACGTTCTGACACCAGGATGAATATAAGGATTCGGAGTGTCCCACGTTCCGCCACAAGGATAGAAGGGAGCGGAGTGTTCACGTACCTGACACGAGATTAAATAACATCTAACTTGAAAGATACTAATATACTCAATTCTAAAGAACATGTTTCCTCCAAACTTTTGATGAGGAGGCGTGATCCCTCATTGATTGCTTGGTGTTGTAACCAAGGATATGGTAATGTATAAAATGCTGGCATGTCTAAGGATATTAGTTTATTTAATGATGTTTACTTGCTCTAATCTGTTTTTCTATTTTGAGTTGGCCGATATACTCCTTCAGTCTTGTGGGGTGTACTGGAACGCCTACTTTTAATGTTTTCCTTTTTGTTTTAATTTTGTGAGTCAGCAAAACGTGCCGTCATCTTCGACTCACAGTAGTTCAGCCAGTCTTCGTCACAGGATCTCAGGGTGGCTATGCTTCTAGCTTGGACTGGATCTCCTTCCTCATGTCTTGATGCCTTGAAAGTTCGGCCTAGACTAGCTTTTATTTGTTTTTTAGAGCTTTCTTTAGATACTCCTAGTTTTTAGTAATTTGATCATGATGTTATTGTTGTGATGACTTTCCAGATTTTGGGGAATTTAAATGATGTTGAATTTTAGAAGTTATTAAATTTCGTCTTTTATTATGAGGTTCAGTCTTCCATTGTTTTTATTTTGATATTAAATTGAAATGATAAGGGTTTGATTGGTTGGTTCGCCGGTCACAATAGAGGGTAATGGGGTGCCCAGTCGCGGCTCGTTTTGGGTCCGTGACATGTTGTTGTTCTCCATTTGAAATTCTTAAAATGGGCTTGTTTTGATATTTTGAATTATGTGCATAAGTTTGTAAAATTTTTATGTAAATGAAGTGGTAAAAGTTGCTGATCTTAAGTGGAAAATCTAAGCTAAAACAACACTTAATTACACATAGAATGTGTGTTTAAACGAATTGTGAATTACCACCGACCTCAAAACTATGTATGGATGTTGTTAATAAAGGCTGAAAATTTGACGACAAATTTCCAGGCAATTGGTGTGGAATTTTCGTCAAGAATAACTCAGGTTAGAGTGGTTTTAAATATATTTAAACATATAAGTCAATGGGGATTGAATCCAAGACCTCACTACAGGAAAGCTGGAAAAAAATAGGTGTGGGATTCGAACCCACAACCTCACGGCCAAACAAGAGAGTAAGAGGGCAATTTGAAATGAATAATGATAATGGTAGGAGTGGGATTAGAACCCACCACCTCTTGTCTTAAGGAGGAGACAAAGTGAGAAATTAAAAATAAAATAAAGTGAGGTTGTGTGGGATCGATCCCACAACCTCACTGCCAACGCTTAAGTAGTTAACTTTTAAATGAAAAATAAAAATAAGGAGGTTGTGGAGGTTCAAACCCATAACCTCTAAATCTCAAACGAAATAAAGAAAAAAATAAAAGATAGGTTGTGGGGGTTTAATCTTACAACCTCCTGGATAAGCCAAAATTGAAAAAGAAAATAGACAGTAAAAATAAAAAGGGGGTTGTGGGGATTCGAAACCCACAACACCTCGGCCAAATGAGGGAAGTTCTACAAAAAAAGAACTAAAAAGAAATGTTGATGTTGGGGTTCAATTTTGGGTCCCAATGCCATGCGTACTAAAAATAAGATCATGGACAAATTTAAGTGTTATTCAAGGGATTCAAACTTTGGTTCCCTTGCCCCAAATATCCGTATTCATACATAAATCATACGTGAATTAAATTTTCAAGAATAATGTAACCTACTTATATTGGAATAGGAATCTTGTCATACATACAAGATACATATGTCTTGTACTACATAATCTTAGGAAGCTATGGTTCAATGTTTTTAACAAATATGATGAAGCCTCATGCTTGTTAGCTTGACCCATAAATCTAGAAAACGATAAAAATAAGTGAACCTAAGATGTCCTGTAATAATTATGAAACCCTAGAAGGGTTACAATACTAGTGTAGATTACACTAAATGACAGTGCATTGGCATATGACGAAATGAACATAAAATAATGGGAATGATAAATGAAATGATGAAACCTAGAAGGGTTTAAGTAAGGAGTGGTTACAAAAAACACAGCTAAATTTCCAAGGGCATTGGCTATGATGCAAAATTAAAATTCATTACAAAATGGGTCAGTAATTCAATGAAGAGAAAACGTTCTAATTTTAATTAATGTGGTTTACAACATATAATGAGGCTAAATTAAAACATATCACAATCTCAAATGAGACTACATAAACGTTACAAAAACATACTCACGCCGTAGAGAGTGGACAAAGTTCTGAAGAGAACCAGTCTCTATGAACAGTCTCATGAAAGTATTGATATTAACACACTTAATAACTATGATTATATGAGAATAATTAGTGAGACATGATGTCCCTCATACTAGAAGCCAACTTCCACGACGTATTAGTTGAATGAACATGGAATTTATACCGTGCACACAATGACTAGCTCTGACGTGATGCCTTCTTTTGGGAAGGGCGGAGGTTCACTTAACGCTCATGCGTATGAGGATTGTCTAGCATGTGCCGGGTATGGATATTCCTTGTAATAAAAAAAAAAATTTCCTTTTTCAAGTCTTTGAACCTATACTGCCAATATAGGGATCTAGTAGCGTTCAATCCCTTATATACGCTAGCATGTTTTCGGTCTATTTGGCCAGTGATTCCACCTCTTTTTTGTGTGGGGCAGAAACTGGATTTCATAATACTCACATGATATTTGTCGGTTAAATTTTAAGTTCCCAATGAATGAATGAGGTCGGCCTCAAATGATCTACACGATGAAATGAATGATACCAAAGGTGTTACGATAAGGCAATCAAGATGTGAGCTAGACTCAAGTAGTGATACTAGGTTATTCTTGTTCATTGCACAGCAAACCTGATGAGAGTCTGAAACTACCTCCTAGGTTTAGCTGCATTTTACACTAGATTATGAAATAATGAAATGAAGTACGTATGAGTGAAGGAAGTAGACTCTGTGTTTGCGAATGAAGACTCCCTAGATTAGGTCCCATAAGTTGATCCCTCATTTTGGAAAGTCTTAATGTCAAGTCCATAATTCCAAGGTCTCATGGCACATAAATGAATGTTATAAAATATACTATGTGTTATATGCAATATGATATGTGTTATGTGTAAGATGTTATGTGTTTTGTGTGCAATATGATAAGTATGATGATGCATGTTACTCTCATGGCATGACTTTCCTAATCCAAATTTTGAAAGTTCACTAACATTCCTAATCCTAATTTTGGTAGTCCACTGACTTGACTTTCGATAACCATGTTGTTAGTAAAGAGCTATTCTTACTCATGCATGTACTTGCTGTGTTATTGCACATACCCATACTCAATACAAGTGTGTACTAATCCCATACAACACTATATTTTTAGGTGAAGGCATAGGTGGAGACTAGAGTTTATAAGTTGACATCTAGCTATTATGACGTGGCTGTTTCCTACGGACTTGGTTCATGCTTTCGAGGATGTCTACCGTGATTATCTAGCTTAGATATAGGCTTTATCTAGTGGAGTATGTTCCACTAGTGTTTATTTCTACTTTTGTTTAAAACTTTTTATTGGTGCCGTTTAGGAAAAAAATATTGTTAATGCAAATATGAACTGTTTCATTCAATTGATTATCTTCTCCTATATTAGATGGTTGATTTTGAACGCCTATGATGTTTAAGTCAAAGTTATCATGAATAAGAAATAAAATTCAAATTTCTCTGCTAAAATTATCTAGAGGAAGTAGAATGACGTATGTAGGCTTTGTCTGCGAACCTCTGAGAGTTCCACGAACCGTCCCCGCCTAGGGTCTGGATTCTTATCGTGAGATAGACAACCCTTAACTACTTTATATTTGTAACTTATTCATTTAACCCGCTTCTTTAACTTAACCTAGGGACTCTAACTAACACCTTCAAAGCCTAATGTGAAATGTCTAGATAGTTTCTCATACCACTACCTAAACCTCATAGAACTTCTATAATGCTAGTAGGTAACCCATATGATAATAATAGGCAACAACCGACATAGACCATGATATATAGACATGGAATCCGGAGATCTAACCTACTTCGACGGGTGTTTTCTACTTGCCAATGGTAGAACTTGGACACATCCCATGTAGGCACATGGTTAAGGAATAGGAAGGGTGTGATTTGTACTCTTGTATCATCCTTTAACTAGATCTACTTTCCTTACCATACTCACTTAGTGTTACCCTTTGTTCTCATAGAGTAATTTACATTTAAGGTTCATATAAAGCGGTTTAATATCTAGTTCATAAGCCAATCACATTTACCCTACAAAAGAGGTCCACTACAATTACCTTACAATGGCGACAAGAAGCTTATAATGACTTTTCTAAGGATTTATATGATTTCATTACAGCCAACCAACCTGAATTATATTATTCCTTTACTTGAAGGATACCATTACGATTTTCGACTTCAACATTCATAACTTTACCACTAGGTTCAAGGTTTCATAGTAAGGATCCAGTTAACATTATTTAAGATCTAATGTCATTCATACATGCAAGACTAAGAGTCTTTAGCATCTTAAGGCAAGACATATCATATTCACATTCATACATGCATCAAATAAGGGACACAAGTCAACCAAGACAAGGCACAACATACTTCACTTTAACACATAGTACATGTCATTCTACAAGCACATAGAAGTAAAAATTATCATCCTTAAGTCATCCTATACACCACCAGAACATAATCAACATGACCATCATAGACTCATAGAGTCAAGTAGGAATAACTGTGCACAACGCTAAGACTATACACGTAAAGTCATAATCATAGTCTAACATGATCACCTCAATTGTTTCAATAGAAAAACACCTATACATTAACATTAATTATCATGTATATAGATATTATCCAAATTCACATAATTAACTACACAAATCATCACAATACTTCAAGTAGTTTGCCGACAAAGCCATGATCATCATAATATATAAAGTAACGTCGCCAAGGCCACATAAATTGCAAGTAAACCACGTAACACCGCCACAATAAGTAAACCATATAAATCACAACATAATTGAAGTAAAAATAACATAATATAAAGAGAATTAGGGCAGCGTACCACCACTACATCCTCAACACTTTAAATCCAATGGTAAATCATCCAATTTAATGTCATAAGGCTCGTACCCATGGCCATAACCAATAATCCAATTCAATTATTACAATTCTCAATAAAAAAAATAGGTCAATCATAACTTAAATTTTTTCCCCCCCCCCCCCCCCCCCCCTTCCAATTACGGTATCCTATATATCAATTCAATATAATTATCACATCATTCAATAGCCCATAGAAAGGTACAGTAGAATTCATAAGCATTAGATCAATATCCCTTGACCCATACCTTACTAAAAAACTAGGGTTCAAAAATATCATGGGTTCATAGGTTAATTGAGTTAAAATAATATAATTAACTGCAATTCAGTCAATATATAATGCTTTAAAACCTTTAATGCAAGAACCCATGGATAGATCATGAAATTGGTCAATTAATATTTGAAAACTTTAGAGAACTTCTTTTAAAGTAGGGCTCCTTGATGAATAGAGTTTAAAGGATAAAAAATCATACCCCAATATATCTAATCCTTCAATTTGATGAACAATGTAACTCAGTTCTTCAATCTAAGTCCTTCCTTGTGTTTTGAATCCAATTGAATTCTAGAAAATTTATAAGGAAATTGGGTTTTGATTTTTTTAAAGTGAAATCTTAAAAGGGTTAAGGACTTATAAGCACTTTAAAATACAGAAAAGATCCCTACGTAAATTCCTTTTATATTATTTGGACGTGGGGTAAATTTACAACTTCACCCTTTCATCTTAACAGGAGTTGCGCAGAGATACACCCAAATCAAGGTTGCCCATCGACAGGGCGTCAGTCCACCAACGGACCATTCTGTCCTATGTTGATTGGTTCAGAGGATGGAAATGGGAGCTTGGTCTCCCTAGATAAGTTCCAAACGATGCCCTCCAACTAGGGGGTGTCGACCAGGCCACTGGCCATCGTTTGCCATCTGTAGGTGGGACTTTCTTAGGCAGTCTTGGCCACAAAGATGGGTCCTTCTTCAAGAACTCTTAGATGGTCCTTGGGAACTTTTGCCAAAATGTTTACAATCCATAGATGTTTTTATACGAATTTAGGACCTCTCCCATGAATTTCATAAAAAAACAAACACGTATAACTTGAAAAAACATGCATAGACGCACAAGGTCGTTCCAAGGCAATTCTTGTGAACGTCATGGATGTTCTTGGACGTTTGAGATCAAAACTCCATGAAACAGCACACACTATGTATATAACCTATAATAACTCATATTTATACCTCACTAACTTATAAAATACACATATGTGCATATAATCACATGCGAGGCACATATATGATTTAACCGTCGAAAGTCTTGGTCGTCCTTTGATGTTTCACTTCCAAATCACCTGAACTCTAGACACTGCCTCAATACAACATTATAGACAATTTTAGGATCTCATACTATCATTAAGACAATATTAGGCTCTAGCTTTACCTAAGTCATTTGCGGTATTACACACTCTCTCAGCATGAGCCTCATATTGACTGACCTCTAAGGCCATCAAACTAGCGATATTTAGCTACTTCTCTCTCGAGAAAGCCAAAAACACATGGGTAAACTTGTATTTGCAACTCTAAAACTTTAGAAATAAATACAACCACTAGATGAAATTATTATTAAACTACATTTAAACGACCAACAAGCAAGACCAAACAACAATATTAACCTATATATGCTACATTAAAACCCAAGAATGGGGGGGGGGGGTAGCAGCACATCAAAAAATAGAAATTATACCTTTATGGTTTTGAAATGAAATATTTATGACAAATGAAGTCTTCAAAACACTTACAATATATTAGAGTAAAATGAAGTACTAAGAAAATATAATATTGTTTGTCTCTAAGTTGGAATTCTCCTATAATGATTGTACTCCCTAAAAATAACAAATCTACTAGTATTTATAGCTTTTAGCTTTGTGCCGCAACGGATGATTCAACGACTTTAGTTGTAATCGTTGATTAACTTGAAAATTTTCCTATTTGTGTAGTCCACCATTTTCTAGTACAGTCTTCAGCATCATCGTGCTTTGGTTCTTTAGGCAATAATATACTACTTCATAGAACTACTCGTCCATGCGCCAACTAGTATTCTTTTCTATCGATTTGATCCTTTCCTACCGAACTTAGCACGCTGCAATAAAAGGCAAAGTATGCCTCATTGTCAATCTGCCAAGTGGACTCAGTGATTCTCAAGAATCCATTTCTTTGCATTCTTCAGCCTATTTGCTCCTTTTTGCGACTTAATATCCTTTATTTCCATACATCTTCAAATACCTGAGACATAGGAGTTTTCATCAGTTATTGAGATACTACAAGAATAAGAGGATACTATTTCTAATAATATATTTCCCTAATTGAGCCCAATCTATGGACTCATCAGCGCCCTACTTTTGCATTTGTCTAATGGTGAAAGGTAGCACTTAAGTTGATCTTTAAACCCAAACTTTTCAGAATAGATTTCCAAAATTGTCCAATAAATTGTGAACCCTAACTTAAATAATAGAGACTGGGACTCCATGAAGTTTTACAAAATGTTAAATATATAACCTTGCTAATATTGCATTGAATGGGTAGACTTTACAAGTAGAATATGGGATGAGTTTTTCATTTTATCGCCAATCACCCAATTAGAATAGTATTGCTTGCGTGACCATGGAAACCCTGTGATGATATAATCACCTCCCACTTCCATTCTGGAAGTTCTATTTCTGATTCAAACCACCAGTCATTTGGTTCTCTACATCAACTTGTTGGCAATGTTGGCAATGTTGGCACCGGAAACATATTATGCATTGCCCTTCTTAATAACTGTAACGACCTGGTTAGTCGTTTTGAGCAGCAGATTTTATTTCAGGAAAACAGGCTGAGACGACGGACCCCACGACGGACCGTCATAGGCACGACGGACCGTCTAGGGGGGGGGGGGTTTTCGTTCCAAAACCAGATTACGCAATAGAAATTGGGGTACTGAGAGCGACTCTCTGAACGTCACGACGGAATGGGCGGACGGAACGTCGTGGGCACGACGGACCGTTCACACTCAGGCCACTCACTTAAATTAAGTCTTCTGAACTTTGTGACGGAGCAGCAAGACGGACCGTCGCAGGCACACGTCGCCGCACAGGCTTGCGTACGCCAGGCTTGGTCGATTTCTGTTATTTATTAAGGGGCATTTTGGACTATTTCCTGCTTTTAATTATACAGTAGTGGGTTGAATGTTTAATAATTCTAATTACTTGTCGGGTTAAAAGAGGTAACCTTAAGTTAATTAGTGGGGTTTATTATTGCCATCTTCTATACTTAATTATATGCTAATTAGGGTAAAAGAACAGAGGGTTTTGAATAGAAAAAAAAACATAATTGAACCAAGAGAGAGAATCAATCAAGAGAAAGGAATAACGCATCTTTGGGAAGATAGCTTGTTGATCGAAAAAATCTTCGGTGGAGGTAGGTATTGTTTTTTTTATGCTAACTCGGAGTAAACTCTTAATAGCGTGGAATATGTGTTGGGTAGTATTATAAAGTCTTTATATGCTTAATTGTGTTATGCATGGAATGTGATTTTATATATATGATTGTGATGAACAAGCCATGATGAAGCTATTGCATCCCCATCTTGATAAAAAACCTAATCTCTTGTTAATGATGATGCCCTTGGTTTTAAAGAAGTCTTGATGAACTAAAGTTAATGATGATGATGATGCATTTATTATAACAGAAGGCTGTGATGAACTAAGTAAATAGATGATGATGCCTTGATATAAAAGAAGGCTTGATTACTAATATAAGTGAATAGTGTGGAGGGTGTCATGAACGACCTAGAATTGTGGATGGGTGGTCACGAACCGCCACGTAAGATTTAGGGGATCAGGTGTCACGAACCGACACGTAGATTAGGGTATCGGGTGTCAACGAACTGATACTAGATTTAGGGGATCGGGTGTAACGAACCGACACGTCATATTTAGGGGATCTGGTGTCACGAACTGCCCGTAGATTTAGGGGAATCGGGTGTCACGACCGACACGTAGATTTTAGGTGATCCGGGTGTCACGAAACCGACATTAGATTTAGGGGATCGGAGTGTCCACTTCCGAAACCTACGTCAAGGGGGATCGGGGTGTCACTACCGACACAAGTAGGAATAAAAGACTACGAGGGACGGAGTGTCCACGTACCGACACAACAGAAATATAGATAATGACTCTTGAAAAGAATGCTAATATACTCAATCTACAAGACAATGTTTTCCCAAAAAAGAGTATGGTGGTGGAGGCTTGAGTCCTCATAGATAATGATCGGTTTATATTAAAATGAATGTTTATACTTGTTTGCTATCAAACACTGTTAAATATTAGTTGATATTTATGATGTTTCTTGAGATATATTTTCTTTCTATTTTGAGTTGCCGCCACATGTACTGACCCCCTACTTTTTAATGTTTTTCTTCGTTGTTTATTTGTGGAGTGCAGCAAATGTGCCGTCATGTTCGACTCAACAGTAACTCTAACTAGCCTGTCTTCATACTCCGGAATATCAGGGTAGCTAATGATTCTATCCTATCTTGGACTGGATCTTCTTCCTCATGTCTTGGAATGCCTTGAAGTTCGGCATGGACTAGCTTTTGGTTCTTTTGCTTTTTAGAATACTCTTTAGTTTAGTAATTGATCAAGATGGTGCTTGGTGAATTGACCTTCCTCCAGATTTTTCTTGGGATAATACTAGATGTTTGAATTTTTATTTTGTGTTGTTTTTTGGTTAACGAAAGTTATTAATTGTTTTTATTAATGAGTTTAAATCTCTGCATTACTTTCTGTTGATTATTACATTGAAATGTTTAAGGTTTAGATTGGTTGGTTCGCTCACATAGAAGGATAAGTGTTGGTGCCAGTCGCGATCCGATTTGGGTCGTGACAATAACATTCCACCAATAGACTTTTCTCAAATCGATAAATATATTTGTGGAACCTAAATGTTTGAAATATTTGGAGCTATGAGATTTTTACATTTTTCTCTATTTGAGACCATCCACCATTGATACACAATATGCCTTCGTATCTAAAGAAACATTCTCTCCCTTGTTAAAAAGCTAAAACTTTTTGCTTATGAAAATTTGCTTCAATTAAAGCAAAAGTTGATCTTGGTCTTTCTTGTACTTTTACTTTTGACATTTATGATTACTCGACCCCATTCATGACCACCATTCCCCCTACTATGGAATCCATTAGTCTTACTTCCTAGCGTGAACGTCTATGCATATCTTTGGCTAAGTCTATCAACATTAGCCTTACTTGGGTGGTAAAGAAAACACATGTCATAATCCTTGATCAATCATAATCATCTACTTTTTCTAATATTAAGTTCTTTCTAAGTAAAAACATATTTTAGGCTCTTGTGATGACTGAATTCATCAATGTGGACAACATAAAAATATTGATGTCATATCTCAAAGCAAAATCTACAGCAACAAACTCTATGTCATAAGTTGGACAACTCTTCTTATGAACTTTAGCCTGTCTTGAGGAATGAGCTATAACTTTTTTATTCTACATTAATAAGCAACATAACACGACTCTATATGTATAATAATACACCACAAAACATTTAGTACCGTCTGGTGAGGTAAAAACTGAGGCAGTAGTCAACCTTTTTTTCATTTAATGAATGCGTCTCTCGCAAGCTTTAGACCATTGAAACTTAATTTATCTTGAGTTAACTTTGTAAAAGGGGATAAAATAAATGGAAACCCTTTTACATACCTTCTATTTTGAAAAGGTAAACCCAAGAAAATCTCGTTATTAGTTGGATATATAGATCATTTCCATTCTTCAACGCCTCAATTTTATGAGTATCAACTTTTATTACCTCTCAAGACAAGATGTGGACAAAGAACTCCACATAGTCAAACCTAAACATACACTTATAAAACATTGCACACAAATTTGTTATGTGTCAATGTCTGGTGAACTATTATGAGATGACTAGCATCATTTTATTTATTCTTTGAATAGGTTAGTGTTTAATCAATGAAGATGATAACAAACATATCTAAATAGGGTTTTAAGACTCTATTAATAAGGTCCATAAACAGTACAGGTGTATGTCAAACCAAAGGACATGTAAAAAAACTCATAATGACCCATAAGGTTCTGAAGTCGTTATTCAAAATACCACATTACGAAACTCTTAACATATGGTAACAAGACCTGAGGTATATTTTTGAAAACAGGTGGCATCCTAAAGTCGATAGAATAAATCATCAATCCTTTGAAGAGGATATTTGTTCTTTATTGTAACCTTGTTAAAGTAATGGTAATCTATGAACATCCTAAGGAAATAATTTTTTTTCGTCACAAATAATACTGGAGAGCCCCAAGGTGAGTTACTCGGTTGGATAAACCTTTTTCTAGGATGTCTCTCAGTTGGTTTGTAATCTCTCATAACTCTAGGTGGATTAGTTATAGGACGAGTATCTAGATTAATGTATATACAAAATTCTATCTGTCTTTAGGAGGGAAAACACTATTACGATAGAAACTGAATGTGTAAGAGGTATCTAAATGTTAGATTCATTATCTTGGACCAAGTGATAGATCCATCCTTTATTAATAACTTCCTTCCCTTAAGGTATAAAATGAAACGACCCTTCGGCACTGATGAACTACTTTTCCACTGTAAGACTTCATCATTTGGAAACTAAAACTTGATGACATGAGTCCTACAATCAATGGAGGCATAAAAACATGAAGCAACTCAAAAAAATTAATAACATTGAATTCTACCATGTCTAACTCAATTAGATCAACCATGGTACTCGTGTGATTGAAAGAAATGGGACAATCAAGATAGACTCTCTATGCTAGAATAGACACCCAAACATGTGTAGAAGTATTGAATTTGTCACGACCTGGATTTTGGAATCCGGATCACAACCTGCGTTGTTGGCCTCTCAAAGGTCGCATACAAGACTCGTCTTGCATTCATCTAGTTAAATTTATGAAAAATTTAAAACTTTTTAAACAAATGAATTATACATAGACTTCATATACTTCTTACGTAGATACATCATATACTAAGCTCAAGGTCAAGGACAACCATCTAAAATTTTGGAATCAATTCAAATCAAAGAATAACATATCATAGTAGTTAGCCAAAACGGCCTTATTACAAAGCTTTGAGTAACTGTATGAAAGAAACTCTAGGTACAACATCCACTAGCTATTTCTAAATACTAATGCTAGACTAAAACTGTTACATTCTCGAAATCAAGAGAACCTACCAAATGGTCTGGAGAACGCTGAGTCCAAACTGTTGGGATGAGTCTTCAACTTCTCTCTGACTTGCATCTATAAAATATTAAATTGTATGGGGTTAGTACAAAACTTGTACAAACTATGGATATATGCACACATACATATACGGCTATGGTTCATCAAAGAAAGCTCTTCTTAAACAACATGACAATTCTAGAAAGTGTATTTAGTAAAATTTTCTAATCTGTTAGTTGTGAATTGTGGTATAAATATGATTTACTTCAATGTATTAAAAGCACAGAACTCACTTTCTATTTTATTACAAGACGTTAGAATCATAAAAATATTTTTATAACAACTTTGGCGAAGATTTGAAATTTTAGTATCCCTAACCTGAGAGCTCTATTCTTGACACTTTATTTATTTTTAAGTCTTTTTCTTCTTTTTGTTGTGTAGTTCAATAATTCCTCTGGTCCTATGTTTTAATTACAAGGATATTGATTCATTGTAGTCTCATACCCACAATGTATTAAGTAAGTAATACAAGGACTAAGGAATGATTTCACTATCCTTACAATGAGTCATTCACAGATTATGTATTCATTAACACTTCATAAGCCACTTTCTATTGGCTATGCCACTTATTTAATCATTTTCATATTAGGGAATTTATGAAGATTTTATTTTCTATTATGTTTATATTCCTCATTATTGGCATCATACAGCAAGTCATTATAAGAAAAAAAATTTTTGCTTTGCCTATTATTTTCTGAAACTTCATGGACAATTACATGGGAAATTGAAATTCTTAAGCTCTTACTTTCGTAGCTCACTTTCAAAATATGTTCCATCATCTTTCTTGCTTACTTTCTTAGAGACAACTTTAGAAGTAAGACCATGTGTGCTACCATAAAATCAAGTGTATTCCCCACACCGAAAAGTGGTGATTCACCTATTAAAATGAATCTATATCATGTGAGCTACTTATGAAATCCAGTGTGTGACCCACACGAAAAGGGGTTATTCCCGAATAATGTGAATCCATATCAAGTGTTTGCTCCACACTTAAAAGGAGTAGCTCAAAACTATAGTGAACCAAAAACATATTTTTGAATATTAACTCACATATATCATGTGAGATAAACATGAAATCCAGTGTCTACCCTACCCCGAAAAGAGGTGATCTCACTCGCCAAGATGAGATAGAAACATACGTAGCTATATTAGGTGGAAATCACAAGATGTTTCCTGTATTGGCTAGACATAGTTTGAAAAATAGGGATGGAAGGAGACTACTTATCCATCTCGGTGGTAGCCTTGTCTCATGAGACTTACACATGAAAGCATGCCCATAACTCTTCTATCGATGCTTTGCTCACTTTTATTATCTTCTTATCTTTTAAAGTTGACTCAAACATTATGGAAGCTTGCTTCTAGATTGAGATTTACTTACTCTATTGATGAATTTTCAGCCTTTTATTTACATTTATGAAATGTGAATTGTCCTTACATAACATCTTTTGTGTTAATGAGACTTGTCGCACATGTTTAACACCTTCATTCGTGAGTATTTTTAACATAGTAGCTTATGTGTGAGTGAGGCTTGCATCACTTTTTTTAACACCCCATTCTTGTCACTTTCTTAACTTAGACATCTGTTGTTATGTTATTACTCCAGTTACTTGCTTACTTTCGTTTAGAAGCTTCATATCATCGTTTATGGACGATGAGCATTTCATTTAATGAATTGCATAAGTTTATAGTTCATTCTTTTAGAGCATGCTGGGACTTGTCACAATAATGTCATGCCTTTGGATATGGGTTCATTGAATTACTTTAGGAGTGATTGAATTTTCATTTCATGCTTTTTGCTATATGTGATTTGCATAAGATTAGTATCGGCATAAACAATTGGGCATAGATTACATAACCATCTTTATTGGCATAACCAATTGGGCATAGATTACATAACCATCTTTATTGGCATAAGCCAATGTTACATTCATTCATACTTAAGTTATTATACCTTATTCATTAGAAAATATTTTATTTATTTAAATATTATACTATAGAAAATTTCATTCATCATTCATAGACAATGTATTGTTAGTCATTTTATTGTCATAAGGCAAACATGCACTCCAATGTGATTTCAAAGAGGTCTTTTAAACCAATCATAGCTAATGATTTAAGGCATAATGTTATTAGCCATTTTTGAAAGCATCATATAAACACTGTAATGAACATAACATCTTCATAAATCAAATTTATAGTTACTATGCAATGAGACGTCAAAGATCACACTTAACGTTTTCGAACATCATTTAGCATGACATCATTCATTAATTCACTAAAGAAAACTTAACGGCATACAAATGCCATTGATAGGTTCATTAAACATTATATAATAAAGAACCCTACACATTAATATCATCCACCACAATATACCAACAACATGATCAAGAATAATCTATTCACTATTGAAACTGTAACAAGGATTCTAGGGTAAGTGAAGGTTGGACGAGAACCTTGGGAACCACCCTTGTTTTCGAGATCTTATGTATTCGTTATGATGGAAAGTAATCTTGGAGAAATAATTCCTATAGAGAAACTAATACCTTATGCGGAACATAATCTACGAAAACCACCTTGAATGAAAACTTGGAGAAACCTTGAAATCGCCTAGGACGTCTATGAGCTTTCCGGCTCTTTCTTTCATTCATTTTAGCGTTGTGTTCTCTGAGTGTTTTATATTGAGTTTTAGGATTAGGAACTTATATTGAATCATTCAAATAATTCTTAATAATTTAATTAACTTAATTAATTATTTAATTACTAAAAATCCCCTCCTAGATTGACTAGAACTAGGAAAACACAACACTTAGTCAAATCTGAAATTTTTCCTAATAATTTCGTTTTGTCCCTTTAAATTAATTACTTAAATTGCTGATTTAATTATTTAACGGACCTAGAGTAATTTCTAAAGTACCCCTAAGTCATTTGAACCATAACTAACCCTTTTGGACCATCCTAGGTTAACTACTAGGATGTTTGTTGAGTTATACAAGGTTAGTGTAAAATTTTTGGTTTTACCCATTTAATTTAATTAATTAAATGGATAATTTAATTCATTAAGTGGATAATTTAGTAAATTAAGTGACCTATTGCAATTACTAAAGTACCCTTAAGTATTTATTACCATAAATATTCCTTTGTACCATCCTAGGTTATGTACTAGGTTGTCTTTTTTTTTGCCTTAATCGAAATCTGGAAATTGCTTTGTAATTTTTTTTTTGACCTTTTCAAATAATTAAGCTGATAAATTAATTAATTAAGTAACCTATGGTAATTAATAAAGTATTCCTAAGTTGTTAGTACCATAACCAACCCTTTTTGGACAATCCTAGGTTAGGTACTAGGTTGTCTCTTTAACTAGTTACTAGGTTAGTGTCACCCGATTAAGTCTTAGGTTGTGGGCTGTACTAGATACATTAATTTTGGTTCTCCTATGTTAATTAGTTTGTTAGGGAAGTATTTTGATTCTATAATTAGCTATAGAGATAGGCCCCACATTGGATAATTCATGTGCACGCGTGCCCCTCCCCCCCGGAACTACCCTTACCAAATTCGGTTAGTAATGTCTCCTCTTGGCCGTTTCACACATGCTTTGCACATGTGCTCGCACATGGGTTGGTTGTACTTTCCTACTAACTATTCTTGATATCTTATTTGGAATATTTACCTACTTAATTGTCCCAATGACCCTCCCTCCTATGTCCTTGGCAATGCTTATTTACATGATCATTTAATGGTCTACGTGACACTAGTCACATAAATGGTCATGTGGTATGGTACTACTAATTCAACCCTGATGCATTGATGCCCTATTGCTTAATTATCTCTTGTGTGTACTTGTTTTACATTAGTTTATTCATTGCAATTACATTTCTTGTACAACAATCTTGGATCATATTATGCCTACTTGGACATTTATAGAAATTGGCTAACTTCCTTATCCAATTTTCGGTACTATGCCAAATTTCTTAAATATTGGGCATTGGGATGTCTATGTACCCCCACTATGCATTCTCAAAGACCTATCGGGCTTTTCATTAGGCATTTGATTTTGTAGAATGTTACATTCCCCCCTTAAAAACATTCGTACACAAATGACTCTACTCATCCTTTAAAAGAAAGAGGGTGATTTTTGAAAACACATTAACATACTTGAGCTTTACTTCTTTGTGAATATCTGATTTACACATATTTGGATGATTCATATCATTCAAGCTTAGCTGAAGATTCATATTTGAGATTGAGGAATTTCCTTCTCAATAAGACTTAGCTTAATGTAGATCCCAATTCATGCAACACAAAAATAATGTCTACGCTATACAAAAAAAGCAACGTGAAATGCAAACATGAATTCATTTTAACTCACATAGTGCAATTATTAAACATATGATTATGGACTTACAACACCAAATCGACTAATACACTAAAACATGGAGTTTCCTAAAATAAAATCAAACTAGCTGATCATGACCATAAAAATAAAACATAATCAAGAGGAAAACATCAATTTCAAATAGTCAAGAGATTCACAACACAACAAGAACTAGAAGACAATTCTATAACTCATTATGCTACAAAAATCACATTCTTCATTCCAAATAGTAAAAACTCAATGTATATTCAATATAATTGTTACATACACTAGTTCTAACCACACTACAACAATATTAGACCAAATAAATATTTAGTCATGTAACAACCTGTTTAGTCGTTTTGAGTAGCAGATTTTATTTCTGGAAAAACTGGCTGAGTCGACGGATCCCACGATCGTACCATCATGGCACACGACCAGCGAGGGAGTCTCATTTTCAAACACTGTAGAATTTAAATTTTTGGTCCTGAGATCGAACTCCTTATGAATTGCAGTCTTGAACTTGTTACGTAAGAAGCAGGACGGACCCGTCGCGCACGACGGCCATCACAGGCCCTGCACCCGTACCCTGACTGCGTCGGATTTCTGTTAAATATTATAAGGGGCGTTTTGGACTATTCCTGCTTATAATTATAAGTTAGTAGTTTATGTTAATAATTAATTACTTGGAGGTTAAAAGGGAGAAACCTTGAAAAAAGTAGTGGGGTATTTGTTACATCTTTTAACCTTAATCATATGCTAATTAGGGTAAAGAAAAGGGTGTTTTATAGAAAAATAGAAAAGAAAAGAGAGTGAGAAACAGATCGATCGTAGAGAGAGTAAGAACGCAGCTTTGGGAAGATAGCTTGTTGATCACGACTTCTTGTTGAGGTAGGTTATGTTGGTGCTATTTCATAGTAAACTCTTAATTGCGAATGATATGTAATTGGGCAGTATTGTAAACCTTCTATATGCTTAGTGTGTTAGCATGATGTGTTTATATATAATAATGTGATGAACCTTAGCATGATGAGGCTGTTGAATCTTAAAATCCTAATTTACTTTTGTTTAATTGAATGATGCCTGTTAATAAAGAAAAGCTTGATTAACTAAAGTAATTGAGTTTAAGGATCGGGGTCACGTTTCGGCCCCAGGGTGGTAAATAGAGGATCGGGTTGTCACGTTCCGACATCCCATTATATACTATGGTGATTGGGTGTCCCGTTCCTGGCACCATGATATTTATGGATCGGGTGTCCACGTTCCTAACACAAGGATAGAATTGATCGGGTGTCCACGTTCCGACCCAGGATAGAATATGGATCGATTGTCACGTTTCCGACACCATGGATAGTATGATGAGGATCGGAGTGTCACGTTCGAACCAATATAGTATGATTAGGATCGGAGTGTCATGTTCTTACACCAGATAGAAAGAGAATGAATCTTGAAATATGAAATATTAGCAAATTTATGACCTATTTTCCCAAATGAGTCAAATGGTATTGATGCTGAGTCCTCATGGTGTACTTTGCTGTAGCTTTTTTTTAATGATTGCAGTACTGTGTTGTTGCTACATGTTTTTGAGTATTTTAGTGATTTGTTTTTTATGATATTAACTGGTATATACTACTGTTTTCTATTCTGATTTGGCCGATGATACCTACTCAGTAAACTCGTGTTTGTATTGACCCCCTCTTGTAATTATTTTCTTTGTTATTTGTGGAGTGTGCACAACGTACCATCGTCTTCAACTCAAAACCCCCCCTCAACCTAAGCCAGTCTTCCTCACTTCGGTCTCAGGGTGAGCTAATGCGTCCTAGCTGGACTGATTCTTTCTTCTTTCATGTCTTGTTGATGCCTTGAATTTCCGCATGGACTAGCTTGTTTATTATTTATTTTCCCTAGATACTCTTAATTTAGTATTTTGAGGTAGATGTTACACTTGTTGTGATGACTTCCAGATTTTGGTGGATAATGATGATAATTTTGAAGTTATTTAATTGATTTCGTTAATGAGTTTTAAGTTTCCGCATCGTATTTTGGGTTCATAATGGTTAAATGTTGGGGTTTAGATTGTTGGTTGCTCACATAGTATGAATAGTGTGGGGTGCCACTGCCACTCGCGACCCGTTTTGGGTCGTGAACAAACTTGGTATCAGAGCATTAGGTCTTGGTCTCATCACACAGAACGAGTCTAGTAGCACTTATGACCGTATAGGGGAACGCCTTTCCTTTTTCTTTGAGCGGCTATAGGCTTTGAAAATTCTGTTCTTTTCCCCTTTCTTTTCGTGCTATTACTTGATCCAATTTGTATCTAGGTGATACGTATTGGTATCTGACCATCTGCACTCTATTCGTCGATGGTTAGAACTAGAGCAACAATTACGCAAACAACAGTACCGGCAGATAGGGTGCGTCTGAGCCAGCCACTGGGGCTGAGCTCTAAGAGGAGAGCAGTGGCAGGGGTCTGGTAGGGTTGTGGGAGGACGTCCTCTAGCGGAAGAGGCAACCACCTGTCCCATCTAGTTTTAGGGGGTTGACGTCCTCCACCGACTGAAGGAAGTGTAAGAGAGGGTGAGGAAGGGGAGAATAAGCAAGTGTGAATGAGGACTTACCCACCCCAACCTACCCCATAGATGATTAATCAGGTTCTTGCGTATCTTAGCGGGTTGTCTGATCATGGCCAACACCTATCCAGTGTTTTCTTTTCCTGCACAGCACCTCAGGTGTTTCCGGGATACCTCCTGCAGCTACTGTGGCTGCCCTGCCTGATGCCTTCAATTTGGCATAGGCACGTTTCCTCGTTGACTACAAGACCATACTGACAAGTGATCTCTGAACGTTTCCAATAATTTCTTGAAAGTGAAACCTCCAGTTCTCAAGGGTGCTGAATCTGAGGATTCCCTACAATTTTCTGGTTTGATTTCATGCAGTTACTTACATAAAATGGGCATAGTGGAACGATTTGGTGTTGAATTTGGGTAACCTATAGTTTTTCAGGGAAATGCCAAAATGTGGTGCGTCACATTTGAGTGTCAAAACCCGTGACAGGCACCACCTATGACTTGGCGTCATTCTCTAGCTTTTTTGATGAGAAGTATATCCCCCTACCTTGAGGGATAGGAGTAGAGATGAGTTCTGAGCCTAGATCAAGGAACGATGTCGGTGGACTGCGTATGATGCTAAGTTCCGTGCATTATCCAGTATGCCGCCCAGCTTGTTCAGTCCACTAGAGCGGATTCGCCGTTTTGTGAAGGGGTTGACGGTCAGATATGGTGATTTTCATCCGCCTACATTACGGCACACAGCGAAATCCTTTCAAGAAGTGGTAGACTCGTGATAGATGTGGAGGGAGTGAAGCGATGATTCACCATGGCATCGACCATCAAAAGGTGTTCGTAAGGGAGGAGGTTAATGGTTCTTACTCTAGAGGGCAGGGTCAGGGGTTTCCCAGCCCGACCTACTCAGTCTTCACTACGACTATATAGTTTGGGGTCCACCGTAGACCACCGGTCAAACTATCTGAGTTTGGAGGTTTCCCCAGACTGTGTTCGTCATCTCAACAGAGACCTAGCTTGAATCCAGAGATGTGTTTTATGGGATGTGGGGGACTGTGCACATCAAGATGTATTGTCCAAAGCAGAGTTACAGACCTCAAAGTAGGCGAGTATAGGTGGTCATGAGAGGCCGCCATTCTGGAGGACGTGGTGGCCGAGTTATGGTGGTCACAAACGCCAGGTTTTGCCGGGCAAATGGGACTACTGCAGGCGCAACATGGTTAGAGGCAATGGGCAGAAGGTGATAAGGCCCACTATACGCTTTCCCTGGGCGGTCAGAAGCGGAGACATCAATGCTGTTATCCAAGGTAATCTTTTGGTTTGTGATTGCATGGCTTCCTGTTATTTAATTTTCCTGGCTCCACCTTTTCATATGTTACTTCCTCATTTGCTACCGCCCTTAATTTACAATTGTGAATTGCTTGACATGTCCTATTCGTGTTTCTACTCCGTGGGGTGAGTCGTTGATATTTAAAAGTGTTAGTTTGTCTGGTGACTTTTTGGTGGGGAGCAACACTCATGTGACTTGGTTATCTTCGAATTGTTGATTTCGATGTAATGCTGGGTATACTTGGCTTTCTCCAAATTTGCAATCTAGATTGTAATGCTAAAACTGTAACTTGGCCAAGCCTGGTACAGATCCGTTGTGTGGGAGGTGGTTACTACACTTCCACTCCATTCGTATCGTCTCCCTCCTCTCTTCGTACTAAGAGAATGGTTATAAGGGTGTTTAGCTTTCTTGGACACCTCATGGATGATACTACCCAATACCTCATTGAGGTTCAGTTCCGTAGTCGTGCATTTTTGGGATGGTGTTTCCCTGCGACCTTCCTGGTATGCACCGTATATAGATATTGACTTTGTGCATTGATCTGGGGCCGGGTACTCGCCCCATTTCCATCCCCTTCCTTATATACATGGCTCCAGCAGAGTTAGGGAGTTAAGGCCCAACTTCAAGAGTTGTTTAAGTAAGGTTTCATTAGACCAGTGCATCCCCTTGGGGTGCTCTGGTGTTATTTATGGAGAAGAAGGATGGGAAGTTTTCGGATGTGCGATAGACTATACCGGCAATTGAACAAATAACTGTTATAACAAGTACCTCGTCCCCGCATGATGATTTGTTTCGATCATTTACAATGTGCTTGTGCCTTCTCAAAAATTGATTTGAGATCCTTGTTTTATGCATCCATTGAAAATACTTGGCACCGGATGTGCTACAAGACTGCATTTCGGCCCGGTCTGGCATATGAGTTTTCTTGTAATGTCTTTGGACTTATCGCATAAATGCCCCTATGCTTTCATGAGCTTGATGACGGGATTTTAAGCCATATCTGGATCTTTTTGTGGGAATTCGTATTTATTGATGATATAATGATATACTCCAAGAGTAAGAAGGAACATACGAGCACATGAGAATCGTTATTGGAGTATTAAGGGAAAAAAGCTTTATGCCAAATTCTCCAAGTGTTTAGTTTTGGCAAGAAAAAATTTTTCATGTCCTTTCTTCCTTCTTGGGGCACTTGGTTTCTAAGGTGGAGTGATGGTGGATCCTTCTAAATTGAAACGTGGAAATGGGGTAAGACCTACTATGTGTTAGAATACGGAGTTTTGTTGGTTTGCCATCTACTACGTCCGATTTGTCAAGGGATTCTCTTCTAATTGCCGCCCAATTGAAGAACTTTGATAGCAGAATGTTCATTTTGTTATGGTCGGATGAATGTGAGGAAACTTTCAGAAACTCAGACCTTGCTTAGCTACTGCACCTAGCCTTAAACCTTGCAATAGAGGGTAAAAACCTTCATTTGTTTATTGTTTATGCATCCTATTCTGGGTTGGGTGCAGTGCTTATGCAAAGAGAATTAATTTCTTATGCTTCGAGGAAATTAAAGGTGCATGAAAACTAATTATCCGACCCACGATTGGATTGGGCTTACGTAGTGGTTGCATTAAAGCAATGGAGACACTATCCTAATGGGGTTAAATGTGAAGTCTTACGGATCCTCGTAGTTTTCCAGCATGGTTAGTTTATAGCATGTCTTTACTCATAAAGATTGGAATTTTTAAGACAGAGAAGATGGTGGAACTACTGAAGGCTACGATAGGCACGATCTTTTTATCAATCACATCCGGGAAACCTAATGTTGTACAATTCTTTGTTTTGGTCGGGGGTAGAAAGTTATGGACTTGAGTTCATGGAGGGTGAGCAAGTCTTGCTGAAGGTTTCGCCTATGAAGGGGTGATCCGGTTTTTGGTAAAAGAGGTAAGCTACGCCCAAGGTATATTGGACGCATTTGAAGTACTTACGCGAGTACTGGAGGTGGCTTTATGATTAGCCTTGCCTCCAGGGCTGTCAGGAGTGCATCCGATATTTCATGGTGTCTATGCTGAAAAGATACATGGGGATGGAAACTCCATCATTCGTTGGGATTCATTCTTCTTGATGAAATTTGACTTATGAGGAGGAGCCTGTTGCCATTCTAGATAGAGAAAATCCTCCAGTTGATATCCAAGGGAGATTGGGCATCCATCAAAGTTCAATGGAAGAATCGACCAGTGGAAAGAGTCCACTTGGAGAGGAGTCTGATATGCAAGAAAATACCGCACCTGTTTACAGATGTCAGGTACTCCCTTTTGCCCTTTGTTTTTCTTCTTCTTGTGATCGTTTGAGGACGAACGCTGGGTAATTGTTATCTATTGTAACGACCTGTTGTAGTCGTTTTGAGCAGCAAATTTTATTTCTATTTCTGAAAAACTGGCTGAGTCCGACGGATCCCACGATTGACCTCATGGGCACACGTACCGTCGAGGGACTCTCGTTTCAAACCTAGAATTGAGAAATTTGGGTACTGAGAGCGCTCTCGGAACGTCACGACGGGTGGTAAGGACGACCAATCTCAGGCCTGACGGGCCGTCCCGCCTCTTTAATGAATTGAGTCTCTGAACCTTGTGACGAAGGCCGCAGGACGTAACGCGTCGCAAGCGGACGGACTGTCGCAGCACGACGGCCCGTCACAGGTTTGCGTACACCCTAACTGGGTCGATTTCTGTTAAATAATTTAAGAGGGGCTTGTTGACTATTCCTTATTTCCCTAGCTTAAATTATAAGTTAGTGGTTTACTGTTAATAATTTAATTGCTTGGGGGTTAAAAAAGGGAGAACCTTGAACAAGTGTGGGGGTATTTTTATATCCTCTTTTATCCTTATTATATTGCTAATTAGGGTAAAAGAAAAAGGTAATTTTGATAAGAAAAATGGAAGAACAAGGAGAGGGAAACGATCGATCGATAAGAGGAAGAACGCGCTAGGAAGATACGTGTTGAATCCGAATTCTTCGGTGGGAGGTAGGGGTTTATTGATTTATGCAATTTCATAGTAACTCTTAATAAAATAGCGAATGATATGTATTGGGTATTAATTGGTAAACCCCTTCCTACTATCTTAATTGTGTGTTATGCATGATTTGTTTTATATAACGGTGATGAAACTGCAGATAGCTGTTGAATCTTAAAAAATCGTAAATTACTTTCTAATATGCTTCCTTGGTATAAAAGAAGCTTGATGAACCTAAAGTAAGAGATTAAGAAGATCCGGGTGGTGCCACGTTTCGGCACCAGGGTAGTACTAGAGGATCGGGTGTCACTTCTGACAGTCCAGGATAGATTCTGGATCGGGGTCCACGTTCCGGCACCAGGATAGTATTGGATCGGGTGTCTCATTCCGACACCAGGAAGAATCATGATAGGGGACACGTTCCGACCTCACCCAGGATAGAATATGGATGGGTGTCAGTTGTGACACCAGGTATAGTATGATGAGGAATCGAGTGTCACGTCCGACAACCAGGAATAGTATGAGAGGATCGGAGTGTCTGTCTGACACCAGGATAGAAGAGATGAAATCTTGAAATACTGATAATATTCTCAAATTAGGAACCTATTTTCCCAAAGAGTATGTTTATTGAGGCTTGCTCCTCAATGGGTGTACTTGGCGTACTTTATTATGATTGCAGTACTGGTTTGTTGCTACATGTTAGTATTGTAGTTTATTTTATGATTTAACTGGTATATACTGTTTTTCTATTCTATGTTGGCCGATGATACCTATCAGTACTCGTGTTTTGTCCTGACCCCTATTGTAATTGTTTGTCTTTGTTATTTGTGGAGGGGAGTGTCAGAAAACGTAACCATCGTCTTCACTACCGGCAACTCTAGCCAGTCTTCATCACGATCGGATCTTCATGGTGACTAAGGCTTCTAGCTTGGACTGGATCTTCTTCTTCATGTCTTGATGCTTGAAGTTCCCCGGCATGACTAGCTGTTGTATTATTTTTAGTTTCCTAGATTCTCTTGATTTAGTATTTTGAGGTAATGTTCTTGTGCTGCATGACCTTCCAGATTATGGGATAATGATTGACTAAATTTAGTTATTATTGATTTCGTGTAATGTGTTTTAGAGTCTTCCGCATCGTATTTGTTCATAATGGTTAAAATGTTGGGGTTTAGATTTGTTGGTTCTCTCACATAGTAGGATAAGTGTGGGTGCCACTCGCGACCCGTTTTGGGTCGTGACAAGTCAAATTTTGAATTTTTTTACATTAAGCAGGAAAAACATTATAGTATTATACGTCATTTTCCCAAAAATCCATCTTTTAGTCATTTCATGATATAAACATTATACTATGCAAAGTAACATTATATAAAACATCTTACAACACAATGATGGCTTCTAAAACACATTATGCAAGAACTTATCAAATTCAATTTCAACAACAGTCCTAAACACCATGCACATGCAACATACTTCTTAGAATTTCTATCCCATCTAGTAACCATACTCTCCCACTTAGAAGGAACTCATATCTCTAAAAAGAAATTCAAGGACTTACTTTTATCATAATCACCATAATTCGGTTTCTCTTTTCTAGTCCGAGTGCATAACTAGGAGCAACTTGCTTACCCTCTCTTCCTCTAGAAGCACACCATCCTCTCGTAGGGAGAATGATTCATTCATCTTACTCAACACTATGTCTTTCAACTCCATGAGTATTTGGTCGAGATGCTGCTTAGCTTTGACATCTACAAAAATGAGGATTCAGAACTAGAATAAACTGAAACACCCCCACTTGGTGTATCTACCAGTCGTACAGCCAATCTAGAAAATTGGTGTACCTCCTTAACAATCTCCGTCTTCTTATCAACAATATAAGACACCCGGTGCTCAAACGACTCAAAGAATCAGCCACTACATTGGCCTTACCTGGGTGATAGTGAATACTCATGTCATTATATTTAAGAAGCTCCAACCACCTCCTCTGACGAAGATTTAACTCTCTTTGCGTAAAAATATACTGAAGAATTTTATGGTCTGCAAATACATCACCATGTACACCATATAAATAATGTATCCAAAGTTTAAACGCAAAGAACACAATGACTAATTCAAGATCATGAGAGGGGTAAGTCTTCTCGTGGACTTTCAACTGCCTGGAAGCATATGAAATTACCTTGCCACCCTGCATAAGAACACATCCCAACCTACTTGGGAAGCATTACAATATACCACATACCCCTCACCCACTCCGCAGAAATGTCAGGACTAGGGCTGAAGTGAGTCGGTCCTTGAGCTCTTGGAAGATAATTTCACTCCTTTCAGACCACTCAAAGTTCACCATCTTATTCAGTAAGGCTGTCAATGGGGCAGAAATAGTGGAAAATCCCTCCACAAACCTACGATAACAATTATCCAAACCCAAGAAACTATGAATATCTATGGGAGTTAGGGGTATCGTCCAATTCATCACTGATTCAACCTTTTTCGGATCAACCTCGACACCCTTATCGGTCACGACATGACCAAGAAAGGTCACTTATCTCATCCAGAACTCTTATTTACTGAATATTACACACAACTGATGTTCCCTAAGTAATTAAAATGTCATTCTAAAATGTGTTTCATTCTCTTCCTACTAAAACCTTACTACCCTGTTTTGATATTTTATGGTTGCATAGTATTTATGAAGCCAGTCCATACCCAAAATTATATCAACATCAAGTATGGTTAATTTTGTAAGATAAGCATGAGTAATTTTATGGAGAATATGTATTGGGAAATCTCTATATACTCTTTAATCTCTAACATTGTCTTCTCTTGGAAAGAGAAGAACTTGAGTCTACCGCCTTAGAGCACTCGGCCATCCTGACCTATAACTTATACCATACCTGAGCCATATCCTTGAGTTGGTATGCAACCAAATCAGCCTTCTCCTCTTCATTAACACCAATAGAAGGCTTTTGAACCTACCATGCACTCACCTCCATGCAAACGGCCACACTTATCGCATACTCTAGCAGTTGGGGATTGAAGAGGAGCTTGGTTTTCCACAACAGATGCTTCTCCAACTCTCCTTCCTGTGTTTCTTCTTGTGTTCACATACACAAAAGAAGGAAATTAGATCCAAGCATGACACAAAATGTCAACGCTCTAGACAGCATGATAAAGAGTAGAATAAGGAAAGTTTCTTATCATCACTTAGTCTCTAAGTCATAATTGTGGAGCGCTTCACAATGATAAGTTTTAAACTACGTAAGTGGTTGTTTTGTACTTTATTTCCTAGATAATTTGAACTCATTCACTGATACCAAGTTATTCACAACCCGAATTCTTGAATACGAATAGGAACCGACATCGTTGACATCTCAGAGGTCGTAGACAAGCCACTTCTGCATTCATCACATTCATCTAGTTAAATTTGCAGAAAATTTTAAAAAAAATTAAACTAATCAAGTATACATATACTTCTTACGTGTCTACATCATATACTAAGCTTAAGGTAATGTACAACCATCTAACAATTGCGGAATCAATTCAAATAAAACAATAACAAATCACAGTAGTTTGCCAAAACGACCTTATTGCAAATCTTTGAGTAAATGTATGAAACATATGCTAGGGAAAAAATCCACTATATATTTCTTAGTAGTAATTCTAGACTAAAACTTTGGCATCCTCAAAATCAAGAAGACCTTACAAATGGTCTGGACAACGCTGAGTCCAAACCGCTCGGTTTAGTGTTCAGTCCGCTCTAACCTGCACCTATAAAATAGTAAATTGTATAGGGTTAGTAGACCACTTGTAATAAGTATGTTATTATGCACATATAAGGCTATGATATATCAAGGAAATCTCTTCCTAAACAACATGTAATTTCGTGAAATTGTGGTCACTAAACATTCCGAATCCTTTATTTGTGAATTGTGGTATAAATATGATGTAATTTAATGCATTCAAATCACACAACTCATTTTCTATGTGATAACAAGACATTAGAATCATTGACATATTTTTAGAAAAACTCAGGCGAAGATTTGATATTTTTGTATCCCCTAACTCGAGAGCTCTATTCTTGAAACATAGTTTATTTTTTGGTGTTTTGTTGTTCTTGTTGTGTAGTTCAATAATTCCTTTGGTCATATGTTTTACTTACACGTGCAATGATTCATTGTAGTCTCATACACACAATGAATCAAGTAAGTAACCCAAGGTCTAAAGAATGATTTTACTATCCTTACAATGAGTCATTCATTATATTATGTATTTATTAACACTTCATAACACAGCCAGTCTCTATTGGCTATGCCACTTATTTCATCATTTTCATATTACGGAAGTTATGAAGCTTTGATTTGCTAGTATGTTTCTAGTATGCTTTATTAGCATCATGCAAGAAGTGTTTATTAGCTAATTTTATTTTGTTTTGCCCATTATTTGCTGAAATTTCATTGGTAAGCATATTGGCAATTGTTATTCTTAAGTTGTTACTTTCATAGCTAACTTTGAACATATGTTCCATCATCTTTCTTTCTTGCTTTCTTAGAGACTTCTTCAAAAGTAAGATCATAAAATCAAACATGAAATTCAGTGTCTTCCCTACACCGAAAAGAGGTGATTCACTGATTAAAATGAATCTAGATCATGTGAGCTACTCATGAAATCCAGTGTCTTACCCACACCTAAAAGGGGAGATTCTTGGCTAAGGCGAATCTGTATCAACTGTTTACTCCACACCAAAAGGTAGTGTCTCATGGCTATATTGAACCTAGAACATTTTTTTGAGCATTAACCGACATAGGGCATGTGATATAAACATGAAATATAGTGTCTTCCCCTCATTGAAAAAAGAGGTGATTTCATTGGCCAAGGTGAGATTGAAAAATACCTAGTTGTCTTCGGTGGAAACCACAAGCTAGTTCCTATATTGGCTAGACATACTTCAAAGACTAGGGACGTAAATAGACTACTTAACCACCTCGGTTGTAGCTTCGTCTCATGGGACTTACACCTGCAAGGACATCCTCATAATTAGTGCACCGATGCTTTGCTTACTTTCATTATGTTCTTATATTCTAGAGTTGACTCAAACACTATGGAATCTTGCTTCTAGATGGACATTTACTTACTCCATTGATTAATTGTAATCCTTTTCTTTAAATTGATGAAATGTGAATTGTCCTTACATAAAATCTTTGGTGTTGATGAGACTTGTCTCACACGTTCTAACACCTTCATTTGTGAGTATTTTTAACATAGTAGCTTAGGTTCAAGTGAGGCTTGTCTCACTTCTTTTAACACCCCATTCTTGTAAGTTTCTTAACTTATACATCTTTAGTTATGTTATTACTCACGTTACTTACCTACTTTCGTTTAGTAGCTTCATATCATCGTTTATAGACGATGAGCATTTCATTGATTGAATTACATAAGTTCATAGGAAATTGTTTTAGAGCATATTGGGACTTGTTCTAATGAATTTCATGACCATGGATATGGATTCATTGAACTAGTTTAGGAGTACTTGAGTTGTTATTTCATTCTTTTGGCTATATGTTATTGGCATAAGATTAGTATTCGCATAACCAATTGGGTATACAATACATAACCATCTTTATTGGCATAAGCCAAAGTTTCATTCATTCATACTTAACTTATTATACCTTATTTGTTAGAAAATATTTTAATTATTTAAAGATTACATTATAGAAAATTCCATTCATCATTCTTAGACAATGTATTGTAAGCCATTTTATTGGCATAAGGCAAACATGCACTCCAACGTGATATCAAAGAGTATCTTTTAAACAATCTTAGCTTATGATTTTAGGCATAACGTTATTTGCCATTTTGGACAACATGATATTAACACTGTAATAAACATAACATCTTTATAAATCACGTTATTAGTAACTACGCATTGAGACGTCACACATCACACTTAACGATTTTGAACATCATTTATCATGACATCATTCTATAATTCACTTAAGAACACTTAACGTCATACAAATACAATTTATAGGTTCATTCAACATTATTTAATCAAGAACCCTACACATTAATATCAGCAAGCACCACATACCAAAAACATGATCAAGACTAATCTATTTAACATTGAAATCATAACAAGGATACTAGGGAAATGAAAGGTTCAACTGAAAACCTTGGGAACCACCCTACTTTTTGATATTTCATGGATTCGTTATGATGGAGAGTACTCTTGGATAATTAATTCCAGGAGAGAAACCATACCTAAGTAGAAACTAACTTACGAAGACCAGCTTGAACGAAAACTTGGAGAAACCTTGAAATCTTCTCGTACGTTTATGAACTTTTTGCCTCTTTCTTTCATTCGTTTTAGCCTTCTGTTCTCTGAGTGTTTGATCGTGAAATTTAGTTTTAGGAAATGATAATGAATCATTCAACTAAGGATAAATAATTTAATTTACTTAATAAATTAATTAATTACTAAAAATCATCTCCTAGATTGACTAAAACTACGAAAACACAACAATAAGTCCAATCTGAAATTTTTCCTAAGAGTTTCGTTTTGACAATTTTTAATATTATAATTAATGATAATTTATTAATTAAGAGACCTTGTTCATTAATAAAGTACCCCCCTAGTCATTGGGAACTCAAACTACTCTTTTTGACCTCCCGGTTGGTCAAGTAACTAGGATATTTCTGAGTTTACTAGGTTAGTGTCGATTTTCGGTTTGACCCGTTAATTTAATTAATAATTTCTAATTTTAATTACTTATGTTACCTGGTTAATTACTATTTTCCTTAAGTCAGTTTATAACCATAACTAAACCCTTTGGGATCAAGCCTAGTTAGGTACGAGGTTCCTTTTCCTATTCTTAATCGAAATTGGCATTGCTTTGGATTTCGGTTTTACCCTTTTCAATTATTTAATTAGGCTTCTAAATTAATTAATTAATTAATCTAGGTTAATTAATAAAGTATCCCTAAGTTTTTAGGACCATAACCAACCCTTTGGACAATCCTAGGTCAGATTCTTAGGTTGTCGGGTGTACTAGATAATTTATTTTTGTTTGTACTAGGTTAGTTAGTTATTTAAGGAAGTAGGTTAGAGTCTAGAATTACTTAGAGATCTAGGACCCATATGGGTGAACCCATGTGCACGTCTTCCCCCCACCCCACCCCACCCCCACCCCTAACTACCCTAACAAAATTCGGTTAGGGTGGTCTCCTTTGGCCGTTTCTCATAGCTTTTCCCATATTCTTTCACATTGGTTAGTTTTAATTCCCTAACTAACTATTCTTGATGTTCTATTTGGAATATTTACTTATTATCCCAATGACCCTCACTATCGCGTTGGGCACTACTTAATTTACATGATCATTTTAAATGGTCATGTGGTGTGGTACTAGGCTTGACACTTGGATGCCTAGTAATTAATATATTTTGTTAAGGACTTGTTTTTAGCTTAGATTCTTCATTGAAGGTACATTTCATGGACAACAATCTTGGATTATATTATGCCTACTTGGACATTTATAGAAATTGGCTAACTCTCTTAGCGAACTTCTTTATTATGCCCAATATTCTTCAATATTAGGCATTGACACGTCTATGTACCCCCAATATTCATTTTTAAAGACCTACCGGGCTCTTCATTAGACGTGTGATTTTCCACAATGTTACAGAAGTTTTCACTAAGTTTCTCAGGAATAACATTAAAATTCATAGCAACATAAGGAGTTACAAAAAATAAACTCTCTCCTGGATCGAGCAAAGCATAAACAACAAAGGCAAAGACATCTAGCATACCAGTGTTAATTTTTGGCAACTCCTATTTCCCTTGGAGATTATTGATATCATACAAGAGTTTTGTTCCCACGCCAGTACCGATAGTAGCCCTTCTAAGTTCATCTTTTTCTAGTGGAGAAACTGAAGAAGACATAGATCTATTAGCCCTATTACCATATTTCATGTTTGGTATTTGGACACTCTCGCATGAAATGCACATTTTGACCATACTTTAAAAAACCAGTGGATCCCTCACAAAAAGTACCTGAATGGTTTGTACCACACTTGGCGCATATAAGAGGCTTACTACCCCCTTGTTCCATGCTACCTTAATAATAAGCCGGTTTATATTTGATGTTCGGATTATTATACTCCTCTTTATTTTTAGGGTGCAGGTGCATTAGAATATTATGGAGCTAGTTCCTTCTGTTTGTGTTTGAATGTTTTTCGGTTGGCATTACTCTTCTACTGCCCGGACTCATTCCTCGTCATGGTCCTCTTGTTCTTAAACTCTTATCTATTGCTCAACTTCTTCTCCTCAACCTACTACATATAGATAATAAACCTCGATATATCCAAGTCCCCATTAGGCATTGCATACATTCCTTCCTTATTCGACACATGAGATTACCAGTAACAAACAAGTTCATTATACTTCTCATGTCCTCAACAATGTCGGAAGCATATCTATATAGTTGATTGAACTTCAGCCCATATTCATAACAGTTAGCTACTCCTTTTTAAGGGTAAGAAATTCTTGTACCTTATGGTCCTTCAGTCTCGGGAAAAAAACGCCCCAAGAAGCCCTTCTAAAAAAAACACCTACTCGCAGGTGGTGTCACTTATCAATAAAATTCCTAGAAACATTCATCAGTTTATATGAAACTAGCTCAACTTTCTCAGTATCAGAAACATGCATCCCATTAAATGCCTTTGTCAGCTCGTTAATGAAATCACTTGATCCTCAATAGTGCTTGAGCCAGTGATGCTCAACAATTCATTCTTAACAACTCTCGGATACTTGAAATGTCAGTTACTTCTTCTATAACTCCTCTCTATGTCCCAACCTGATTAGACATATATTCATTGAGAATCCTTTTGCCGCTCTAGACTCATTATTAGTGTTTTCTCCTTGCGGTTGCACATCAGGTACATTAGGTACCACTTGTTTCTTAGGTTTGAGATTCTTTCTAGTTGCACGACCTCTGACTGCTCTTCGTTGAGTCATGATTATCTTAAACATGCATAAGCATGAATAACATTGAAACATTTTCAATATTAAACTCTAACTCACAAAATGTGTATGAAAAAGTGAGAAAATTTCCCAAGTGTTGCAGCCACCTATTTATAGATTTTGCGCGCTTCACACCGATAGAAGGGAATCTGCACACACAACTTTGTAGACTCTCTATGACTACTTAAATGTTTGCTCTGATACATTGTTTTTCATGCCCCAAACCTACACCTTTTGCGGGACCAGCACTCGTAGACCATTGTTTTCCCCAGGTGAACCCTTGACCTACCTTCCTTACTCAGCGGAACACTATATCCATATTTGAAATTATTAATAGCACTATACTCACTTAATATTAAAATACTAAGAATGTTTAAGAGTACGACATTAAATTTTGAAAAAATTGAAGCTCAAGTCTTAACATCAAATATGACAATTAAAAGACTAACATCTTACTTTCTATCTGTCAAGCCTCTAAATAACTGAGAGGGATGTAGATACATTACATTCAATCATTCTAACAAATGAAATACTTAAAAAAGAAATAAAATAAATAAAAAGGATCTAAAAGAATGCAACCAGGATCGAAAGTTGACTCTTAATTGCCCACTTGATCAATGATGCGTTCGATAGGGATCCTAGTAACCTATTCCTACATTATAGTATGATGAGGTCAAACTATCATCATTACATTGAATATATGAGTATGTGAGTTTTAATCTAAACACAACATAAGCTTCAAAGGAATCTCAAGAACCTACCTCGCTTAAGTTAACTCAACAGCACTAAACTCCTTTACTATCAGTCAAGTTTTTTAAATCAAATGCAATATAAGAAAGTTTGTTATACATATGTCACTGCTGTAATGTCTTCAAAGATACAATATAACCCTGCAATATAGTAAAATCAACAAATATTTTATGTATATAAAATACAGTTAACTTGTTTGAGAGTTTATCTAACCGACAACCATCACGTAAGATCTATTTTGATGATACATCGGTTTGACTCGCGTTATAAAGATCTTTATATTTCCTTCCATAAGTATATTACCTGAATTATTAATTTTATCAATTATTCTATGCTAAAAACCACTAAAACATTCATCTAAAAAGTATGACCCTTTTCTAACCATGGTGGCTACATTGTTTATGGGGTTGTGAGTTCTCTAAACTCTCCCTTATATCAGTGATAAATACTACTCTCGAAATATTGTTATATTAGCTCCTTTGTTTTAAAATCATACTTCCTTCTGTGATTTGACATTAGTATTCAAAAACATCGCTCTAAGCCTGCCTTAGAAATCAATGTTTCCCTTCTTGCTTTTTAAAGAAAGCATATCCTCTTTTCTGAAAACTAGCTTAAAGGCTCTTTGAAAATCGTAGTTTCTATTCTTATTAAATGTGTAAACATTTAAACTTTTTGGGAATACTCAGAACTGATATACTTTTATGAAGAAATGAACTTCAAATCTGAACTCTTTACTTAACTTTGTTACAAAATTCTTAATACAAACTTTCAACATTTGTGAATGACTTTTGAAAATTTTAACAACTTATCTTGGCTTAACTCTTGGCATATTGATATCTTCTTTACTTGACTCTTAACTTTCCTTGAATTGAATTACGGATTGAAAGATAGTGATTTGTGATAGAAATGATAACACGTTGTTTTGGAATGATTTTAGATACCTTAACATGAGAAAATGGTCAAAAGTTGAAACCTGAGGGTGGGTACGAAACGTGGAGAAGAAATTAATTTTTGTTTTTGAAATACTTTTTGGGAAAGAACGGTCCGTTGATGGCTTTGAAATGCAAATTTTTTTCCCCTAAAACTAGGAATCATCTCCGCAACGCCCCACCACTCCCTAGATTTGCCCGACGAAATTTCTTCTCCATTTTAAAGATATAGGCCCTCTAAAGTCCATGGCTTCTTTTCCTTAAAACATAAAATCAATTAAATATTCAAAATACATGATATTCTACTAATAATAAACATAAACTTATTGATTTGAATCAAACAACACCTCAACAATTTCAACGAATCAAGAATATAATGTAACATCATAAAGCCCTTCAAGAACTCAATTTCTATGATTTCAAGAACTTGAATTTTCTAAAATAAATTATTCTTGGAATGTGGGTGAACTATCCAAACTCTATGTGATCTCACATTATTTTTTAGGGATAACCCCCAGGAAATCTACAAGTTAATCTTGATGAATCTTGATTCATTCATGAACATTCTTCTCCTTCCATATCATTTATCCTTTCTCCAATCCCTAGCATTAAATTTATTGTCAAAAACATACCAAAATCTTATTGTTATTGTCCTTTGTAAAGGATCTTGTTACAGGATATTGCACAATAAAATTTGAAAATTTCTTTTTTCTACCTATAACTTTGGTTCGTTAGAGAGAACCTTCAATCTCTTGAGTTTGAAGTACTCAAAGACTTAGTAATTTCTTCTTCTTATTTCACTGTATGCAAAAAGCACTAAATACAACACTATTGAATAACCACCCATCATAAAACAAGGAAGTAACTTCCTACTACAACTGAAATGAAAAAGTGGAGGAAAAACATACTTACAGTAAAAATTGCTACATAATATAGGAAAAATAAGCAAGTGAAAAGTTGTAATAATCTAATATAAACACTCCTGTACAGAAATAAAAAATAAATATCGTATAAGTTGAAGTAAACTACTTTCTAACTCCCTTAAATCCTCCCTTTGTAAATAATTAGTGGACTAAAATGGTGCTAACATTACTCCTGTCAAAAATCGTGCTTGCCCACAAGCGTTAAGTACGGAAAGTGTTACTATTTCCCCCTTTTACAATAAATTCTTTCTCATCGTATATAGAGTCAATCCAAAAGTACTTCTTGCAGTATTGACCTTGATTGAATAGTTCATCAAGTTAAAACAAAGTACCTTAAGTCATCTTGAATATGCCGAAAGTTTAAAGTCTAATATGAAGCATAAAATGAGATTTTAAAAGTAAAGGTCAAATTTAATGTATATAAGTCATTTAGGAAGTTTTAGAATAAAAACGTCAAGAAACGTCCATCACGTCCGAAAAAATAGTTCAAGAGGTGCTAGTGTGCCTTAGCCTATTTGACAATGTTTTAGTCGTCGAAAATATATGGAATTTGGTAGTATGGTGTATACTACGTATTAGAGTTGGTTTACAGTCGAAACTTCTGGGTACGAATCCCGAACAACCAACCAAAGGGTCCTTGAGGAGGACCCTTGCTTTTTGGCTAAAATTGTTTTTTACAGACAGTAGCATGGACGGATGGAAGGCTATGAGGTGTGGTCCAATCGAAGAGGCTTCGATTTCCAAAATCTATGGTCACTTAGAATTTTTTTCAAAGGGTCCATTTTGAACTGTCTCTGCCCATAGGGCGGGGTCTCATAAGTCAGGGTCCCTATTTACTGCCAAGTTTTAAGTTAGTCCAACTAATTAATTATGTGGTTAGTTAATTAGTTAGGGGTTAAGGGAGGTCTAATTAATCTAGTTAATGACTTATATAAATTCCCAAACCTAATTAAACTAACCCAACTCTCATAATTCTCAAAACCCAATTATTGTTCCTTCTCTCTACTTTCTCTCTCCCAAAGAAACATCCTAGAAGACCAAGGTCAAGGTGGATTCTAGGTCATCAAGAAGTCAAGTTTCCTCCATCAATATTCACCAATTAAATAGGTATGGGATCCTTTCCCCTTTGGGATTCCATTCCCCAAAGGGTTCCTCAAAATCTATTTGAAATCAATAAGTTTCAAGTGGTTTTTTTTTCTATTACGAATTTGATATTCTAAATTGCTTTTGTTTATGTTTCATTTAGATGATTATGATTATATTACAATGTATTATGATTCAATTATGCTATTTATTGATGATTTAACCTAGTTTGTTCAATAGACTTCATTATTGTGTTAGTTATTATTGTCTGATTATATTACACCTATTATTGAGTTGAATTGGATGGTTGATGGTAAAACCTTTGATGTTGGATTGTAAAGGAGATGGGGTAAGTCCTGTGGTCTCAATCCTTTACTTCAATTATGATCACTTGTATTTAATGATGAAGTTATATTTAAGTATACCTTATGATAAGATTGATTTGGGTAGGTATGATGTTGAATTGGAATGTCTTGGGCTATGACTTGTGATTTGTTGGCTAGGATGTAATGACATAAGAGTGGTAATTAATTTTCCTAGGTGTCTTCTCATGTTCTAAAATCACATATGTGAATTTTGATGTAAGGACAATAGTCATGCAATTCCTATTGAGCTATGATGAGGACTATATAAGGGGTAGACCCTACGACCTAAACTAAGTTATGATTATTTATGAAGAGATTTCAAAAGGGATTCAAGCTTAGCATCCAGTGAACTAGAAGTGAGGAGTCTCCCTTCCCACATAGGGAAGGTAGGGTCACTAATGTAGTCATGACGTTGGAGACTATAATGCATATAGCATAAAGAGGGTCCCAATTGCATCTCCTACTTTTTGAACTTTATTTCCCTATAGGAATACTAGATATTGGATCTACATACATGCTTATTTCATGTTTTGGGACTACCTTTGTCACATCCGAGTTTACCCCTTAGACGTAACCGGCGTCGTTGTCCTCTTTTGGACTAAGACTAGCCTCTTAGTTTACATCATTACATTCATAGGTCAAATTTAGTAGAAAATTTACACACACACACACACACACACACACACATATATATATATATATATATATATATATATCGAGTATACATAGACCATTCGTATAGGAACATTACATAGTCCTTTACTTATATTGCACATAAGTATATAAAATAAAACGTAGTCATAATAGTCAGAATAGTCGTCTCTTATCATAACATAACCATCTAATAAGAGTGTAACACTTGGGCATAACCCATACATAAAGAAGAACCGCGCATGGGCTATACTAGATTCATCTAATTGGTCAATAAACCCTTAAAGTCTTTAACTAAAAGCAATCCATAAGATATTAGTACCATCGCCTTGGAAATTTTAGTAGCCCTCCTCTGCCCGACTTGGATGATAAATACAATCCACACTTCCTTCAATCATTTTCATAAGGCACTTCCAACCGAGCGAACCTAAATAATGTCACATCGAAAGGATGAAATTGGGATTAGTACTCCACTTGTAACTAGTATGAGATCATATGAAACATATAATAAAACAATGCTACGCAAAAGGTACTTTCAATAAAGTATGTACTTTTCATGTAAAATATTCATGAACATTCAAAAACACCATACAATCAATAGAGGAATGTTCAATTAAATCATAAGCATGTACATTCCAAAACCACATCATCAAGTCTCGTCACGTCAAAATCATTTAATATATTAGATAATGTCAAGTAACTCTATCAATCACATTATTAACAATAAGATTATACATTCACTAACAAAAGCAAGTCATTACCCTGGAACCCTCCTCAAGTTCAACAATGCAATTGACAAAAAAATCCCCAACGCTTAGTCAATCAAGTAACCCAACAAGAATCATGACTAAAATCCGACTTCACATAACATGGCATTTAGGTGTACATTTCATTTTACTTTAATCATACAAAAAAACACATATTCATAAGTGAACTAATCAACATATAGTATCAACAATTTTCAAGTTCATCATATATATGTCATATAACATTATAAGCATAATCAAACATAAAAACAAACTTCTAAGACTCCCCTCAAGGCTAACTAGTCCAATTCATAGGAAGAGTCCCATACCCCTACCTAGACAATGCTAGACCCCTTAGAATATCATTGTTAGAATTCAATCCTTTAGTTAATTTTACCTTTGGGAACATCCTGTCCTAACTGACTAGACCACATGATCTAGTGTGGAGTCCGGTGTCATATAACCCTACACCGAAGGAAGGCCAACTACTTGCCAAGGTAGTATCAAAATATGAAACATACAAACTATGTGGATCCACTAGCTTGTATTCCCATAGGGGCAACAAAGTTCAAGAATTAAGAGTTATAGTTCAGACCCTGTTTATGCAACATGCATTGTAGTATCCAATCTCAAGAGTACAATAGTGATCCTACCTTCCCTATGTATGATGGGACACTCCCTACTCTAGTCCATTGGTGCTAAGATAGAGTACTTTTTTTTTACAGTAATGTCTTTAAGCCTTAATTATCAATCACAACTTAATTTACGTCATAGGGTCTACCCCTTGTATAATAATCATCATCAATAGCTCATTAATAATTGCATGAGTATAAATCCTTTCATGTTAATTCATATAGGTGAGGTTAGCACATTAAAATCTTCATATAATGATAAGGAACATTGGTAAATCATTCACCATCCTTATAACATTTTCATCTTAAGCGAAAACATAACAATTCATAGTCAAGATATTTCAATTCAACATCATACCACCCTATCAATCCTAATACAAAGCATACTCCAATACAACATCTTGACTTAATCACAATTAACCATAATTAGAAGTAAAGGATAGGGATCATAAGACGTACCAAATCTCAATCATAGTTCATCATCAAGGTCATACCATAAACCCTCAATTCAACCCAATATGGGTATAAATCATCATAAGTCAATAATAAACATGATAACAAGGCTTACTACATCACAATTCAATACTAGATCATAGCTTAAGACAAGATACTTAGGTTAATTCACAATATACTTTATAACCTAGATCATCTTCTCAAGAACTAGCATCAAAGGCTATGACTCACCCTAATTAATTCATTGTTACTGTAACAAAATCTAGTAGTAATTCAACCAATTACCAAGTTAATTGAACCAAATATAACCTAATTCATATCAAGATCAAACCTAGGGTTAATGGTTAAGGGTCATCTTCTACAAACTAGACCAAACTATCAAGATATATCATAATTTAGTTCGAATATATGTTAACCTACTCATAAAATCAAAAATAAATCATAAACAAATCAATTCATAACATAATTTTTCGGATTGAGAAACACCTTCATGAAAACTCAACTTTAGAAAAATTCTTTGAAGGAACCCTTTAAGGAAAGAGGGCTAAAAGATTAATTAGATCCCATACCTTAATTTTTTGTAAAGAACTGATGGTGAAATTTTCCCTTTACAGACCCCAAACCCCTCCCCTATCTTGGTCTTCAATGGTGTCTTCCAATAGAGAGAGAAAAAAAACAAAAGGAAGAGAGTTTTCTCCAAGACCATTATTTGAGTTTCCTTTATGTGATGTATGAGTCTTAATGAACTAATGAATTAATGACTGATGTTACTAAGTATGTAAATGAATGAGTACCTAATCCGAAGTGACATAAGGATTCCTTAGCTAAATTGTGATGAGGGCATAAGGGATGATCTCTTCATGTCTTATCTTTGGAAGTCTTGAGAATGACTATAGTTAGGAATGATGTCTAATTCTGTGGACATTATCTAAGGTAATCGTGAAGACTTCAATCATGGACGTTATCTTCTTGAGTACTTAAGCGGGTCATTTAATAGCTTTTGGAAGGAAAGTATCATATCATCTACGTGTTTGTGTGTTAAGTGAGAATGATTTTATCCAGGGAGTGTATAGGATCTCATGAAAATGTGTGTAAGATATTGTATGGGTTGTCGATTAACAACTCACTCAAGTGAGACATAGAGTCACCTTTTGTATGTAAATCTTACCTTGATGTTTATGAGTCTTTGTAAGTATGTATGTGACTCATTATAAGTAATCTTCAGGGTCTTTTAGGAACATCTAGAGAGGGTGTATGGGCGATCTCTCTTTGTGTGATTTAAGTTAATCTTAGGATAGCTTTGAGTGGGATAATTACATTCTTAAAGGTGTCTAAAGTGAAGGTTAATTACTTCACTGTACAATGAAGAGGATTCACTGTAACACTGAATCAACTCACTGTTAAGTTATCCTGAAAAATGCATTAATTCATTTAAATGTTTCCTTATGTGTTTCTATGTTGGTAAATGTTATTCTTTTGATGCATATTTCCAATAAATGTCCGTTTTCGTAATTTTTTATGCATAATGTCATACTTAGTATATGTCCTTGTGCTAGCTCCATGCTTTTATCTATCTATCTATATAGTTATTGGTAGGTGAGGAGATTTTGGGAAGGAAGACTTGGACCCTAGCATCGTTGAATAGAGGTTGAAGTATGTCCTCATTTGACTCGAGTTCATATATGTCTTTTGTTTCCATTTGAAGTATTGTAATAGACTAAGTATTTCTATTTTCTTATTGAAGTATGGGTCGTGTCCCAAGTATTCTTGTATCTTAAGTTGATGAGATTGAGACTTAGTATTTCCTATTGCTTTATATGAAAGAGTTTTTAAATACTATTATATGTTTAATGAAAAGTTTTAATTTCGCACTGCTTTTCACTATGTTTATGCGATGAATGATATGTAATGGATTGTACAAGACTCTGAGATATGAAGTATGCCGGTTGCAATCCGAGATTGTCACTAACTGCTACGGTGTGGTTTCAGGATGTGACACCATGTCTCCATAAATAAGAAGTGTATCGGTGATCCCGAGTCCATTCTTCCTATTGAGGGTCTAGGTGTGCAAGAGAACCTCTCTTATGAGGAGGTTCTGGTTGAATTCCTTGATAGATACCAAAAGTAGTTAAGGAAGAAGGAGGTAGCTCTCGTAAAGGTGTTATGGAAGAACCACTTAGTTCAGAGTGCAAAATGGGAGGTCGAGGACGACATGAAGGCCCCTTACCCTCATATATTTTACAACTAAGGTTAGTTGTTCGTATTTATAGTGAAAATACTGAGTTTATCTGAATTTGCCTAGATTTTTTGTAAAAATATTGAAAGATATGTTTTGTTATAGTAAATTACAGTGAACTATGTTTACAGAAGTGAAAGTTTCCAAAAAAAAAAGATGCTCCTTTACTTGATTTGAACTTATTGGTGTATTTTTGTATATTGTGCCTTCATGAGTTGTATTGATCATGATGATATGTGTTGAAGAAAGTTTTGGCTTAACTGAATACGCATGTAGTGATGGTTGAGCTCTTATGATTTGAAAATGATGTTTTGAGTTGGATTGTCTAAAAGTTCATGTGGTTATGTTTATTTGAACTATAAGTAATATTTTGATATGTTGTTGTTAGTTCGGTTTCCAGCCTTCACTCTATTCCTTCCTTCTAAAGGATTTTAGTGTCATTCGTGAGGGAATGTACCAAAATGGGGGAAATGTATACGCTGAAATTTGTTGCATTTGTAACCCTATCCCAGAGGTCTAACATGAGATTCTAGAGTTTCTAACATGTTATAAGGTCAAAATATATTTATTATAAGTCATTTGGAATGTTTTAGAATCAAAAGCGTCAAGAAGAAACGTCCATGACGTATGGAAAAACTAGTTCAAGATCTGCTACTGTGATTAGACTATTTTTAAAAGTTTATGGAGTTATATTCGATGGATTTGGTAGTAAGGTGTCTAATATGTATTAGAGTTGAAGTTTATAGACTAAACATTCGGGTCCGGACTCTGAAGGACTACCAAAGGGTCATTGAGGAGGATCCTTTCTTTTTGGCTAAAAGTTGTCTTGAGACAATAGGAACGAGGATATAGGCTAAGAGGCGGTGTTCAATCGACGGGGAATCAATGGTCACTTAGATATTTTTTCAAAGGGTACATTTTGGACACTCTCTGACCAAAACGACGGTTGTGCGTGATGGTTTGTTTCCAACGCACCATCGACTTACCTACGGCCATTAAGTTAGGGTCTCGTAGGTTAGGGTCCATGTTTAATGCAAAGTTGTATGTAATGACTTATATAAAGCCCAAAACCTTATTTAACTAATCCAACTCTCAAAATTCCCAAAACCCAATTTCTCTTCGTTCTCTCTACTTTCTCTCTCCCAAAAAATTTCATAGAAGACCAAGGTCAAGGTGGGTTCTACGGCACCAAGAATTTAAGTTTCCTACATCAATGTTCGTCAATTACCATGGTATTGGATCGTTTCACCTTTGGGATTTCTTTACCAAAATGTTCCTCCAAATTGATTTCAAAAAGATGAGTTTCAAGTGATTTTTCCTTTTACAAATTTGATGTTCTAAATTACTTCATTTATGGTTTATTTATATTATAATTATTATATTATGATGGATTATGATTCAACTATGCTGGTTCTTGATGAGTTAACCTACTTTGTTGAATAGAATATGAAATTGACATAAGTCCCTAACACTAGGTTATAAACTAGTGTAAATTGATGTGTAATAATTCAATTGACTTCATTATTCTGTAAATTACTATTGTGTGATTGATATTCAGCCCATTATTGGGTTAGATATGGATGATTGATGGTAAACCTGGATTGATGGCTTATGAAGGACATGGCGTATTCTTGTGCATCCAACATGTACTTCAATTATGATTTAGTTGTGTAGTGATGATAGTATAGGAAGTATATCTTATTATAACATTGATTAGTACGACGTTTAATTGGAAATTTTTGGGTTATGATTGTGAGTTGTTATCAAAGATGGAATGACATAATGGTGGAACGGATTGCATATGTGCCTTGTAAGACTGCGATTGAGTGTAAATAGTGTAACTAACATGTGTATATTGTGTGAAAGGACCAATTAACTAAGTCATCATATTGAGCTATGATGATTGAAATATAAAGGGGGGTAGACCTTATGATCTAAAACTAAGTATATGATTAGGAATTAAAGACAATTCAAAAAGGGACTCTGCTTAGAATCGAGTGATTTAGAAGTGCGGAGTGTGTCCCTTCCAAATAGGGGAAGTGGGGTTACAACTTCTCATGAAATAAGACATATGCATGTAGTATACAAGATGGTCGCAATTACATCTCCTAGTCTCTTGAACATGTTGCCAAGATGAATTAACCCGAGGGATCCACATATCATACTATTTGCATTATTTTGGGTATCCTTAGAGTAGTTGCCTTCTTTCGGTGCAGGGTGCCATCACACCAAGATTCCAAATAGCTGATGTGGTCTATGTTGGTTAAGGGAAGAGGTTCCCAAAAGGTAAAATGAAAATAAAGTGAAACTCTAAACTCAGATGACCTCAGGGGTTTGGCTTAGTCTAGTAAGGGTCATGGGACTCGACCTATATATTGAAATGTTAGCCCTTGAGGGGTCTAGAAGAGTTCTTATGTCGCTTTTATGAATGTAAATGATATGGCCTAGGTGATCTTAAATGTAATGACACGATGTGAGCTGGGTTCACTTATGACTGTGGTGGTCGCTCTTGCTTAAGGTATTGATGATGTTTATCTCAAAATGGGATATAGTCTGTAAGTGGGGAATTACTTATGGTTCTTGTGGTTTACTTGACTGTGAGTTTAGGGGCATTACTTATGCATATACAATAGTGTGGGGGCCCCCATTAATGTGGTTCATGCTGCTGATCTGGCTTAGGTTATGATGTTATAAACTTAGTATGCATGCTTGGTGATATTTTATAACTTGATGTAGAGTTTCTTGATTATGTGTAAATATATTGGGACAGCATGTTGATTGGGACTACGTTTTGGTATTGTTGGTCTTGTGATGTCCATTGGTCTGGAATTACGGGATTTAGTGCTTATTGACGTTTATTGGTTCTTGAATGTGCATAGGCTTTTCAAAGTGACTTTGAATGCTTTTGAATAAATGTACTTTTTAGCATTATTTCTATGTTGTGTGTGCATATAATTCCATACTTAGTATAAATTATACGCTAACCCCATTCTCCCTTTTTCCCTAACATTTTAGGTTCCGTCGTGGAATGTTCATGATCACTTTGAAAGAAGGCTTGGATAATTTCTCCAAGTGTGGGTAGGTCCTCAACTTCTGAGGATGATGCCTTTTAATCACTCTACCTATGTTACATCGTTATAGTTTAAATACAACCATTTCATTCATATTGTTTCAAGATATTATTGTAAGCCCTATGTGGCATGTCTACTTTTGTGTAAGGGATTTTCCCATATTGTTTCAACTATGTTTATATGGTTAATATGATACATCCCCTTTAATACTATATTATGTATGTTGTCTATATGTCGCATAAAAGTATATACACGAAGGGTGTATGCATACTCTATATGACTATATTATGTGTAAGCGAGAGGTCTAAGAAAACTTCATGAAGCAGTGGTAGATGAAAAGTTTTAATTTTCCACACTTTTTAACCAATGAATGTAATGATGAATGCAAAGAGGATAGACTTAGTCCTCTCCAAAGACGACGACGTCTGTTCTGTCTAAAAGGTACTTATTGGATGTGACATCATCTTTCCTCCATATTCGATATCGTTAGTTTCTTCAAAAATCAGACATATTTTGGAGGTGAGAAATCTATTGTTTTTTATTTGCAAGCATCTTAAAGTTTTGAACAAATGGGTTGTTCCTTGCATTCATAACGTCACGATAAACTCATCGCCATAGCCAAATATGGAGGATTACGGAACTCAACCTCTATTTCAATGTAATCACTAAAACCATTGTTCATTTTTTTGGGACTGCGTAAGTTTATCGGCCAGCGAAATTAATAGATCAAATGTTTTTTGTAATCTGTCACAGGCTGATCTGGATTTATTAGCCATATGCTCCCAGTTTTGAGTATAAATGATGGCCCAAAACAGAGGTTACAGTTACATTTGAAGTCATCCCTAGACAGTTGAGGGAAATAGCGTCTCCTCACCACCCATAAAGACAACCAAAAGTTTGCATTTCCTCAAAATGCAAACAAGCAAGTCTAACCTTTGTTTATGCAGAGTGTGTTGGTGTCAGAACAGAAGTGTTACACCTGTTCTTCAAAACCATTCCCAAATGTCCTCTTGGGACATTAAATCATGGGAAACCAATTTGTATGTGCAAGAATTGATGAAATTCCCGGTTCTCATCCCCACCCCCCTCTGCCCACTCTGTTTGTACCTTCAACAACGATTTTTGATATCTTTTATGCCTTTTTTTTCTGAATAACAATTGACCTTAGGAATCTCTAAAAATTATTGTGAGGGCATCTAAATTGAGCATTTATTTCTTATGTCTTGCCCCCATTGCTTTCAAGTTCTTCGTGGCACAAGTTCACCAATGGTGTGTTAGTTATGTGTGAATTTGAGTCTACCATGACTCTCGTGTGATACCAAGTGTTATGGTTTTTTTAAGGATCTCCGGGTACCAGCCGTTGCAAAGATAAAATTAGATGTTTTATTTTTTCTACCTATGGCGCTGGCTTATTCGAGAGAACCTGCATTCTTTTGAGTGTGAAGTACTGAAGACTTAGTAATTTTCTACTTATTATTTCAGTGAATGCAAAAAACACTAAATACAACACTAATGGATAACAAACAATCTAAAACCAAGGAAGTAACTTCCTACTACAACTGAAATTAAAAAGTTGAGGGAATACTCTTTATGCAAAACTGCATAAAAATATGAAAAATTTATATAACTTTAAAAGAAACAAAAAAAAAAAAAAAAAAAAAAAAAACAGTTGTGTAAGAACTCTACTATAAAACACCATTTCTATAAAGACATAAAAAAAATTATGATAAAGCTGGAGTACTCTACTTTCTAATTCCCTTAAATCTTCAATTTGTTAACCATTGGTTGACTAAAAATGTGCTAACACTAATATTGCCCCAACTAAACCTAGAGGAAGAAAAACGAATTCAAACCTTATTTTCAAAATTTTTTTGTTGTAAGGGGGGGTGGGGGGAAACAAAAACACTAAATTACCCTTCTTATATCCAGATTTAGACTTTGCTTAATCTAACAACTCAACTTCCAATTGGCATAACATACTCATACAAACTTGTAAATGCACAAACTCGGTGGCGTTGGAGATATAATTCCAACAGCTATCCAACCATATATTGAAGTGCTCCTAAATAATCTTGAGGTAGAAGTTATGGTTGATTGACGTTGACCAAAATCACTTTTTCTAACTTAAGTAAATTTCCAGTTTTCTAATATTTAAAAAAAAAGACTATTTCCAATTCTTACCATCTTCCTATCTATTTCGAATTGTGAGATGTAACTTTTTTTACGTAAGCCCAATTCGGAGGTTATTATTTTATAGAGTCCACCCACCCCCCACAATAACTTTGACTAATATTTAAGATATATCTTTTCATCATATTGATATACAACACATAGCCATTATAAGTACTTTCATACACTGTTTTATCAAAAAATTTGTGTTTAAAATATCCAAATTATTTATAATCTAAATTAAACTTTGACAATTATTCCCCCCTGCCTTTAAGTAGAGTAACTAAAAAACTAAGTGGGAAGGAAAGAGTATGACTTATCAGTTGAGAAAGAGTTATTAAAGGAGAATAATTTATAAAAATATATATATTTAATTCTGCTCCTTGAAAGTTTAAAAATTAGTTAATAAAAAGAAAATTAAAACTTTCAAAGAGTGTAACACAAACATTTGTGCTTTTAAAAATTTGTTAAAAGAGGGGTCATATTCAGAATTGGAACACCTTTTCTAAAACTAGTGAACCATAAAATTATTTGTGAACATGAATTCCTTTAATTATATTAAGTATATTTTAAGAATTATAAAATAATATATCGAGTTTTGTTGAATGAATACGGGTTGCGATGACCCACTTTTTACACATAAGTTCACCCCTGATACGGTGGTGGCACCATTTTCTATCTGGTTATCAACTTCAATAGAATGCACAATTGCATGACTGATCTTTCTGGCAAGTACAAGACTTGTAGATTCATTAGACCTTTCAAGAATAGGATTTATATTTCTGACCCTACTAACGTTGAATACATTCCTAAAACAAACTGTGAAATATATGGCAACGTACACAATCTTTGTGTTTGACATTCCAAATTATAGGCATCTTTATGCTAAATAAAATGTAACAAAATGTTAAATATAACTATTTTTCCCCGCTTCGCCCCAACTTACGATGCCAAATTTCTAACAAGGAGGGTATATTACTATACTACTATACGATTGTTAGGGATGATTATTTACGTGGTGGTGAAGTGGGGGAGCAGAGGACTTTTTGAGCTGTCTGTGAATTGCTCAAAGGGTGTTAAAAAATTTAAAAAGGTGTGAATGGAAAATGAAAAGTTGTGATGAAAAGTTGCTACTTTTATTAAGAATTGTGACTTGAAAAAAAATTTGCGACTTTTAAGAAAAGTTGATAATTTTATGAAAAGTTGTGACTTTTATGAAATGTTGTGACCATTCCGAAAGATTGTGACTTTTCTACATGCTTGTGTTCTATCTAGAAAGGAAAAATAAGAAAACTCACACTATGCTTTGTTTCTTATAAATTGAGGGATTTCTTCTCATTCTAAAAAAAAAAATTCCCGGACATCTTCAACTACTTCTAAATCTAGTATTCAAAGTATTTTTTACTGTCGTTGATTGGTTCGCTGACACAATTATTTTTTATACCGGTACACCTATGAGTAAGATTATTTTATCCTTTGAGGATATATGTTGTTAACCTCGAGTATTGAGGGGAATATGTCTCTTAAGGGGATAATATGAAATAAGTAGGCTCGATTTTCTTACTTTGAATTTTTTTTATATTGTTTCTTATCAGTTTTTAATTCTATTTTTACTACTAGTCATAATTTTATAGTTTTTAAAATACTCTATAAACAATGTAACTTTATTACAGAGTTCTTCAAAGTTTTATTCTGAATATCTTAGGAATACAAGATGATCAACAATCTTAAGGAAATTCTGCACTTTTGGTATTTCTTATATTCTATTGGTTAAGGGAAACAGATCATGGAAGTAAAATATTAATGCACTACATCTCTAGAATTCGGTATTTTGTTTAGCAAGGTCAAAGTGAGAATGTACCAGAAATATTTTTTGAATGTATTTTCCTTGGAAAATAGTGTTGCCTTTAAAAAAACTAGTTTGTAGAATGATAAAACAGTATGTCAAAATTTCTATGTGATATTATAAGATATGTTTTATTCTACTTGGAAAAAAACAGCTTTTTTAGTTTTGTACTCCTTGTAAATTTAGTTGTGTCTAAAACTTATACCGTTTTCTACTTATAATAAATTGTACTATGCAATTGATTTGACAAATCATTAAACTACCCTAATCAGTCGTGTTTACGTTGGTATTCTACACCTTACGTAACAAAAATCAAACTGTAACCCAAAACCCAAATGCCGTTGTTATAACCATAATAATAAGTGATATGCCTAACTGTGATAGGTAATAAAAAGACCAATGACTCAAAAGTGTTTGTAATTTTTTCCAGGAATAGGGCTTCTAGGAATGAAAGGTTGAACTTTGAAACGCTGTTACAGAAAAACTGAAGCTCTATTAATTCTTCGCAGAATAATATGTCCGAAAGGGGTTCTCATGCTTTCAAATGCAATTTAGCTTTACTGTGACACTAAAAATGTGGAAAAATTTGTTTTAAAAACTTGGAAAAATATTTTTTGGAGATCCACATTAACATTGCTGTAGTTTATTTCCTTATTGAGAAATATGAAAATAAGACAGTGCTATAATTTAAATTGGGAGCACATTATGTGAAATTACTGATTAGTTGGGATTATTTAGACCAAAAATATTCTTAGAGTATATTTGATTTTGTGGTCGTTTAGTTTATCATATACTAGTATATGGTATGACTTGTATAAAACTACCAAAATTATTGTGTTCTTTTATGAAAAACTATCACTTGAAATATTATGATTTTTCATGAAAACCGTTTGTCATGTTTTCTAAAAGAAGAATTTGGATTATATAGTCTTTATTGGACCCCATGAAATTCAATCCATGGATAACTATATGATAACCAAATTGAAATTATGGAAAGGTTCTTCATAAAAGGACATTTTTTCTCTTTCTTTTTCTTTTTTGAAAAGATGTGACTCTTAAACAATGTTTGTTCATACAAAGTTGTAAGGAAATGGAACAAATATTTTCACAAAATTACTTGTGGAGAGATTCAAACTCATTATATTTATATGTTATACCTTTCTGGAGTCAAATGTTTCTGTGCGACATGAAAATTGGGACATGTCATATCAAAACAACCTGAGGAAAATATGAATAAACTTAGATGTTTTGTATAACTTTGAGTTCAATAAATGTAAATTTCAAGATGCGTGATCTAAGTATGTACAATATTCGATAAAATATTGAAAGGAATTCTAATACCGTAGTGTTTATTTTCATTTACCCTTTGGTGATGCTGAAGTCAACCCATCTCGAGATGGAACAAACGTATCTCTAACTTTCATTTTTTTTGGCAATATAATTAGATAATTGAGCTGCTATTTTTGAAATGGTGCGGATGAAGAAATAGAAACATTAGATTAATATCGTCTTGAGGTTGAAATGCGTTGGCAATCAGATAAGAAGTCTAGGGATGGAAAAGTAGAAATCTAATTAGCAATCAATAGTTTGAAAAGTAAAATTATTCAGTCAACTTGCTACCCTTTCACATCAATCAAAATAGGAAACAAACTCAACTTTTGAGGGGAATTGATGGTGATGCTTAATTATAAGTTCCAAGTCTTACCACAAAACATGTGTGGAGGAACTATCCTTACCACAAAAGTTAAGAACAATTTTTTTTAATATTTCTGGACACAATTTATTCCATATGAGAAATGGAAAAGAAGAAAATCCAACTTAAAATATTACAAATTGTTGGGGTGTTTAGACAAAGTCCAAGTTTCTATTCATAAATGTATTAAAATAGGACCTAAAATTATGTACTATAAGAAAATTAGACTTGTGTAGTCTAGTGAAAGGTCAAAATGTCCTTGCAAAGAAAAAAAAGAAATTATACTTAATAAGGAAATTTGGATGTGTAGTAAATGACAAAGGACATCTACTTCTTTTTAAATCTAGTTTGGATCATTCTTGTAATCTTCGATAAATATTTTGAAAAATTGGTACATAGTGAGATTTCGTGTCAATCATAGCATATCCTATTGGAATTGGGCTGATCTTCCTCCCGAAATACATTTTGGTGCAAGTGAATCCTCAAATGGAAAATAAAGTCGATGAAACTGTGACAAATATTAAAGCAAAGACAAAAAAATACGGTCCTTGATTCTTTCGACACCTATAAGGAGTAACAAGATAAATTAGAATTGGACACGTTGATGTGTTAGTTGTGGTATATAAATTCAAATTTCATCAAATGAATGTGAAGAAAACTTTCTTAAATGGAGAATTAAAGGAAGAAATTGACATAGAGCAACCAGAGGATTTTGTGGTTCCTGATAAAGAAAGGAAAGTCTGCAAATTTATCACATTATGGGCTAAAGAAAGCACTCAAAAATACATGAAGAAATTTCCACCCCAAACCATTGAAAAATTTTTATTTAAGACTGCTGCCAGTGATAATGTTTACATTAAAAATCACAAAAAGGTAAGTATTTTTTGTGTATTTGTGGATTGTTGATTCAACAATAGAGCTACTAAGGCATAAATCCTATTGTGAAAACGTATGCGAAGAAACAATTTCGATATGGAAAATCTTTTATTTGCCTGATGTGATCTGTGGTAGAAGAATCGGAGAAACTCCATAATTGTTGAGCATTACACGGTTCATTGGATTTAAAGGTACTGATAGTTCAAATGTTTGACATTAAATATTGTAAAGTCTCCAAATAAAGGGGGAGTTTCACTTTCAAAAGATATAATTTGAATGTGACTCCATAAAATAGATTGTTCTAGAGTATTGGGAAGATTATGTATATCACAAAGGGGAGTCAGACAGAAAGGGTTCGGTAAATAATTAAGTGGTTCACGGAGTGAGCTCATCAAAAAATTCACTAGAGAGAAACCGAAAAGAGTTTTTGGAGAGTACTTAAGAAATACACAAAACTACTTACCAACAATAATTAAAGGATAATATAGAAATTCCGATATTAGAAATGAAGTAAAATCATGAGTAAATATGTATATACTAGTTGAAGCAGGACCAATCTCTTTGATTTATCATCCAAAAAAGGGTACAGGTAGGCTAGTTCTACAATAATATGTGTTTTAGGTTCTCTATATATGTTCGGTGAATAAGTTGATAGACTCCTGAATTTATTGATCGATATTTTTTTGGCGCAGCCATTGGTATCAATTTATGTACACTTTGGTAGTCAAGATTCAATTGGTAGGGCATAGAGAATATATAATATATAAATAAAAGTCTTATCATATAAGACATCGACATTATACAATTAGAAAACATCTCTTCTATTGGAAATATCACAACTGACTATGCAAAGTAAAAGGTTAATATGTTAGATCCACTTGTAAAAAAGGTCTAACTAGAGAGAAAGTTGAAAGATCATCTAAGGGAATGAGTTAACAGCTTATGACAATTCATCATGAAGGTAACTATATCAATGAGATGGAAGTTACAAAGATCTACATTCAAGGGGAAAAAAGTCATGATTGACGGTTCGACATTGCTAACAAACTCAATCCATTCCCATGATGAAGAGAATGCTCAAGAACAAGGATACAACATTAAGGTTTGTTAAAGAGTTAATAAAGCTTAATGTTTTACATTTTTTTTGCGGGGGGGGATTGCCAAAAGGATGGGCAGATTTGGCACAACATAGTGTTGTTTTACAGGAGAATCATGTTTAAAAATCATTAAAGTTGTCACGCCAACGAGCTACCCCGAGACGGGGACACGGGACCTAGTACCACAAGTGACCCCAAGATAAACATGATGGCATGATCATGAGCCTACTATAGATAATAAAGTAATGCAAAAGTTAAATCATAATAAATATGAAAAAATGGTGATTACCCGTATCCTAAAACTCAGATATACGAAAAACTGATGAATTTAATATAAAGAAGTTATTAGCTCAATACTAAGCGGAAACTAACTATGTTTGAAAATAGCCTATAACTGACTAGAAATATTGGAATAGGTCCTAGATAAGTCTATCAAAAACATAAAATAAAAGACTAAAATACTATAAATAACTCATGAATATTGTCCTCGGAGAATGAGGACTCACCACTGATTTCTGCTGAACTGGAGATCGGAAATCGACCTAAGCATGATCAGGATGCTAAAAACCTGAATCTACATCACGAGAAGATGCAGCACATGTAGGCATCAGTACATGAAAGGTACTGAGCATATATGATAGAGTAAAGCTTAAATAATACATAACTTAACAAGCACAAAAGCAAGTATAATATTCTGAACATGATATACTAAATTACGAGCTACATGGCTGCAATAACAACACTTTAAAAACATGGTGAGACTAATTACAACTGAACTTAATATGGTTCAATGCACTAGATTTAAATGACCAGTAGGAGCTATTACTAATCGAATTAAAACCACATCGAGTATCTACGGAGTGTGATGTATTCTCCCCATGACAGAACCCTATATATAAACCGTAGTAGAGATTTAAAGGGATGCTGGTGTGATCACTAAATTGATGCCATAAAGGGGTATTACAACATACTTGTGTAGTTAATTCTTGGATATCTTGGGACTTTGAACCTAGTCGAATGGGCTTAATTACTCCACTGAATTAAGTGATACAATTATGATTGAAATTCCTATACAAATGCTTGATTCAACTCAAACTTCTTAAACTGACAATGAAATGCAACCAATTAATCTAATAACTGATGGTTTTCTTATTGTGGAAATGCATCTCTAAAGTAACCTGAAATAATTTTTCGACCTAGCATGCATTATTTCCAAGAACTAAAGAATACATAGGTCGAGGGTCTAGAATTTCATTCCTTTATCTTAATATAACGTACTAATTTCTTAATTGGCATCATTCTATCAACTAAAAATCTTATAATTCTAACATTCAAGAAACTCTAATCCAATTCATGATATAGGAATAAAGAAACTGAATGATATTTAGGGATCTAATGGGTGAAAGGAACCCAATAGTCAAATCCCACATACCTAGTGATGAAATCCATAGAAAAATATTTTGATTTCGGAGCTAGAATTGCTGGAACTTTCCTTCATTCTAGAACTAAGGTTCTTGACTTTTTTTCTCCTTCTTCTTTAATTTTCTAAAGTTTTAATTATGATTTTTACTTACATTCAGGTCTTGTTTATGTGTCCCTAGGATAAGAACTTGGAATTATTCTAAAAGAGTTTGGGAGCGTTTAGTAAAAAAACATGGATGCACAGTAGGGCAAATAAGATATGGGCCATCGACTAATGAACGTCGATGCACATGCAATTTTGAAAAAGCTTATTGTTTTGTTTTGGATCACAGGGTTAACATTATCACCCCCTTAGGGACAATTCTTCCTCGAATAAGGACAACACTTTTTGAGGATGAGTTTTTTTATTGAATTAACCGATCTCAGAACATACATATATGTTGACACGCAGTACAAAAATGAGGGAGCAAGATTCTAAGGCAGAATACATGCTTGATGGACACAATAAACTGAAAGAGGAAACTTTTACTCACTGCGGAGTGGAATACGGAAGAATATCGTTGGGGAACTTGGCTTTCATGGATTTTCGGCTTCCCACGTAGCTCCTCTAAGAAGACTTCTACACACAACATGGCTGAAGCGATTCATTTGTTGTATGAACCTTCTTACCTGATGGTCAAGAATCTCAATGGTATATCTTCAATTAAGAAATATAATATTCACCGACACACTCTAAATGCCCTACAGAGATTGATAACCTACTCCCTTCTTCAAGAGTGATATGGGAAGGTTTGTTTGATTCACATGGCTTCTAGGTTCTGAGATGACACTTCTAAATCTATATGCCACCTAGTTAACCCTTTTCAAGATCTTGTAAGTGCCTACATATCTAAGTATGAGCTTCCTGTTCTTTCCAAATCTCATCACTCCCTTCTTAGTTTAACTTTCAGGAAAACCCAATCATCAGCTTGGAACTTCTAGGTCCGCTCTCTTTATATCTGTATAGGATTTATGAGAAATCAGGTTGTTCTGAACTCTATCTCTAATGAGTTTCACTTTATCCATGGCATATACAGGACTGAATACTGGCGCTACAAAGTTGATTCCCCCCTACTTTAAACCAACCAATGGAGATCTACATCTATTGACCATACCCGTGCCTCACAGGGGGCAATTTGACATGATGGATATGGTTAGGTGTTAGTGTAGGAGAATCCAAAAGAGGACCAACGCTGATCATTCCACCACCCTTGCAATCATATACAACCCACAGATCCTCAACATAACTCTAGGGAATGACTGATAAACACTGCCTACTTCCTATGTTGCGGATGAAATGCAGTGCTAAGGTTAAAAATGAAGCTACCCAAGACCTTCTGGAAAAGGACTTCCAAAAATAGACGGTAAATTGAGATCTCTATTTGAGATGATAGAGAAAGAAAACCCATGCAACCTCACAATTTCATTAATGTACAACTTGTCATATTCCTCTGCCGAATTTGTAGTCTTTACCTCCAAAAAGCAAAAAGATTTAGTCATCGTATCAACTATAACCCAAATAGAGCCATGCATCCTGCTGGTACGAGGTAACACATTCCACGACCGAAACTGCACCTAGAAGAAGATAGGGAGAACCCTTGGTTGTGGTTCGGCAAAGCTTGACCTTTTGGGGTCTGACAACCCTTTTAACTATTTTGCATTACAATAACACATGAAAAAATAGTGCGGAATTCAAACTGTTCAGACCCTAACCAACTAGTCTTATAAATATTTAGAGCAATCTCATGGTTCACAGACAACTTAAGAACGGACATAATATCTAGGGACAGAATCTTTCCATTAAACTTAAAATACATAATAATTCTTAAAAAAGGAAACTAAGAAAGGACTATGCCCCCGAAAAGAATGGGACAGAAGTGGTCTTGAGAGGAACTTCCCAAGCTTCACCTTAAAACCTTCAAAAGCTTTCCAAACTATACTGATAGAGATAGGAAAAATTATGGAGTTACGTAAAAACAATGTAACTAAGTATGGCTTATGATAAAAAAACAGAAAAAGGCCACTCTAGTCAAAATACATATTTTCTGCAATTAATAACATTCATTTAAGTAGGAATCAAAACAATATACCCAAATTCATTTAAAACTAAAGAAGGAATTTCATCGATTTTGGCCCCCCAAAACCAAGCATCTTTACAGTAACATTCCAATTAACGTGAACATTTTAGAACATTACAATGAGGGACCCAAAAAAATAGGGAACACTTCTCAAGGTCATTGCCGGGGAGGGAAGTGAACTTATTTCAATCAATGTAGGAGTAAAACAATATAACAAACATAATTTAACACTCAGAGAAGAATTTCCATGATTTTTTCAATAGAAAGCATTTTTACAGTAACATTCAATTAACAGTGAACTATTTAGAACATTACAATAAGGACTCCAAAAAAAATAGTGAACCCCCAAATTATTGCCGATGACGAAGTGAACTTATTTCATTAATAGTTTCCCTACTAAGTTTATGCTGAGATTCAACAAGGTAAGACATGAAGGAAGTGTGCATATGCCTCGTCAATTGCAAAACCAAATTAATCCTCAAGGACTACCTTTTTCGGCTTTACTACCCGGGAAGTATGGTCCCCCCACTCAAAAACAAAAGACATTAGACGAAAAGTCAACCACCATCAAAGACTTTCCCTGCTTGGAATGCCTACTTCGTGCTAATGGATACTTTATTGCGTCCCATACCAAACCACCTACCCTAAGTCAGTACACATTTAGAAGGTGGCACCAAGTCCTCCCTTAAGAAGGGTCTACTTACGTGAAAAGGTAGAAGCCATGCCAACCACCCACCAACCCTACGTAGTACGTCATTGTAGAAGACGTAGTTCATTCCAATATTTGTAGGAACTAGCTTCTTAAACTTACATAGACATGAGTGTCAGACATGAAATTTGATATTAAACCCCTATCGGAGAGGGATCTACTTTCCTAGAGTAAGGCATTCTCATAGCTTTTACATGCTTGACCAAATAATTGTAAACCTTGCGGGTGCATTAGTTAGACGAGGAGTACTCATCTCAAGAGGACATTGATCCCCCCCCACACCTTCTCTACTAACGATGTGTAAAACATCTTCTCATTATCCTTTCTGTGTAGATAACCCCTACAAGATTCTAAAATTTAAGATCCATAGGTTAAGGATAACTAGTGAAACACCCATCTCAAAACTCCCGAGGGAATTATCCGTCCGCCCTATTTGGGAAACCTCTTAGGCTGTAGTGAGGTCGCTACTTAAGCTTTCCATCGGTCAATTCACGAAGAGTGTGTCACCCCAAAAAAACTCCTCTATTTGCTAACTCTAGCTTCATACATTCCTGCTCTAGTTATGTGTGTGTGCCATGTGAGCAAAACCATGTACTAACACATACTTTCATTGGAGACTAAATTCATCCATGCTTTGACTATATTTCCCGAAATCACACCCTTTGATGCTGTACATATTTCCACCCCCCCCCTCTATTCTTCATTAGACTAAATTAAGGCAATCATGCAATTCAAGCTTCACCAAATCACAATAAAAGACCTATATTCTTTAATATGGAATTCATTTAATATTAGGCCTTCAAATTCCCCACTAACACTACCTTACGAATAATGTCAAGTTATTCACATAAACATCGCCACCTTAGACGGTGGACCTCCCACTCAAGAGAATTTCTAATTAAGCATTCATATAATTCTACAAAACTAACCCACCATATCACAAGCCACAACGATAACCAATTCACAATATTTCATTCAAAAGAAGTCCCTTTAGCGGCAGTAGCTAAATCAAAATAAACAAAAATTCAAGAAGACCAAAGGTAGACTATACACCAAAACAGTTCATTACCCATTCTTAAGCTAAAAGTTTTGAAACATATTGCGATTAACATAAGTTCATTAGGGTTTGACACTAAAAATCATAATTCATACAACAATAAAATATCCATTGTATCATTAAAACCACTTTTTACAAGAGTTCACATGCTTAATAATTCAAAGAAAAAGGAAATAGAGTTTGGAGGAAAACCCTTTTTGAACTCTTTTGGGATTGACTCCTTGAATCGGAAAAGAGTTAAAGGGATGGAATCCTATCTCAATGAAATAAAAAAACCACACTGATTTTGATGAATAACATGTCCAAACATGACCCTCCTGCTCGTTCGTTAATTGAGCTATCCCCAAAGAGACTTTGTAGACAGTTCTTTGGTGAGATGAGTTGAATTTTTGAAGAAAAGAGTGACGGGTATTTTCTAGGTTAAGGAATTACAAATAATTTAATAGTACTTAAAAAACCCTAAAAATATCGGCCTAGGGTCTTAAAATATTGGGGTGAACTTACATAAAACACCTCAAGCTGACAGCAAATGTTCAGCATCTTTTTGAGGGTCATCGAGACCCCAAGCTACTTGGCGTGGTTTGATCGACGGCCTATGCTGCTGGGGGGTTGATTTATTTAGAGATGAGTTCATGGGTTAGTCTCACCATTATTGTTTGGACTACAGCTCCACAAATTATGGCCAGGCATCGATTTTGATTCCGGCAGTAGACTGCCTCCTCAATTGGAACAGTGGTTCGCAGCTGGTGCAAATCTACTTGGGTCTCTTCTGGGCGCCCCTCCGTGGGTCTATCAGTGTCAGTCCATACCCTAGGAATTTAAACCCGAAAATAGTATTCTAGTCATAGGAACATAAACAAAACACAAACATTAATTGATTAAACAAACACGTAAACTCCACTAACAATCAAGCAGACACCGCACTTTCTAAGCATATCTCCGAATGTCAGGACTTTGACCTCCAAACTTACAAAACTTCGACACACTGCCCCTTAATTAAAAAGTAAATAACTAATGTAAAATAAAATAACTCAAGAAACACTCACGAGGCTCTAGTTGACCTTACTTAGTATTGGGGCGTTACATTTTTCCCCACATAGAATAATATTCGTCCTCAAATGACACTAAAACTTGAAGTACAACAAGGACTCACTTAGAATCATGTAACACAATTAATTCAAGTCTCAAACACTAGAAATCAAAGCATAAATTATAAAGGAGAATCATTTCACACTTTCAAACACTAGCAACATAAGCAACTCGTGCCAACTTCAAAATTTTCAAAACTCACACTTAAACTTCTTTGTAGGAAGAAGAACTAACTTAATCCAACATTTTTTAAATGTCCATGGACCGAAATCTAAACCCCAGAAGAGACGGCGTCGTTCACCTATCAGAGGCCGAGGACAAGCCATACATACGTCATTGCTTACATTTCAATCTAGGTAATTTTTAGCGAAAAAATTTGAACTTTTTGTTATTTACATTATATAAGTCATTCTACTGAAAATCATAAACATTCACCAATCCCTCATAAATAATAGCCTAATCAAAAAGTTGAAAGGAATAGTTCCTAATTGCATTAAACACTATTTCTGCCCAGAACGGCACCAACAAATCTGAACATGAAAGTGGAAAAATAACACTAGGGGAACATGGCTCATAGATACATCCTACATCTAACTAGAACAATAATAAGAAGGACATCCCGGGAATTATGAGGGCCTACAATATCTTGATGAAAGAGCACGTCTGGATAGTGCATTTGTCATTACTGTAAAGCTTTTGTTCCACCTATGCTGCACCTCTAAAATAGATATTATATGGGATTAGTACACACTTGTACTAAGTATGGGTATACACAATCACACACCAAGGACATACATGAGTAACAATAGCTCTTTCCTAACAACATGGTTTATGAAAAGTCAAGTATGTGGAATGGCCAAAATGGATTTAGGAAAGTCATGCCATGAGAGTAATGTACATCATCATACGTATCATATTGCACACAACACATAACATATTACATATAGCACATAACATCTTACATATAGCACATATCATATTTTATATCATTCGAACATATGCCATGATACTATGGAATCATGGAATTCATGTTAAGACTTCCCTAAATTAGGTCTCAACATATGGGACCTCAACTAGGGAGCCTTCTTTAGCAAACACAGAGTCTGCTTTTTTCATTCATACGTACTTCATTTCATTCGTCTATATCTGTGCAAACCACTAGTATACTAGGAGGAGTTTTACTACTCATCGGTTTGATGTGCAATGATAAAGAATAACCTAGTGCCATTACTTGACTCTAGCTCACCTCTTGATTATCCTATCTTAAAACCATTGGTATCGTTAATTTCAATATGTGCATCATTTGAGGCTAGCCTAATTATTTTTTTGGGAATTTGAGCATCATGAAACCAAGTGTGTCATCCCACACCGAAAAGAGGTGGAATCACCGGGCGATAAAAATGAAAAGATACTAGCATATATAGGGAATTGAACCCTTCTAGATCAATATATTGGCAGTATAGATTCAAATACTAGGAGATATAAGGAGACACAAACCTGGCAATGCCGGACAGTCTCATCTCATGAGAGTTATGTGAACCTCTGCCCTTCCCGAAAGAAGGCATCACTTCTCATAACTAGCCTATCGGTGCTCAGTATAAAGTTCCATTACATTCAACTCATACATCACGGAAGCGGGCTTTTAGTATGAGGACATCATAGCTCATTAAATGATTTCTCATCTAAACATCAGTATTAAGTATACATTAATCTCAATACTTTTATTAGAGTGTTCATAGAGACTGGTCTCTTTATTCACTCTACACTCTAATAGGTGAGTATGTTTTAGTAACATTTACTTAGGCTCATTTGAGATTACTCTCATCTTTCACATTATCCTCTTATAATGTTGTCATCACATTCATTAACTTTAGCCCATTTGCTTTTTATAATTACTCACCCCTTTTTCGTGAATGTTCATTTCATCATCTATCAATGCACTTGGCCATTTAGTGTCTTTAACACTCTTACTTAACCCTTCTAGGGTTACATCCTTTCATTACATACATATTAGGTTCACTTACTTTTAAACGTATGCTAGACTTTTGGGTCTATACATACAAGTTATGAGGCTTCATTCATAGTTTGTTTAAGTGATTCGTATCTTCGTAAGATTTTGTGATACAAGACTTATGCATCTTGTATGTATGACAAGATCGTTTATTTCGATCTATGTAGGCAGTATTATTTTAAACATTTATTCACATATGACTTATGTATCAATAAGGAAATTTCACAAGGGTACCTTATTTCGGATCCTTTGGACAACACCTTACATTTTTATTTATTTTAGTTTGATCCACTCGGCTTGGGTACCCAAGATCAAGTCGCAAAGCCTTCTCTTCAATATCCCTAATTTCTTTATTAATCGTTCATTTGGGACAAAGAGGATGTGGGATCGAACCCCCACAACCTCATTTTCTTTTATTCTATTTTTCCTTAGACCATTTTCATTTGATCGAGAGGGTGTGGAATGGAAAACCCACAGCCCCCACTTTAAATTTCTGCTTAATTTCCTTTATTCAGTCGAGATGTCGTGGGTTCGATTTCCACATTCCACAACTATTTTTTTTAATTCTTCCTTAAGTTTGACCAAGAGGTTGTGGGTTCGAACCCCTGAGCCCTCTTTTTTAGTTTTCATTATCTTTTTCATGTTTGTGTCAAGGCACACGGGTTAGAATCCCATATGCTACATTCTTTTTCTATCACTTTATTTCTATGATTTTTAACATGGTGAGGTCACTGGTTAGATTCTCAGTGAACTCACTTATTTTTAATTAATTTTACATGTTATGATACACCACATAGCTTGGCCGAAACTCATCAACAAGATGCTGGAAATTATGTACGTTTTTCAGCTCATTTTCATCAAGTTTACACGTTAGTTTTTAGGGTAATTCATGGATCAATTAGTACATCTTTAGGTTCATTTTCATGGATTCATTTATCTAATAGTTTCAATTCAAATAAGCCACATTATAATTTATATGAACATCACGATTTATACAAGTTTGTGCATGTAAGAATACAACCATAACATGTCATTTTCGAACTTCAAACCAAGAGTATATGTCTATGATACACATTACACACACATAAACATATAGTTTCAGATAGCAGTTTAATATTCACATAATTCCAAACATACATACATGAACATAATCATCACGTAAACACATCATATTCCAAATTTATACCATCAAACATACCCAAACTATGAATTTATGGGAGCTAGCGATAGGGACATGCAACGCGGAACAGTCCTAGTTTTCGGAATAGATTCATCTAAGTCCTAAGATTCTCTTGGGAAAGGGACCAAGAGTAACAAAACCCATACCTTATATTACGTCGTTCAACCCTTAAACCTTCTTCACAATAACCTTCTCCAAAATCACGTCCAAGTCCCGAAACCTCAACACAAAACTCAATGGAAAACCCTTCCTTTTACCTCACGTTTTTGGTTAACGTTTTGTATACGTTTTTTAACGTGAAAGTTCTTCAAGTGTGAAGTCTTTGTCCTGCATTTCATTTCAATTTCTTGTGTCTTTAGCCAAAGAGAACGAGAACGAAAGCGAGTGAATTGGACGGAGAGAATTAAACCGGAAAGATGGTTGACAAGAGGTGAAGTTAGTTTAGACTTTAGTTAAACTAGAACTTTAGTCAAGAGGCTTAGTCAAACTAAATTCATCGTTAATAATATAATTAATAGTTTAAAATCTATTTCCTTTTTTCTTAAATCATCCTATTAAATATTAATTACATTAAATTAATTTACCAATTTAATAAACAAACTTAATCATTGCTCCACCTAAAGTTTCCGATATTCGGGTGGAGCGATTTTGCTAAATGGGCAATTTATTGGAACCTTAGCCTTACCAACATAGATCATAGTGAGCATCATGAAAATCCAGTCCGTTCATAGCCCACACCACTAAGAGGTGGGCATCACCGGCCAAGGTGACAAAACGTGTTTAGTGTCATATAGGAAATTAATCCTTGCTAGATCCCTCATATTGGAAGTATAGGTTCAAAACTAGGAGATATAAGTAGATCATACCGGCATGTCGCGGTCTCAGCTCATGAAAGTGAGGGATGTAACCGTCCGCACTTCCCAATTCCCGAAAGAAGGCAATTGCTGCTCTAAAAAATAGCCTATCGCTGCTCAGTATAATCCCATTAATGTTTCAACTCATAAACGTCATGGAAGCTTACTTTAGTATGACGGACTCATAGATCCATTACATGATTCTCTCTCAGCATCATATTAAGTATACTTCCATCTCCTACTTTTATTAGAGTGTGCATAGAATACTGGGCTCTGTCATTAACATTCCACGTCATCATGAGTTACGTAACGATTCCTGGGTAAAAGAGTTTTATTAGTTCTTATTTGAGATGCTCATCATCTTTACATTTAGCCTCCTTATCTATGTGTCCCCTCACATTCATGTACTTTTCTGCCAATTTCAATTTTCATAATTACTCACTACCTTCTTTTCTTTGTGAATTTTATATTTCAGCATATTGCCACAATGCACTTGAGCCATTGTTAGTGTGTTGCACACTCCTTACTTCGCTCCTTCTAGGGTTATCCTCCATTTCATTACATATGTTCCATATCTATGGATGTGTTTCACTTACGTTAAACTATGTAGGCTGTCTTATTGGGTCGATACATCACAAGGCCATGACGGTTACATTCATCATTTTGTTTACAGTGATCCTCTTTTCCTAAGATTTTTGTGATAAATATACTATGCATCATTTTGAGGTTATAGTCGTCCAACGATCATGCGATTTTGCATCCATTGTAGGCGTATTATATTTGATGAACATATAGGCGATTTTATCTCCACGTATGACTTATGTATAAATACTGAAATTTTGGTAAGGGACCCCAATTTCAAATTCGTCTGGACAATGCTTGTCTATTAACTATACATTTTTTCTTTATTTTGTATGTTTTTGATCCACTCCCGGACCTTGGGACCCAATCCTCAAGCCCTTCAAAGCCTTCTCTCTTAGTTTTTTCCTTGAGAATTCCTTCTATTTTTGTCCCAGTTTCATCGTTTGGTACCAATGATCTATCATGGGGATGTGGTGATCACCCCCCAAAACCTAAATCCCGCATTTGCTTCGTTATTCTCTTTTTCCCGTAAAGCAATTTTCATTTAACCGGAGGGTGTGGGTATCAACCCCACAGCCCTCCACTTTATTTTTCCTGCTTAAATCCTTCTACTTTACAAGGAGCCCCGCATCAGCGATGTGGGTGGGTTGGATTCCCACATACCTCAAATTTTAATTTCCATTTCTCATTTTTTTATTTTTTCTTATCTTTTCACTTGTGTTTTTGTCAAGGCAAAGAACATACATGTGCTGTTTTTCGTGAAGATCCACTATGCCACATTCTACTTTCTAATCACTGATTAGCTCTATTTCATTTCTGGTTTAAACACAGTTGGTTGCAAGCGTTCGTGTTCACATGCTTGGTTTTGATTCGCCTCTTCAGTGACCTCACTTAATTAATTAATTTGTTACATGGTCATGCTATACATCGTACCCCCATACTTACCTTTTGCCTAAATGCTTAATCAACAAGCATGCTGGACATTATGTACGTTTTTTCAAGGTAATTTTTCTACACATCAATTTTACTACCTTTAGAATGAATTGTTTTTAGTGGTAATTCCATTGGATCATTTAGCAAATCTTAGGTTCACTTCACTTTCATGTGGATTCATTTACATCTAATAGTTTCCCATTAAAATAGCCACATCATACTTCATATGAAAATCAACATTTGAAAGTTTTTGTGATCAATAAGAAGACAAAACCATACCAATTCAAGTTCAGAACTTCAAACCAAAGTATATTGTCACGGCTACACATTGCCACACCTAAACACATAGTTTCGTGGACAGCATGCTTAATATTCACGTAACTCCGAACATACTACATGATGGTAATTCATAAGAATCGAAATCACTTTACATCACCTAATCTTTCTACCAGCAACATGCCCATTACGCGACACTCTCGATGGGAGCTAGTGCCTGTAGTTGGGGGGCTGACACTTCAAGCCGGGGTGAACAACACTCGCTAATTTTCGGTAGATCGATTCATCTTTTTTCTCTAAGGGTCTCTTGGTCGGAAGCGTGTGAACCAGACGAGTCAGCAAAATCCCATGACTAAGCCTATTTCACTTCTGTCCGTTCAAAGCACTGTGACGCTCCTGACCTGCTACCCATTGCATACGTATTCGTTTGTTCCCTGGTTTGGAGGTTCGCTACGGGTATTGGTCTCCAGGTTAGTAGGTGGAGGCAGCCGAGATGCGACGGCCTTTGTATGTCCAGCGCTACCGGTTTCTCTTTCGTGGGTAACTTTTGTTGGGTCCTTAAGACCTCTCCAAACGCCACATCCAAGTCTCGCAACCTTAACATGAACTCAAGTGAAAGTCACTTCCTTTTGGGGCCTTATCTGTTGTAGATTATAAAACTTTTTGTATATGTTTTTTAACGTGAAATTTCTTCAAGGTTGAAGAACTTTTGGCTGCTTTTCATTTCTTGTGTTATTGTTTGCCAGACAGAACATTAAAAGAAAGAGAGATATTAATGTGAGAGAGAGTTAAACATGGAAGATAGTTAAAAGAGGTAAAGTAATTTAGACTTACTCAACTATTACTCTTAGGCAAGACTTAGTCAAATGAATTATCTTAATTTATAAAAAATAATTAATAGTTAAAATCTAATTTTTCTTTTTCCTAAATCCTCTAGTAAAGATTAATTAATTAAATTAATTCACCAATTTAAACAAAAACAAATTAAATCATTGCTCCCACCTAGGTTCGAACCAGGGTGAAGCAAGATTTTGCTAAAGGGGCAATTTCAACCCTCTCTACCCAAAATACCCCTCCAACCTTTTTAAGTCCGGTAAAGACTCATTCGAGTAAATATTCATATTCGGGAGCCCTACCTGGATGGAACAAACCTTTCCTAGATAAATTAACTCCACAAGTTAGTTGGCTTGAATGTTGCAAGGGTTCAGAGGTCTGGTTTTACGCTCATCAATCCGTGTGAACTCGGTCTAACGTAGGCATTCTAGAAACATTAAGCATTACTTAGCATACATTTTTAGGTTTTTTACATTAAACATGCTCATATACAACATTTTACACACATTGTAACTTCAATTCAAGGCAAAGAAATTTTTTCTCAAAAATGAGAATTCCTATACTGAGGATTCAATGTATTCACTACCAACATGTTTAAAATTTTCAAAATTTCATTATTTGACAAATTCATCAAGATGACATATTCATATGAACTATAGAACCATAAAAGCTCATTTCATAACATAAAAACAACAATCATGAAGATTTAAGACTTACCGGGACCATCAACTCTGGATTAGATATCATTTCTAGTTACCATCCCAAAAGGAGGGTTCTTCTTTGGAGCATTAGGATCTAGCGAAGCTTAATCGACCTTTTTCCCTCTTGATTTGATGTTAGGGATGTACCTCATCTTGTGGACCTTATTACCATTTGCAAAACAACCATCCGCTCCGGCAAGACATCTACCCAAATGTTGTTTCCCACAAGTAGGGCACCTAGTCCTCTAAAAAGAATGGACACCACCTTGGGAATTTTGGTTTGGATCCTTATCCTTGTTCCCCATGGAAGAATCTTGATGATAAAACCTCTTATTAGGATTTTGGTGACTAGAATCATCCGACCTAGGCCTCTTACCCTTTTGCCTTATCTACCTAATATTGGACTCCTCCTCAATTTTGTGTGCAATAGACCATTTGAGCTACTAGATATTCCCTGAACTCAAGAAGCATTGTCTTATGACTCTCTTTTTCCACCAACCAAGACACTCCTATCACAAATTTGTTCATCCTAGCATGGTTGGGGAATACGTAGAGAGTTGGGTGAATTTGAGAGAGTGCTCTTGCGCACTCATTCCCCCTTGACGAAGGTTAATGAATTCAACCATCTTCTTCTCTCTCCATTGTAGAGGAAATAACCTGTATAGGAAAGCCTCTTTGAATTCCTCCTAAACAACCGGACCTCTCTCTAAGGGTCTCTCAACCCTCCATTGCTCAAAACAAACTTGAGCCACATCTTTTAGTTGGTAAGCGGCTAACTCCGCTTTCTCACTAGGGGTCATACCCATAGCATCTACCACTTTGAAAACCTTATCTATGAAACCTTGTGCATCTTTATCAAACTAAATTCCATGAAAGTGGGAGGGTTTTTACTCAAGAAATTCCAAATTCAAGAAGCGGGAGTACTAGCATTAGGTTGGGGCCTATCTCCTTGGGTAGCTTGAGCAACAAAATGATTGTTGACGAAATGATCTTGAGCTGTAATGAGTTGGGTCAAGCTCATTAGGGAAGCCCTCAACTCTGAATGTCATATCCCCCTCAACAAAAGGAGCTTGAGGCATCATAGGCACTTGAGGTTCTTGAGTTTCCGTAGGCAATTTATATTCTTGAACAGGAACCTCCTCATTTTCCTGCTCTAGGCCAACACAGGGAAGGATACTCTCATTAGCTACACCTCCCTCCTCCCTTCTAGTTGTTGATATCTTAGTATTCATGTCCTATAAACACAAAGAGAAGAGGTTGAGAACAGATACCTAATACGACTCAACTCTAAGGAACGAAATTAGAATTGAGAAGAAATTGAAACTTCTATCATCCTATAGTCTCTTGTCCATGGAAGTGTTGGGACTCAGACCAATGACCAAGATACTACTAGATGTGTCTTGTGAGACTTTTAGAACCTAAACTACTACCCATAACCTTATGCTTTTATACCAAGTCTGTCACAACCCAAAACCACCCCCTACAAGATAAGGAGAACCCACGATATCGAGGCAAGGTGTACTTGACCCTTTGGAGTCTTGTACAAGCCCTTTAACCATCGTTCATTACATAAGACATGAAAAGTAGTGCGGAAATTAACAAAATTTCAAGACAATTAACAAAACTAGCCTTTCATAAATATTTAGAGATCTCCACGTCACAGCCAACGTAGAGCAACATATATCTTAAGACTAACAGACCTTTGCCATTAAGAAAAAATACCTCATCAGTCTTTAAAATAAGAATACTTAGAAAAGGACTATGCTCTAGAATATATGCGGACATACTTTGTCTTAAGCGAACTTCCCAAGTCTTCACCTTCAACCTTCAAAATCTTCAACCTATACTTATAGAGTAGAGAAAGTATGGTGTGATAACACGTCAGATCCCTCTTTACCTCACAACTCGCTGGGGACCTTTGCTGTTCTCCCTACTAGTAATTGCGGTCTAGCCTTGATGCACAAACATGTTAGCCTATGAATCAGAGACAGTTTTCAGTTATCCTCAAGACACCCATCATACATGCTTACTCTCCGTTCCCATTCCATTAAGTAAACAATATCATATCATTGGTCTATGTTGTTTGGAGAAAACAACCACTTTATATCTAACATATACGGCCGAGATCATTTACACTATATAAAGATTTCCCATGATTTTTTCAAAAGAAAACATTTTTGCAGTAACTTTCCAATTTAAAGTGAACTATTTAGAACATTACAGTGAACCTATTTTGTCTCAAAAAAAAGTGAACTTCCAAGGTATTGCCAATGAGGAAATGCACTTATTTCCATAGCAGTTTCCCTAACAAGGTTATCCCAAGACTCACCAAGGTAAGATATGAAGGAAGTGTGAATATGCCTCCTTCATGCAAACCAAAGTGATTATCAAGACTACCATTTTTTAGCTTACTCACCTCGAGAGAATAAGCCCCAACTCAAAACACAAGACATTAGAAGAACACTCAACAAACCACCAAAGACTTCCCTTTTGAAATGCCTACTTAGTGTAATGGACAGAGAGCGTCCCATACCACCACCTACCCTAAGTAGTACACTCTTTGAGAAGGTTTGTCACCAAGTCTTCCCTTTCGAAAGGTCCTACTTAGTGTAATGGATAGATATCATCCCATACCACCACTTACCCTAAGTAGTACGTTCTTTTAGAAGACATAGTTTATTCAATTCTATTGTGGGAGGTAGCCGACAAAGACCATGAGAGATAGTTATGGAGTCCCGATATTAACCTCTGTAGGATGAGGGATCCTAACTTGCCTAGAGTAAGGTCATTCCCTTAGCTTTTACATGGCTTTACAAATAGATACACCAATGCGGGCGCATAGTTAAAGGATAAGGAGATTGCTACTAAGTAATTCATTCTTTACTAACGAGTAAGTAAAATCATCTCAAACAGGTCCACTAGAATCAAACATTTAACTCCACAAGTGTAAACCAACTTTCTTCATATCCTTTCGTTCTGTCTAGACTAAACCCCACGAATTCTAAAAAGATTAAGAATAGGTTCAGGATCACAGTGACCACCCACATCTCACACTCACAAATGGCATTTCTCTTTGACCTATCCTATAAAGGCTCTTGGATGTGTGAGGTTCTACTAACACTTCATCTCAACTCACGAGAGTGTTCACCATTTGTCCACCCCAAACTCTCTTTATTTATTTACTGACTGGAAGTCATAAATCATTCAAGTGTAAGTGTGTGTGAACAAATGGTTTTTTGTAACACCTTGTAAATAAGCCATTGGTTTAATTTATAACTCTCTACATGCTTTAGAACTATAGTCATGTAAGCACACACTTTCATGCTTCCACATAATCCTATTTTCTTGTCTCATTTAGGCAAATTTAAGCCAAACCGGCATTCGTTCAACAAGCTTCACAAGTCACAATACAGCCCATCTTCAATATAACGTCATTCAATATTAGTACTTTCAAAGCTACACTCTTAATATCAGTATAATTTAAAATCAAAGCTAGTAAATAACCCGCACCAAAGAAGGTGGACCATACCACTCATGAGCAATATATAATAAAAATTATATAATCCAAGCAACTTACCATATAACCAAGCCATAACCACCTAAAACTAATTTGTCAATATTTCATCAAAATAAGTCCCTCAGAGCAATATCTAAATCATAATAACAAAACAAGAAGACCAAAGTTCATACCCTACACAAATACGCTCATTAAACTCATTTCTTAAGCTAAAAATTTTAAATATGCATAAACAAGAGTTCATTAGGGTATTGACATTAAAATCATCAATGTATACTAGAATAAACACATTTGATTCATTAAAACACCTTTACAGGAAGACTAATCCTTAAATTCAAAGATAAAAGGAAATAGAGTTTGAAAACCCTTTTTGAAATCTTTTGGAAATGACTCCTTTAGTGGTAGAGGATTCAAGTATGGATACCATACATCAAATACAAGACAAAACACTTTTTTTTATGAAGAACACGTCCCAACCAGCCCTCCTAGATCTTCTTGACTTTTATCTTCCAAAGAAATTTTGAGAGAGTTTTCTTTAGAGAGAGAGTTTGAATTTAGGTTTAGGACTTAAAACTTATCTAATATAACCTAAAAACCAAAAAAATATCATCCTATGGTCCTAAAAAACTTGGGTGAATTTACACAAAACACCCCAACCATATTGATCACTTCCAACTTCCAAGTAGGAATGTCTATCTATTGAGTAATACCTCATGGCTTCTGATGTTCAACCTTTACTTGCTGGCAGTTGGGGCACTAACTCACAAAATCAGCTATATCCCTCTTCATGCCATTAAATTAATAGACTTCCCGCATATCGCGGTACATCTTTGTGGCACCTGGGTAAATAGAATATCTTGGCTTATAGGATTTTCTACAAGAATATGTTGCCCTAACTCACGCTCACCAGCAACACAAAATCTAAGTTTGTAGCGAAGTACATCATCTCCCCCTTGAGAGAAGACCTCCACTCACTGATTATGAATTGCACCCGTAAGTTCAAGCAAGATTTGATCATCTATTTATTTTCGTTAACCTCTAGTACCAAAGAAGATTCTTCCCCATTTTGAACTACTACACCATTGTCTAATATACTCATAAGACGAACTACCAAGAGACCAAGACTTTTAACATCCTCCACTAGTTCCTTCCATTCTTCCTCAACATGGGCTACACTAACCATAGATAATCTTCTAAGAGCATCTGCTAATACATTCGCCTTACCAGGATGATAATTCATAGTCATATCGTAATCCATAAAAAACTCTAGCCAGCTCCTCTAGCAATGATTCAACTCTTTTAGGGTGAAGACATATTGAAGTCTCTTCTGATTAATGAACACATATACATGATCACCATACAATTAGTGTCTCCAGATATGAAGTGCAAACACCACTGCTGCAAGCTCAAGCTCATCGGTTGGATAGTTCTTCTAATGCACCTTAAATTGTCTAGAAGCATACTATATAACCTTATCTCGCTTCATCAACAAACCTAAGCCAACTGTGGATGCATCACATTAGATCATATAACCATTTGAACCCACTTGTAGAGTCAATACAAGAGGTGTAGTCAATCTAGTTTTCAATTCTACAAAGATTTTCTCCCAATCATCTTATCGTTGAAGCTTTACCATCTTTTAAGTAAACCTAGTCAATGGTGCAACTAAGGATGAAAATCCTTCCACGAACCTTGTGTAATAACCAGCTATACCTAAGAAACTTCTAATATCTGTAGCAGAGGTTTTTTTAGGAAATTGTTTCACTACTTCTATCTTTTGTGAATTAACTCAGATCCCCTCGCTAGATACAATGTGACCAAGGAAAGAAATAGATTGCAACCAGAACTCACATTTTTAAACAGGCGAATAGATGGTGGGATTTTCAAATCCTGTCCCAACTCTCAAATGACTTGCATGTTATTCCTCATTCCTAGAGTAAATTAGGATATAATCAATAAAGACGATAACAAACAAGTCCAAGTACTATTTGAACACTCTATTAACTAAATACATGAAAGTTTCAGGAGCATTGGTTAGTTCAAATGACATAACTTCAAATTTATAATGACCATACTTAGTCCTGAAGGGTATTTTTGGAATGTCCCTATCTCTTACTCTAAGGTGATGATAACCCAATATGAGGTCTATGTATTTGAAGTTACTATCACCCTAAAGTTGTTCAAACAAGTCATAATCCTAGGGATAGGATATTTATTCTCGATTGTGACCTTGTTCAATTGTCAATAGTCAATGCACATTCTGAGAGAACCATCTTTCTTTATTACGAACAACACAGGTGCACCCCCTAAGTGAAATACTAGGCCTGAAGAATCCCTTATCTATAAGGTCTTCCAATTGCTCTTTCAATTTGTTAAGCTTTGATGGAGACATTCTATTAGTAGAAATAGAAATAGGTTGAGTATCTGGAATGAGAACAATTCCAAATTTGATTTCCCTTTAGGGAGAAACTCCGGGGAGTCTAGAAAATCACTAACTACTTAAACTAACTCAAGAGTTAAGGTTTCAGATCTAGAATCCTTAACCCGAAATTAATTATATAGGTAACCCTTAGCGATCATCTTTCTAGCCTTAAGGTAAGAAATGAATCGTCCTAGAGGTACTAAACTACTACCCTTCCATTCTAAGATGGCTTCGCTTCAAAACTGAACACGAACAATTCTAGTTCTACAATCGAGTAAGGCATAATAGGATTGTAACCAATCAATTTTTATAATGACATAGAAGTCTATCATTTCTAACTCTACAAGATCTGATGAGGTGACTTTTTGAGATACTGTGGCAGGGATATTTCTGTGTACCCGTCTAACGATAACCGGGTCACAAATTGGAGTAGACACTGAGAAAAGTTCTGAGAGAGTTTGTGGACTAACAGTAAATTAGATTGCTATGTAAGGAGTTACAAAAGAAAGAGTATCCCTTGGATCTAACAATGCATAAACCTCAAGGTCAAAGGCTCAAAACGTACCAATGACTACATCAAAAGAACCTTCTTGATCCTGGCGAGCCTAAAAAATATTAAACCTATTTTGGCACTTCCCACAACTTGTACCAGTAAAGTTACCCTATTGAGTTGGGCGAATTGTTTGTGCTACTAAAGTTGTAGACTAATATCTACCAGTACTACCTAATTTACGCTGTCTAGAAGGACAATCCCTCAACCTGTGACCAAACTGATTGCACCCAAAATATTTTTCCCTTCATGTGAGGCATTCACCTGGATTGTTCATACTACACTTATGGAAAGTAAGGTAAGTCTTGGTTCCTAAAACACATCCCTGAGACTTGGAGCCTGGTTCCCTAACCTTCTGATCACACCTGTTCTTGGAGGATGGAGCACTAGCTGATGAAGGGACTGGGGTTGAAAATTTCTTCTGACTCTGCGAGCGATTTCCACCACCCCATTTCTAGTGAGAATAGTCATAGTTTCCAGTCCTAGCCTTCTTATTCTCCTTGGTATTATCCCTAAGCATATAACTTTCTGAGCATGAGTCATCGGCAGAGATGTCTATTCTAATACATAGTATTTAGCACTCACAGGTTTCCAATAATCTGACACTCCTACAAGACTTATTCCTCTCAGCACTGGAGTCGCAACCTATTATAGCATACCTATAAGATTTGGTTAAACTTAAGTCCATACTTTTGGAACATCATGTTTCCCTGCCTAAAGTTCATGAATTCTTGAGTCTTTGCTTCTCTCAACTCTATTGGGAAAAAACCTATCAAGAAAGGTCACACTAAAGCAATCCCAAGTAATAGGAGTTGTATCTGTATACCAAATTTTTTCCACTAAGTGTACCAAATATGAGCCGCATCTTTCAGCTGGTATGATTCCATCTCGACCCGATCATTCCTAGTGACCTGCATCACCTCAAAGATCTTCTTGGTCTCATCTAATAAATTCTGAGGATCCTCACTAGTGTGAAGTCCTAAGAACTCAGGCAATTTAATACTAATAAACTAATGGACCCTGGCTTCTATCGATCCACCATTTCCATTCACATGATCTTGAACCCGTTGATTGTTCTAGTTGGCTACACTCTGAGCCAACATCTGAATGACACTCCTGAATTCAGCATTGGGGGCTTTCTGATCTGCAATTAGAGGAGCTACGTTTGTATTCCTCGTATTCGCGTTCCTAGCATTAGCTCTATGATAAGGGAAGATCTTAAACGTAGAAAGTCAAGTTAGAATTGAATAAGATCATACCTTATGCACGATAAGAGTAACAAGAAAGTGATGTTTTTCCTAAAACACTCCATAGCCTCAATCTCATTAGTTGTGGTGCACTTCACACCCATTAAAAGGACTCTACTTAGTGTGGCTTTTCAGACATCCTAGGAAAACTTAAACCTAGTGCTCTAATACCGAGTTTTTTATGCCTTGAGCTACCCCCGAGATGTGGACACGAAACCTAGGACCACCAGTGACCCCAAGCTAACCCTGTTGGAATGATCATCTTCATATTTAAGATAATAAACTGATGCGGAATCTAAATAATAATAAAGATGAAAAAATGGGAAATATTCATATGCTAAAACTAAGATATATGAAAAACTGATGAGTTTAATTCAAAGAAGTTATTAACTAAACAATAAGTTGAAACTAAATATGTCAGAAAATAGCCTCTAACTGACTTGTAATATTGGGACAGGCCCCAGCTAAGTCTAGCAAAAACTAAAACTAAAGGACTAAAATACTAGAAATAACTCATGAATATTGTCCTTGGAGAATGTGTACTCACCACTAATTTTGGATAACTGGAGATCAAAAATCGACCTAAGCGTGATATGAAAGCTGAGAACCTGATCATACATCACGAGAAGATGTAGCACACGTATGCGTCAGTACTTGAAAGTTATTGACCATGTAGGATAGAGTAAGTTGAAATACTACATAATTGAACATACACAAATGCAAGTATAGTATTCTGAACATGATATACTTAATTATGAGCTAACTGGATGCAATGAAAAAAATTATAACATGTTGAGACTGAATACTAACTAAACTATAATTATGGTTAATGCAATAGAGTCTGAATGAACCGCGGGAACTACTAATAACCGATAATATAACCACATGAGCTAATTGTGGAGTCCGATGTATACGCCCCATCAAAAGGACCCAATCCACCCTTCAAGAGGGTATCAAGGCATGCTTGTGTGATCATTAAACTAATATCTGCAGATGGACTTATAACCTACTTGGTTAGTAGTGGGCACGATGAACCCTAGTCTAATGTGGTGTTATTATACTCCTAATGAATTAAGCCATTAACACATTATGACTGAATTTCTGTAAATATTAGATCACTCAAAGTTGAACTTGCAAACTAAAAATGCAATAATTCATCTGATAATGAAACATTAATAGGTGATGCATATATATATAATGTAAATCATATATCTGACCTAACATGTGTAATTAAAGAACTAAAGAAATACATAGCTAGGGTTGTGGAATACATGCATTTATCTTAACATTAATATACTAATCTGATTTGGATTATTCTATCAGTTAAAAATCCAAAAATTCTAACATTCAAGAAACCCTAATTCTAGTAATGATATGGGAATCAAGAAACTGACTAAAAAATAAGGTTCTATAAGATTAAATCCACTAGTGGAATCCCACATACCTGATGATGAAATCCGTAGAGAAATATTTAGCTTTTGAGGCTTGAACTGGGGGAACCTTGTTGCGTTCTTAAACTAGGGTTCTTGACCTTTTTCTATTCTTGCTTCTAATTTTCTAAGCTTGGATTTATGATTTTGACTTAGGTAAGTTCTTGTTATTTTTATTGATGATTTAGGATCAAATGACGTATCTTAGGGGTTAAACAAAGTAGGAAAAGACTAAAAGACCCTTGAGTTAATTGATGTCGGACCAAATGATGACCTGGATTGACGGGCTGTCATTCAACCGACGGTCCGTCATTTGGGTCCGTACATTGGGTCTGCTCAACATGCCTATACTAAAACTTGCATAACTTTTTACTCGTAGGTTGAATTTAATAAAACTCGGTGGATATGGAAATATAATTCATATATCTATATTTTTACAGATAATGGAACATCTTATTCAGTTTGTGCTAAGAGTTATGACCATTTGAAGTTCACCCAACAACATTTCCCCGCTTACTAACTGTTAACTTTCACCTACGAACCGTAGATCAAACGACGATCCATGCTGGTCAATCATGCATCTTGTCAGAGGCTGGTATAAATGGGGTCTTGATCCACGAACGCAGACTACATACAGTAGTTTGACATACGGACCGTAGTTCTTTCTTTGGGTCGAGACTTAGCTAATTTTTTAAACTGAGTTTTTGGAGAGTTTCAGTGGAAAATGATGGATGCGTTGTACGGGTCGTAGATTAGACTACAGTCCATCAATAGTGACCGTTAATTGCACCTGCACATTATGAAAAAATTAATTTTTGGTCTATTTGGATATGGGGTTCTACAAATGTGAGTGTTAAGTGTAAGCCGCTTCAAAGAGAATGATTTTCGAAAGACTATCTCTCTATGCACTTATCAAACCAGAAGGTGTTAATGACTGAACCGAACACCATCATAAGAACAATAAATACTAAATGGTCAATTGTGTGACATATGATTGTCTAGGTATATACCAAAGCTGGACGGTTCAATGATATTGCATACCGATTGACCAAGTATATCAGACATATGATCACTATGGAAAGTCCAAGGGAGAACCTACTTATGTAGATGCAATTAATTCTCTCTTGTAAAGTATACATACTTGTCCATTTCTTTGTCTTGGAGTAATTCAACATTCATGCGGGGGATTGTTGGGTCTCACTTTGATGGAAAGTTGCAAATTTTATGAAATGTTGTGACTTTTAAGATAGGTGGTAACCCTTTCAAAAGATTGTGACTTTCTAAAGGTTTGTAACCTTTCCGGTAAGGCGAAATAAGAACCATTTCACACTACCCTTTGTTTCTATAAATTGAGGGATCTCCTCTTATTTTAAAAACATAAATATTCTGGACTTCTTTAACTACTACTAAATCTAGTATTCAAAACGGACTTTACTTTCGTTGAGTGGTTCGACACCATGGTTTTAGGTACCGATACATCGGTGAGTAAGATCATTCTTTCCTAGGCGGATATATTCCGTTAACCTATTGTACTTGAGGAGAATAATTTCATTAAGAGGACATTGTTCATTCAACGGTCTCAACTTTCTATGTTTGAGAAAAACATCTTTATATTGTTTCTAATCAGTTGATGATTCTATTTTGTCTTCTAGTCTTAATTTTTTAGTTTTGAAAATACTCTTTAAACTTTATAGTTTGTTACCAAGTTCTTCAAAATTTCGTTCTAACTATACTAGGAATACAAGATGATTACCCCTTTCGAGAATAGGATTTTTTACTTCTTACCCTACTAAAGTAAAGTGCATTCTTAAAACAAACCTTGAAAACTAGGGCAAGGCACACCATTTTCATCTGACATCCCCAAACTATCGGTATCTTTTATGTCTCAATAGATTTAACTAAATTGTATATATATGGATTTTTGGATTACCAAACTTGTTAAGGGATAGAATTTTCATATCTTGTGGTGATAAGTGGTGGGAGCAGAGAATGTTGTCTAGTCATAACTTCTCCACAAGGTTCTTTAGGGATTTTTGCAGTGTGCTATTTAGAAAAAATGCAGCAAAGTTTGCCCATACATGTTCTGAAGCTGTCAAATCCAATAAGATAGTAAACATTCATGCAAGGCTTGAGAACCCCTTCAAATTAACAACTTCCCAGGTTTGGTCAAAGTTGTTAGTAGTTTTTTGAAAGCCTAGTTCCTATATACTGTCACATTACTAGCTATTTGATTAAACACGTTTTTTTATGTTGATACAATAGGCAGGGCCAAGGATCTTCTTTGGGAAGGAGTTCATTTATAGACAGATGAAGATATTCTCCATTGTGATGTTTTCTTGATTTGTTTACAAGTTGAGTGATTATAAGAAGACTATCAACTACATGAAAATTATTAATCTACACATTGATGAAGGATTGCATGTTCGTGTCTTTCTTAGATCGGGCAACTAGAAAGAGTTTACATTAATAAGTATAATGCATATTAGTATCGATCCAGTTCTGCCCGAATGTTGTTTATGACATCAGTATATAAAACAGGCCTATCAAATAACATTAACCTGGAATGGAAATGTGATTTTCTATCAATGGGATGCATTGTTGTCACACATTCATATTTTTCTTGTTACCCCTTCCCTGACCACACCTAAGGAAAAATGGAAGTAGAATTTATGTCGGAGAGAAGATGCTAAATCTTCTATTGGTTTCTCAAATGATTGATTTAGTTTAGTTGCATTATAGTCAAGTCACCCTATATTTATTCAATTTCTTTCCAAAGACACACTATTTACTGTTAGTTGGTATGAAATAGTGTCCATTTTATAATTTCCCCCTATAATCATGTATACTCTTGTATTGCAAATAAAAAAAATTAAGCATTAAAAGTTTTCTCCCTCCATCTTTCATTTTCTATTTGAGTTTAATTTTCTTTTCGTTTGTATCAAATCACATATACAATAGACATATAAACATAAAATTTTATTCTTGTATTCTGCTTTTGAACCAGACTAATTCACAGTCAGAGGATTTGGAAAGGATGATACCATCTAATGCCATCCAAAGTGTATAGTGTCCTTGACAGATATTTATATAAACAACTACTCTACTTGTTTTTCCGTATGTACAATAATAATTTAACCACATATTACTAATCAATTTATATTAACTTACTACAGAATTGTTCTAATAAATTAATAGGGATAATGCACAAGTACACCACCCCTCACCTATGCCCGAATCCCAGAGACACACTAATACATACAAGGTCCGATTAACCCCCCTGAAACTTATTTTAATAATTCAGTTTCTACCCCTTTTTAGCCTACTTGGCACTAGTTTGGAAAAAAAAGTCAACAATCGTTGGGCCCACAAGATAGTGCCACGTAGGCCGAACAGGGGTAAGAAATTATTATAAATAAGTTCATGGGGTAATAGGACCCTTAGTATAGTTAAGTTGTCTCTGAGGATTTCCGGGCATCGGTTGAGGGGTTTGGGCATTATCCTAAATTATTCTAAACTTAGGTTACAGATAATAAACTACAATTAGATTTTGTATTTCCAAGAAAGTTTCGAAGTTGAAAATCTTTGGTTAGGTTTTTATGAGATGGTCCCTAATGGAGACATAAACTATCTATGCATTAGATGGACAACCATCTACTCCCATAACACATGAAAATAATACATATAAGCCAAATATGAACAAGGATTTGTTTGTGGTTTCCATGGATATTCTTCAGAGCTCCATCTCTATAACAACCATAATTCTCTCACTTGTCTTTTATGTGTTCATAGTTCATCTTCAGACCAAAAAGTACATGGAAAGTAGAGGTACCATCCCGTTTGCGGCACCATTTTCAATCACCTCATCAACTTCCATAGGTTGCACCATTACATGATTGATCTTTCTGGAGAGAAAAAGACTTAAAAATTCATTATTCCTTTTAGGAATGATAGTTTTACTTCTTACCCTTTGCTAACGTCGAATATATCCTCAAAACAAACATTGAAAATTATGGCAAGGTGCACCATTTTCTTGGCATCCTAGATAATCATTTTTAAACTTGTATTTTGATTTGATTATGTAAAGATGTAAACAAGAGAAACTTCTAAAATAGTATTTAGAATAATTATTCCTAATGAATAATAACAAAATCCATACCGATATAATAAAACATATCCCAATTAGCATATGCTAATATGTTAGTAAAAATACTTACCAAATAACAAAAAATACAAGACTAAAATTAATATATAAAATGAAGAAATAAGTCTCTTCAGGTTGAGGCGCGGATATCTCCCTCTCTTTATGGAGACTCAAGTCCAATGCAGAAAATGTTCTTCACCGTCCCAGCAGTAGTCCTTTTCACGACCCTAAAGCACCCCATAGAAGTTAGGGAAAACCCTCGTTTCGTGACCGGGCGTACTTGACCCTTTTGGGTCTTGTACAAGCCCTTTGACTATCGTTCATTACATAATACATGAAAAGTAGTGCAAAATTAAAATTTTTCAAGAACATATTATGTAAAAAAGAATCTTTTATAAATACATTGAAATCTCATCATCACAAACTAAACTTAAAGACGCGACATAATTAACTTAGGGACACGGCCCATTACATTGAAAGGAATACATAATAATTCTTTAACAAAGAAATTAAGAATGGAACTATGCCACAGTCAGATATGTAAGTACCTACTTGGGTCTGGGAGGAACTTTTCCCCGATCATCTTCTCATACTTCAACCTTCAAAAATGCTTCCAACCTATACTTATAGTATACAACAGTGGGGTTAGTACTAAATAATGTACTAAAGTATGTCCATATGCACAAAATAAATTCAAAAATGGGGACCTTTTAGAAATTACCATTTCCATACCAATTAAGTAAACAATTCCGTGAATTTAAACCCAAACATCATAAAACCATCATTTAAGACTTAGCTAAGAGTTTCCATATTTTAAACCAAAAGAGACCATCTTCAGTAAAATTCCAACAACATACAGTGAACTCACTTGTCCATAACTGAACTACTAAAGCATTACAGTGCAACCATTTTGAGCATTTACAATAAATCATTTGCAGCATTTACAATTTAATAACTCGATCAATTCAATGTAACTATCCATTCAACTTGAGTGAACTTCCAAGGACAAGTTGAAAAGACAAGTGAACTCAGTTTCCGTAATAGTTTCCCTACCCTCCTGGATTATTCTAAGGCTTAACTAAGGGTTAGACTGAAGTGAAGTTTTGCATGTGTGCCTCCCTTCATACACACCAAAAGCAACTCCTTAAAATAACCCTTTCGCCTTATTCCCAACTCGGAAGAAACAAGCCCTTCAACTCAATGGCATGAAGCTTAACGAGACACCCAGCCAACCACCAATGTCGTCCTTTCTAATTCCTACTTAGTGCAGTGAGTAGATAGCGTTCCCATACCCCACCTTTACCCGAAGTAGTACAATCTTTTAGAAGGTTTGGCACTAAGAACTTCCCTTTTGGAAGTCCTACCAACCAGTGCAATTAGTTAAAGTCACGTCAAACGTCCCATAACCACCTACCCTAAGTATCACATTCTTTTAGAAACTTAGGTCAATCATTTATTTTGTGAGGTTGGCTTAACCCCCGACATTACCCACAGATCGCTTAGACTTGGAATCCCGACATTAACCCTTAATTTGATGAGAGAGCCTCACTTGCCTAGAGTAAGGTCATTCTTTTTGCCTTTACGATGCTTTTCCAATAGCTACACCTATGTGGGCCAATAGTTAAGGGATAAGGAGAATGCTACTAGTAACCAATTCACTAAAAATAACAAGGAGTAACACATCGCATAGGTACATTTGGGATACACCATCTCAACTCACGAAGTGTAATCCACCTCTCCTTCATATCCTCTCGATGCTAGCATAACTCCCAACGGACTTTACACATTATAATCTATAGGTTAAGGATAAATACTGAATACCACATCTCAACTCACGAAGGCATTCTTCCTCTAACCTACCTTGTAATGCCATTAGGAATAGTGCAGTTTCTACTAGACACTTCATCTCAACTTACAAAGAGTGTCCATCCCAAAACTCCCCTTTTACTCAAATAAGCATCATACATTCTTTTAAGTGTGAGTGTCTGTATACATGTGAGCACACCATGAACATAAGAATCATATCATTTACAATTCATTCTCTATATGCTTAGACATTCTTTCGTCACATCACAGACTTTAACATACTTTACATAATCATATAAATCATCTTAGACATAATCATTAACATACTTCTCATAACAAGCTTCATAAAACACTTAAAACAAATATCTTCATTTAAGCATACTCTCTAGCCTATTTGCATAATAGCTCATATGCACATTAACAAGAATAAGCAAGATATTTCATATTCCTTCACATAACATCTTCTATCCGTATTCACATAAACTAGTAACTTTACATAATACAATTCAATTAACACCAACCACCACGAAGTGAACCATCCACTCAAGAGCTTTCCAAATCAAAGATAAGCATCATAACAACTTCCCTTTAATAATCCATGTTTTTGATCACCTAAACATTTCTAAAAATTTATATGTAGTGCCTTAGGGTAGTAATCTCTGCTCACACACCCAAGAAAACCAAAGCTCATTCCTCACAAACCATGCTCAATTTAACACATTTTTAATCCAACATTAGTGAAAAAAGCTTTAAATGATTTTCATTTGAATTGTAACTAATCTTAAATCATCAACTAACATTATAAACTTCCTTATTCAAGTCATTTAACGTTTTTCATGCAAAACCCCTATTTGGATCAATTGAAGATATTAAGAATATAAGGTTGAAATCCCTTTGAAACTTATTTGCAAGGGACTCATTGATATGGAAGAGAGTTTTGTAAAGGATGGTACCATACCTCATATGAATAAATACCAAAGATTTTTTATCAAGAACAAACAAACACAACATCCCTCCTAGCAATTCTTTGACTCTATCTTCCACGGAGACTTGAGAGACAATTCTAAGAGAGAGTGGGTTTTGGGTTTTAGGAAAGGGGTCTAAATGAGGTCTTAGGTTTATAAAACTTAATACACCTAATAAACTCTAAAAATAACCTCCTTTGTCATAAAGACGATGGGGTGATTTACAAAACACCCCAAGCCAATTAGTCCACTTAACATTTTTGCAGACCTCATAGCGAGCACTAACCAACGACCGTCGTGCATTAACAGACCGTTGGTGGGTCTCCTGGTCTGACCCCTTAGCTGCAAAGGGAGTCCTGTCCATACTTGAAATTCGTGGTGACAATTGACTCTCCTATGTCCTATGGACCTTTGGTAGACTAAATACCGTCCTCATGGTTTGTCGATGGGTCACTGCTTGGGCAAAGTTTAGTCCCAACCTTGTACCATTCATCTAGGGCCCCTTTGTGGGGGTCCTATCTAGGGTCTTGCCTGGACGTTAATTCTCCTAAAATAAGTTTCTAGTCTTAGGAACTCTCATGAAAGGGTTTCCAGCAAAATGAACACCTATAACTCATTTCAAACACTCAAGACACACAAGCGCTATCTCATGGCAAACAATCATCCTTGAGAACGTCAGGACATTTCTAGACCGTTTGACGTCCAGAACTACTTCACAGAATTCCTAAGATAGCACTGAATTACACTAATCTTTAAGCATAAAATTAACTCTCAAGCAAACAGACCTCATGAGGGTCTAGTTCCAACCTGTAGTTCATTTTGGGGCATCACATATCTCCCCCACTTGGAAATAACTTCGTCCTCGCATGACACCTAAACTTTAAGAACAACAGTAAACTCAACTTTGTATAACAATACAATTGAATCATGGTCCAACACACTCAAATCAAGAATTACTATCAAGATCAACCATTTGACACTTTAAAAACACTTGCAACACAAAGACCTATTTAGCAAACTTCATAAACTTCAAAACTCATTCTTAACCTTCTTTTATGGAGGACATACCTTCTCCAACATTAACATGCTCATATACAACACTTTTCATACATTGGAACACTTCGATCAAGAAAAACAACAAACTTTCTCCCAAACAGCAAAATCAATTGCAGTGAACATTTCCATGTGTCACCAGCCAGACACTGGTAAAATTTTTCAAAATTTCCTTCTTGATCAATTCATCAGCATAATCATGATCAGATGAACTATAACTCACATAAACCTCATCTTAAAACACCCTCAAAACATAATCATGAAAATTAATTTCTCAAAATTTAAGCTTCATTATAATGAATTAAAAACATCACTATGTCACATGCTTAAAAATTTCATAATGCTTCTTCCAAGCAACTATATAAGGATGACTTGACAATATGAGAGACATAACTATACTATCTTACTCCAAAGCTACTTGGTAAGTTTCAGTAAGTTCAATGTGAGAGTAGCATCCCATACTACCACTCCCACCTAGTGACCCTTGAGGGTTCTCTTGGACTAAGTACATTACATGCCATTTTACTCAATATTCATTCTCCCCCACTTAGGGTAAAGCCATATTCAAGGCCTCATACTTCAAATCACCATTATGCCTGTCACAACGTAAGATCTCACACTACCCTCAACTCTTGCACATCAAGATTAAACATTGATCTTAAAAGTTAAGCATAGCACTTCCCTTTTTGAATTCAAGCCTAAACAAACTCTCTTAAACATCAATTCATTCAACTCTTAGGCATCACTTAATCCAATTTCATGGAACAAAACCTCCTCACTAAATACTTATACCACATTTCCATCTTAGTGAAAGCCTACACAACAACATCCACCTATCACAAGAACAACTCTGAAATATTAGTCACACAAGAGGGTTGCCCTCAACTCGTACAAAATCTCCACATTCTCTAAACATTTCCTCAAATTCACACCTTAAATAATATCTACCATCATTGAACATAATCACAAGATAACTCATTTATTCTAAAAAGCACTTTATTGATTGTTTCAACTCTTAATATGATTTCTTTTAACTCTTAATATGCTTAGAACTACAACCACATAAGTTTCTTCTCAATCACACGAAAACAACCCAACCTCATAATCACACCTAGCCCTAAATGGCATCACAACACCCCCAAATTTCAAACTTACTTCACTCTATCTTTCAGCCACAAAACCTTCATAACAATCAAAACTCACCGTTTTCTCTCCCTCAACATAGAAACTCTCCCATTCCAAGAAATTACACTTAGAAGTACCGTACAAGGGATCCACGAGAGAGAGCCTTTACGGAGTTAAGTTTATATGGCACCGATCATAGTAATTGAAGAAAGTGAAACTCAATTGTCCTATAGCCTCTTGTCCATGGATGTGTCGCGACTGACACCAATGACCAGGATACTACAAGACGTGGCTTTTGAGACTTTTCGACCTTATACTATTTCCCAAAACCTTATGCTCTGATTCCATGTCTGTCATGATTCGAAAGCAACCCCTAGAAGTTAAGGAGAACTCTCGTTTCGTGACCGGGCGTACTTGACCATTTGGGGTCTTATATAAGCCCTTTAACTATTGTTCATTACATAAGACATGAAAAGTAGTGGGAATTAAAACTATTCAAGAACATTTGATATAAAAAGGAATATTTTATCAATACTTAGAAAATATCATCGTCACAACCCAAACTTAAAGACACGACATAATTAACTTAGGGACACGGACCTTTACATTGAAAGGAATACATAATAATTCTTTAAATATGAAATTAATAAACGGACTATTCCCTCGAATATGTGAGGACATTCTTTGTATTGAAAGGAACTTTTCCAAGCTTTACCTTCTAGACGTTCAACCTTTCAAATGCTTTCAACTATACTATAGTATAGCAAACGAGTCTGGGTAAGTACAAATAAATATTACGTATGCAATATTCCGAAACCCGCAAAAAGGAATATTTTTAGTAAAATCATTTTCATGCAAATTACAGTAAAACCATTCATTAAATGTAGAAGGTCAAACATCATAAGCAACCACATGTTTAAATACTTAGATACGAGTTTCCATAATTTTAAACCAAAAGAGGCCATCTTTACAGTAAAATCCAAACCTTACGTGAACGCCACTTGTCATTAGTAGTGAACTACTTAACGCAGTCCAGTGAAACCATATTTAGCATTTTTACAATAAATCAATTAAAGCATTAACAATGTATTCAACTTGAGCAATTAACATGAAGCTAATCCTGTTCTCAATGAATGAATTTCTGAAGTGCCAAGCGAAAGATAAAAGTGAACTCCTTTTCCATAAGATTTTCTACTCGAGATTATCCTAAGACTCACTAATGTAAGATATGAAGAAATTATGCATATGCCTCCTTCAATACACACCAAAGCAATCCTTAAGACTACCCCTTTTCGGCTTACTCAAATAGGGAGAAAGAAGCCCCTCAATCAATTACAAGACCTTAAAGGACACCAAACAAACCACAAAAGTCTTCACCTTCGGAATCCCTACTTAGTGCATTGAGTAGATAGCGTCTCATACCACCACCTACCCTAAGTAGTACATCTTTTAAAGGGTTTGGCACCAAGTCGTTCCTTTTGGAAGGTCCTACCTAGTGCAATGAGTAGATAACATCCCATACCACCACCTATCCTAAATAGCACATTCTTTTAGAAGACTTAGTTAAATGAATTCTTTTGTGGGGGGTTATCTTAACCGACATAGACCATGAGAGCTAGACTTGGAATCCCGAAATTAACCCCTATCGGATGAGGGATCCTCACTTGCCTAGAGTAAGGTCATTTTTTTTAGCTTTTACATGGCTTTCCCAATAGCTACAACTATGTGGGCACATAGTTAAGGGATAAGGAGATTGCTACTAAGTAACACATTTTCTACTAACGATGAGTACTCATCTCAAGAGATACTTTGGGAATACAACATCACAACTCAGAAAGTGTACTCCTCCTTCTTCATATCATCTCGGGGCTAGGCATAACTCCCCCATACACTTTCAACATTATAATCTTTAGGTTAAGGATAACTACTGAATACCACATCTCAACTCACGAAGGGCATTCATCCTCCTACCTATCTTGGAAATCTCATTACGAATAGTGGGGTTTCTAATAGACACTGCATCTCAACTCACAAAGAGTTCCACCACAAAACTCCCCTTTTACTCAAATTAGCATCATATATTCTTGTAAGTGTGAGTGTATGTGTACATGTGAGCACACCTTGCACATAAACATCATATCATTTACAATTCAGTCTCTACATGCTTAGACCTTATTTTATCACATCACACACTTTAGCATACTTTACACAGTCATATAAGTCATCTTAGACATAATCCTTAACATACTTCTCATAACAAGCTTTATAAAACACTTAACAAGAATATCTTCATTTAAGCATACTCTCTAACCTATTTCACATATAGATTCATAAGGAACATTTAACAAGAATAGCATAATTTTCATCTTAATTCACGTAACAAGCCTTCATAGCCTCATTCACAATAAACTAGTTACTCTACATTCATACAATTCAAGTACACACCGCAACCAAGAAGGTGGACCATACCACTCAAGAGCATTTCGAAATAAAATATAAAAATCATAATCAACTTACCCTTTAATCCAAGATTTCATCACCTATATATTTTACAAACATTTCATCTTTAATCCAAGATTTCATCACCTATATATTTTACAAACATTTCATCATAGTGTATATCTTAGGTAAGTATCTAAACAACAATAACAACACAAGAAAACCAAAGCTTATTCTCTTACACAAACATGCTCATTTAACCCATTTCTTAAGCCTCCATTAGATGAAAAGCTTTAGAATTATTTAATTCAAGTTTTCACCTTAAAATCATCAACTAACATTATGAACTAAATTATTAATTCATTCAAAATGTTTTCATACTATACTCATATTTGGAGTTGAAGATATTCGAAACTAGGGTTGAAAAAACCCCTTTGAAATTAATGAAGGGACTCCTCTCATGGTCAGAGAGTTCTAAGGATGGATACATACCTGATATTGAAGAAATACCAAAGATTTTTTGAATGAACCAACATGGAACAGCCCTCCTACCATTCTGACTTCGAGCCTTCCCCAATAACAAGCGAGACTTGAGAGAGAATTCTAAGAGAAATGAGTTTTGAGGTTTAGGAAAAAGGTCTAAAATGAGTATTCAGGGTTTATAAACTTTAATATATCTAATAAACACTAAAACTAACGTCCTGGTGTCATAAAAGACTTGGGTGAATTTACCAAACACGCCAAGCCAAGGAAGTCCACTTAACAATTTTGTAGACCTCACAGACGAGATCTAACAAACGGACAGTTGGTGGGGTCTCGTGGGCTGAAACTTTTCTCCAAATGGAGCCTCGACATCCTGACTTGCAGGCAAAATCGACACCCTAGGTTGATGGACCGTTGGTTAACCAACGGACAGGTCGCCATTTTGTTACTGCTTTGGCAGTTTGGTCCATGTCTTGGGCCCTTCATCTAGGGCCCCTTGTGGGTCCTACGTGGGGTCGTGCTCGGACGTTAAACACCCAAACTAATTTGTATAGATTTTAGGAACATCTCATGCAAGTTTCAAGAAAAACAAACACATAAAACTCACTCAAACACCTCAAGAAACACAAGTGCTATCTAAGGCACACCTTCCTTACGTCATGGACGTTCTTGGATGTTTGACCTCCAAACTTCACAGACTACATAAAAACACTAAATTAACTCATTTTAAATTAAAATTAACTCAGGAAATACTCATGAGGATCGATTTCACCTTAGTTCATTTTGGGGCGTTATAGCCCTCTTGACTTGTCCCCTCAGGATACAAAAGTTTTCACAAAGTATAAGTCAAAAACTCTTGACAAGAGTTGAGTCAAAAACGCAACAAAAAATAAAACCTCCATTAACCTAATAAGAAATCTCTTTTTTCACTATCTTTTTCCTCTGTATATTTTTCTTGTGTGTTGTGTGTCCCAAACAAAATGAAGACCGCCACTATTTATACTAGAAGAAGTCTTCCTAGCATTGAATAGGAAGATAATGGGGTAGTAAATAGTGAAGATAATGACCTTAAAAGTTACATATGTTACAAGGTATATTGGAGGAAACAAGAATGAAGATAAAGAGAGTGTAACAAATGCCTCCAACGGCAAATGAACATGCTGCCCGATTCCAACATTCACTAGAACATTTCTACCAGTATTTTATGACCACAAACTAAATGGAAAATTCATGAGTAATTAGTCAATATTAAGAAACAAAAATAATGAGAAATTTTAATTAAAAAAATTATTTCTTATATACGATCTTAAAAACATGAACTCCCTAACTTGAATGTTAAATTACTAAAATATCTTCAACTTAAAACACTAAATTTAGTATATATGTTATATAATTAATATTATATTTATTTATGCTATATTTATAAAAAGCATGCACATTTTCATATTGATTTGCAGTGACTTTTCTGAAATTTTTTGATTTTTCAATAGAGTTGTGACTTTTTCATAAGTAATGACATTTTCGAAAAGTTGTGCTTTTTTAGTAGGGTTATGACTTCTCGGCAAAGACGCGATAAGAACCTTTTTATAATATCCTTTCATATATTTAAGTAGAGGGGGTTTCTAACACCATAAACTACAAAGTTTGTAAGCTTTCTTGTCTTCTTCTTAAAATAAGGAGATTGTGAGAGTTATTAAATCTTTCAGTAATAATATTTTTTTGTTTTCTGTACTTCTTTATAAAATAAGAATGATGGTTACAATTTTTCAATCATGCAAGTACAATATTTTTTGTGGGTAAATTAGATAGATCAACAAAAATTGATTGGACAAGGAAAATGAAATAATCAATTTCAAATGAAAATATTATCTTGATAGTTCATATTTACTAATTTTCATAGCAATAAAATATAATTTTGTAGCAACTTCTACCTTAATAGAAGATCAATGATTTTCTGTTGCACAAACTACAACTTAATTTTCAATATTTGAAAAATCTCAAAATGTTGGGGAAAAAGTATTTAATCAATAACATATTTGAATGGTCCAAATTACATTTAGTAAGTACTCTTTCCTTTCCAATTTGTTAAGTGTACTTTTACTTTTATTTAGTTTAATACAGAATGTTATTGTTTCTTTGGGTGAGGCTCTTATTTAAGACCACAAAGTATAAAGAAATTTTTATATATTCAACATATGATCCTTAAATTTAAATTCTTCTTTATCTTGTAAAATTTCATATCAAATAAAAATTAGACCAATCTATACATACATTTTTTAACTGGCTATACTACCAAACTTAAAACACCAAATGTAGTATATCCTCTATATTTTATATTGTATTATATTTATTTGTGTGTTTTATACTATATTATATTATAGGCAGAAAGATTTTTACAATTGAAGAGTTGTGACATTTTCGAAGAGTTATAACTTTCCAGATGAGTTTTGAGCTTTTAGAAGGGTTGTGACTTTTCTATAGGGTTGTGACTTTTCGAAGAATTGAATCTTTTTCAAAGTGTTGTGACATTTCTGAAGAGTTATGACTTTTCTTATGATTTGTGACTTTTCTTAAGGGTTTGGAGTTTTCTAAAGAGTTGTGACATCTTTTTGATAAGGCACAGTAAGTAGTTTTTCATACAGTACGCTTTGTTAGCTATAAATAGAGGGGATTCCCTAAAAATTTACTTAAATACATGTTTATAAAAAATATTCATTTTCTTCATTCTTCCTTAAACATCCGAAATACTATATCTCTATATTTTATGATGGACAATATGAACGATACAATTCTAACACATTTCACTATAAATGAAGCGGGTTTCTTCACATTTTTAACTACATTTTTTAAATGTTTTAAGCTTCTTAATTTTCTTCGAAACATCAATGATTGATTTATAGACGTGGATAATCTCAAATTGCTTAAGTGAAATTAGAATACTCCCTAACATTAGTTAAATTTAAATGATATCATAATAGGTAAAGAATCCGCCCGCTCTCGCCGCGGGGATTTATAACATATTATGATGCATTTATATGGTGTGAGTTACTTGGTTATCATAATAAATAATTTAGGTTTTGAATATAATAGGTATCACTAGTAATTGATATTTTCAATTTATTCTTAGTAATAGTAATATTGCTAATTTTTTTTTAGTACCATGCCACAGCATGACATTGAATTGTGAGAGTGTCCTACAGCGATGCATGGAAGCACATTCTAAGGAATGGTTTTATAGACATTACTTTAATTGATATGAAAAGTATTCTGTCACGCAATAGGTGTCAGAATATCTTATTTAATTATCACTATTCATTAACAAAAAAATGACCAATAAAGGTCTTGTTATCTGATTTGTTATAATCAAGTGTCAGTATTATAATTTGATGAGATGTATACAATTACGTTATTATTATAAAGAAGAAGATGTATATCATGTCTACAATCTATGTAAATAAGTTGCCTGTCTGTGCATACTGTACACCGAATGTTTGCTATTTCAGATAGTTACGTTAGGAATTAATGATACAATGTGTAGTCTTCCAAATTGTCTCTTAAGTTTATTCCCAAGAAGTCTTTTTAGTAATTTCGTAGTACATGTATCTAGTAAATTGTAATAATGTATTTAGTTATAATCTGCAAGACTTTTATTTCTATTTTGAGTCAGTATAAATACTGATGTAGATTGATGATTGCAATCATCTCAAGTGGCCTTAAGCAGCCTATAGAAACTTGAGCACCACCTTTTCTAAGAATATTATGTCCTTTCATATTCCTACAAGAGTGGTATCAAGAGCAGTTTCCGTTCCTTAACTGGGTTTAGCGTGAAAAAAATAATGGCATCCAAAAACAAATGAGGTGTTAGATTCTTCAGATTCTTACTCCATTTTTTGCATAGCGACTGATTTTGAATAACTGGAAAATAAGAATGAGAACAAATGTGAAAGTAGAAGGTTTGTGCTATTGCTCTGTTTTGTTTTTTTTTTTTTTTTTTTTTTTTTGTTTTTTTTTATTGCAAATGGCCTTGAAGAGCACAGAAAACAATGATGATCTTATGAGACAGCAAGATGAACCTTTCAGTCGGGTTATAGACTTTCGGCAAAGACGCGATAAGCAAACCTTTTTATGATATCCGTTCAGTATATTAGAAGTAGAGGGGGTTTAACACTCATAAACTACAAATCTTGTAAGCTCTTCTTTTTTTTTTTTCTCTTGTCGTGCTCTTAAAATAACTCCCCCGACGGAAAGAATTTTTGTAGAGCCAGTTCAGATAAATCTGTCATTAATGAATATTTGATTGTTTTCTGTACTTCGTATATAAATATAGAATGATGGTTACATGTTCTCAATCATGCATAAGCAACAATATTCTGTTGTGCGTGTAAATTAGATAGATCAACAAAATTGATTCGACAAGAGAAATGAAATAATCAATTTCAAATGAAAATATTATCTTGATAGTTCATATTTACTAATTTTCATAGCAATAAAATATAATTTTGTAGCAACTTCTACCTTAATAGAAGATCAATGATTTTCTGTTGCACAAACTACAACTTAATTTTCAAAATTTGAAAAATCTCAAAATGTTGGGAAAAAAGTATTTAATCAATAACATATTTGAATGGTCCAAATTACAATAGTAAAGCTATCTTTTCTTTCCAATTGTGATGATAGTTTTACTTTATTTAAGTTTTATAAACAGAATGTTATTGTTTCATATGGGTGAGGCTCTATTTAAGACCCACAAGCTATAAAGAAATTTTTATATATATCAACATATGATACCTTAAATTAAAATTCGATCTTTATCTTGCTAAAATTCATATCAAATTAAATTAGACGATCTATACATACCTTTTTTATCTAGGCATACTACCAAACTTAAACACCCATGTAGTATATACTCAATATTTAGATTGAATTATTAATATTGATCTTGTGTGTTTTATACTATATATATTATAGGCAGAAAGATTTTTACAATTGAAGAGTTGTGACCATTTTCTAAGAGTTATAACTTTCCCCAGATGAGTTTTGAGCTTTTAAAAGGGTTGTGAACTTATTCGAAGAAATTGAACTTTTTCAAACAGTGTTGTGACATTTCGGAAGAGTTATACTTTCTTATGATTACGAGACTTTTCTTAAGGGTTGGAGTTTTCTAAAGAGTTGTGACATCTTCGTTGATCAAGGCACAGTAAGTAGTTTTTCATACGTACTGCTTTGTAGCTATAATAGAGAGCAGGTTCCTCAAATTCTAATTACATTTTATAAAAAATATTCATTACTTTCTTCTTCTCTTAAACATCCTATTTAGGTATATCTTCTATATTTTATGATGGAACATATGAACATTACAATTACTTACAATTTAAATATAAATGAAGGCCCGGGTTTCTCCATTTTAAACTAACATTTTTTAAATGTTTAAGTTCTTCTTTTCTGGAAACATCAAGATTTATTTATAGACGTGGATAATCTCAAATGTTAGTGAAATTAGAATACTCCCTAACATTAATGTTAAATTAATGTAATAATAGTAAAGAACCCACGCGCAAAGCGAGGGGGATTATAACAATTATGAAATGCATTATATGTACGTGTGAGTCTACTTGTATGTCTTAAATAGTAAATTTATGTTTTTGGAATAAATATGTATCATAGTAATTGTATTTTCAATTTATTTCATTAAGTAATAGTATAATGACATTTTTTTGCTACAATGCCACAGATGGAAATTTGAATGTGGTGCTCCCTTACAGCGCCATGCTCGACGGAAGCCATTAACTAGAGCCATGTTCGTAATACATTACTTTAATTGATATGAAAAAGTATCTGTACGAAATAGGTGTAGATATCTTATTTCTTATCACTATTTCATTAACAAAAATGACATAATAGGTCTTGTGATTTGTATATAATCAAGTGTCAGTATTATAATTTGTGAGAATGTATACAATACGTTATTATTATAAATACAGAACGATGTATATCATGTTAATCTATGTAAATAGTTGCCTGTCTGTGCATACTGTACACCGAAATGTTTGCTATTTTATGATAGTACTGTTGGAATTAATGCATCAATGTTTAGTCTTCCAAAATTGTCTCTTAGTTTTTCAAGAAGTTTTTTTAGAATTCGCTATGTACATGTATCTAGTAAATTGTTAATAATGACTATGTGTATTTTCTGCCCCCCCCCCAAGCAATTCTATTTTCTATTTCGCGAGTTGTATAAATACTGATTGCTAGTTGATGATTGCAATCATCTCAAGTACTGCGCCTAAGTAGCTATTAATAAAACTTGCAGCATATTTCCTAAAGATATTATTTTCCGTTCATATACCTACAAAGTTGGTATCAAGAGCGAGGTTTTCGTTCTTATCTAGGTTTAGCGTGAAAAAAATAATGCATCAAAACAAATTAAAGGTGTTGTTCTTCAGATTTCTTACTCAATTTTTTGAGGGAACTGATTTGAATACTGGAAATAAGATATGAGAACAAATTTGAAAGTGAAGGTTTGTGCGACGATTGTTGCAATGGCTTGAAGAGACAGAAAACAATGATGATCCTTATAGCCAGCCCAAAGATGAACTTTTACCCGTAGGTTATGACTGCTCGGCAAAACGCGATAAGAACCTTGTTATAAGATACTTTCATAGATTATAGTAGAGGGGGTTTCTAACACTATAAACTACAAATTTTGTAAGCTTTCTTGTCTTCTTCTTAAAATAAGGAGATTTTGAGAGTTATTAAATCTTTCATTAATAATATTAATTGTTTTCTGTACTTCCTTATAAAATAAGAATGATGGTTACAATTTTTAAACATGCCAAGTACATATATTTTTTTTTTTTTTTTTTTTCGTGGGTAAATTAGATAGATCAACAAAAATTGATTCGACAAGGAGAATGAAATAATCAATTTCAAATGAAAATATTATCTTGATAGGTCATATTTACTAATTTTCATAGCACAATAAAATAGTAATTTTGTAGCTAAGTTACACTTAAATAGAAGATCAATGGATTTCTGTCACAACCCTACAACTTAATTTTCAAAATTTGAAAAATCTCAAATGTTGAGGGAAAAAGTATTTTAATCAATAAACATATTTGAATGCGGCCAAACTACATTTAGTAAGTAATACGTTTCTTCCAATTTGTTAAGTGTACTTTAGCTTTTATTTAGTTAATAAAGAAATGTTATTGTTTCTTTTGGAGTGAAGGACTCTTAATTTAAGACCAACAAAGTGCTAAGAAATTTTTATATAGTAACATATGCATCCTTACATGAAATTCTTCTTTATCTTGCTTAAATTCATATCAAATAAAAAATTAGACCAATCTATACAGTAGCATATTTTTAACTCGGCTATTACTACAAAAACTTTAAACATCAAATGTAGTATATCCTCTATATTTTATATTGTATTATATTTATTCGTGTGTTTTATCTATATTATATTATAGGCACCAGAAAGATTTTACACGAAGAAGTTTTATATTTTTCTTTTTTATCCCCTTATTTTACTCTCCCTCTCCATCCTCCCCTTTTTTTTCTCTTATTCCCAATGTCTTTCTCTTCTCTTGATTTTTTTTTTCGTTTTTTTTTATTTCCTTTTTTTTTTTTACTTTTTTTTTTTTTTTCCTGACTTTTCGCAAGAGTTATAACTTTCCAGATGAGTTTATGAGCTTTTAAAAGAGGTATGTGGACTGTTCGAAGAAGTGAATCTTTCAAATGTGTTGTGACATTGCTGAAGAGCTTATGACTTTTTTATAGATTTGTGTGTGACTCTTTTGATAAGCACAGTAAGTAGCATTTTCTACAGTACCGCTTTGTTAGCGAAAAACAGCGGCGCTGCCTCAAATTTCGAATTACATTTTATAAAAAATTATTCATTTTTCTTCTTCTTCTTAAACATCCTATTTAGTATTTCTTCTATATTTTTATGATGGAACAATATGAACATACAATTACTACACATTTAACTATAAATGAAGAGGTTTCTTCACATTTTTAAACTACATTTTTTAAATGTTTTAAGTTCTTCTTTTCTTGAAACATCAAGATTGATTTATAGACGTGGATAATCTCAAATGTTAGTGAAATTAGAATACTCCCTAACATTAATGTTAAATTAATGTAATAATAGGTAAAGAACCCGCGCGCAAAGCGCGGGGGATTTATAACCAATTATGAATGCATTATAAGGTGTGAGTCTACTTGGTTGTCTTAAATATAATTTATGTTTGAATAAATATGTAACAATAGTAATTGTATTTTCAATTTATTTCTTAGTAATAGTATATATTGTAATTTTTTTTGTACCATGCCACAGATGGACATTTGAATTGTGGGTGTCCCTACAGCGATGCTGGAAGCCATTCTAAGGCATGGTTCTAATACATTACTTTAATTGATATGAAAAAGTATCTTAACGAACATAGGTTTGCTAGATACTCTGATTTCTTTCTTTCATCACTATCATTAACAAAAGACATAAATAGCGTCTTCGCTGATTTGAGATAAATCAGTGTCGGTATTCATAATTGCTGAGAAATGTATAAAAACGTATTATTAAAATACAGAACGATGTATATCATGTTAATGCTAGGTAAATAGTTGCCTGTGGGGACTGTGCATACATGTACCCGAAATGTTTGCTATTTTATGATAAGTACTGTTGGAATTATGCCAATCAATGTTTAGTCTTCCAAAATTGCTCTCTTAGATTTTTCAAAGAGAGTCTTATTAGAATTTCGTAGTATATGTATCTAGTAAATCTGTAATAATGTCATTTAGGTATATTCTGCAGACTTTTATATTTTACTATTTAGAGTAAGTATAAATACTGATTGTAGATGATGATTGCAATCATCTCAAGTAGGCCTTAAGTAGCCTATAATAAAGCTTGAGCATGTTTCTAAAGAAATTATTTTCCTTCATATTTTCCTACAAGTTGGGATCAAGAGCCAGAGTTTTCGTCTTAATCGGGTTAGTGAAAAAATAATGCGCATCCAAACAAATGAGGGGTTGATTCTTCGTTTTTCTATCCCTTTTGATGACGAACTGATGTTTGAATACTGAAACTAAGATGAGATTACAAAATTTGAAGTTAGAAGGATTATGTGGACTATTGTTGCAAATGGCCTTGATAGAGAGGACAAGAAAAAAATGATGATCTTCTATAGCAGCAAAGATGAAAAATCTATGCCAGGACAAGTATCGTCAAGATACAAAGCCTTGAGCAAATATCCAACTGGGAGTCCCCAAGAGCATATTTGCAAAATTGCCTACTTGATGATACATGCAAAGGAAGCTGCGATTTTCTGGAAACTGGGCTTGTATGGTGACGAAAAGATACGCACTATAAATCTTCAAACTCTGTTAGAAGCAGATTTTCAAAATGAAAGATAATATGAACTGGCAAAAAATGTTGAATATTGAACACTAGAAATCTGAATATTGTTAATGAAATGAGGAATCATGTGATACATTTCTGCACCAACAGGTTGTGACGAAACGAGATTCTAATTAGTAGTCCAGAAAAGCTATGAGGACATCCGTTATCCTGAGGAGAAGAAGATCTTCTAGCTTTCCATCACAGAGCTAGTTGGATCATTTCGTCACATGAGAAGCGAGATTTTTTCGTGAAGATGACCGAAGAGCACGACATTCCAGTCTAAAATAAGAGATTCTTAAAATATTCTCAAAAAAATCATAGAAGCAAAATCAAAGCCAAAAAGACGCAGATCATGATGCGGGGCCGCCGGGGGCCCCGGCGCGCTTTTGCGCCGCGTATCTTCAAGAAGGTTAAGCACAAGGTGAAAAAAACTCTAGTCTTTTGTGCTAAAGTGCAAAAAGACTAATCACAATCCAGAAAAATGTTTGCACAAAGTCAAGCCCAATGTAACTTTTGTAAAAAGTTTGCGCCAAGTTTAAAAGAATTGTTGGCACAAGAAAACGTGAGCAAGTAAATTTTGGAAAAACATGAGGAAGAAAGAGAAGAAATCTTTTCGTTGACTTCCTAAATCTGATTGCCCTCTCAACAAAAAGCAATGAATGTATGTGATAGTGGTTGTACTAATCACATGACTGGAGATGCAAAAGGCTTTCTCCTCAATTAATAATAGCATCACTACTAAAGTGAAGATGCGGGAAATGCGAGCCTTATATGACGTGAAAGGTATAGTATATTTCAATCAACATGAAAGGATGCGTAACAAATTCATGTGCTTCTTATGCTTCCTAGACTTGGAGAAATTTTGCTTAGTGTGGTAACTCATGGAAATGGGTATTACTCTTGGTTTAGATATAAGTATTGCAAGGTTGCTGATAAAATTGAGTCAAATCAAAGTCATTGTTGAAGTAAAGATGATAAAAAGAAAACTTCCTATTAGCAATTTCATTACAAGGACATAAAAATAAATTGTAGTGAATTCATGGCTTTTGGCACAAAAGCTTTGTCCTTGCAATTTCTTGGTTTAAAAGCCTCTCAAGAAAGGACATGCCCGTAGCAAGCGCCTTCGTGACTGATACATACTTGAGGTTGCATACATGTGAAAGCTGGTTACTGACGGAAGACAACACATGACAGTTTTCCAAAATGGGATTTACTATAGAGAGCATAGTGGATTTTTGGAAGCTCATTCTATACCACATTTGTGCGACCCAATGAAGCAATCCTATACTCTCGAAAGTCAAAAGGTATATTTTCTAATCTCTTATTGATTGTTACTCAAGAATAACTCTGAGATATTTTCTTGAAAGAAAAGTAAGAAGCATTTCTACATTCGCAGAATATAAAGCGCTTGTTGCGAAGCAAAAAGTTGCAGCATCAAAAAATTACGCAGGTGATCGAGCGAGCGTGAGATACACAAGTCGCAGAATTTGAAGAATATCTGCCCAAAATGAAGCTTCAGAAGCCAACTTAAAGCCAGGGCTATTCAATCTCAACAAAAATGGTGTAGCTGCACAGAGATAGAAATAGAACAAATTATGAAATGGCTCAGAATATTATTAATGAGAAAGGGCTGCCAAAATATTTTTGCGGCCCAGAAGCAGCTGCATTACAGCAGTCACATCCTTAACAAGATGTCAAACAAAGGCACTAAAGGAAAGACACCCAGTTGAAGAATAGTAGTGATTAAACCTTACGGTAAGTAATTTGAAATTTTTAAGGGATGATATTGTGTTATGCCTCAGGCGACCTTATATAAGAAATAGAACAAAATTAGGATGCAAAAGTCAAAATGTAGCCTTTTTGCGTTTCATAGTGATGTGACAAAAGATATAGCTTATCGATGTCAAAACTAACAAACTATATGTTAGTAGAGATGTCATTTTTGATGAAAAAACAAACATGGAATTGGGGAGGATAAAAAGATAGAGAATACTGATAATCATATCTTCAAATCAAGAGGAAGGGGGGATGAGAAAGATGAAGAGTCTCTCATAGGGAGAAATCCCAAATTAAGATATGAAGAACCGCTCCCAAGAGAACAAAAATATGAGCTGACATTTATCAAAGATGTAATTTGTCGGTGTGAAGCCATAAAATTATACAAGAAGGGGTAAAGCATCGATGTTTGTCCCGAGGAAATCCATGCCGAGAGGAAATGTGAATGCATCGAAAATATAATACTTCGGCGCGCTTGTGACCTATTACTAGAGAAGCAGAAGTTGTAAGTATAGAAGCAATTAACAAAATCAAACTCAATCAGGAAGAAGATATTCAAAAGACAAGCCAAGGTTGCGTGGCCTAGAGCAGACTTCACGCAAAAACCAGTATGATTTATGAAACTTTCTCTCCAGTTGGCCTCGTCTTAGAGACAATGTAAGCAAACTGCTAATAACTGTTAGTAACTACACAAAAAAATGCGAAGATGTCAACTGATGTTAAATCAACATTTTTGAATGGAAAATTGATGAAGAGATTTATGCTTGAAACAACTCAAGATATTTTTGTTCAGGGGGGAGAAGGAAAAGGTGTGATCGATCTAAAAAGCTTCTTTAACGAGCATGAAGAAGCTCCAAGAGCCTGGTACAATGAAATTGATAACATACTTTGTGAGAAAATAAATCTATCAACGACGTAAAAGTGAAGCCCCACTTTGCTATGTGAAGAAGAAGCATAATGGCCCATGGAATTAATCATTGTTTGCTCGTCTATGCCATAGATGATTTTCTCTTTACAGGAAATGCATTGAGAAGATGATGCAAAATTTCAAACAAGATTATAATGCAAAGCTTATGAAATGAGTGATTTGGATTGCTACATTAATTCTGGGCCATCGAAGTTCTCAAGTAATAGAAGGAATGTTCATTTCTCAAAATCAGTATACTAACAAGTATTCTTCAAAATTAAAAATGATTGCATGCGAGGTTGTGGTCATACCATTAGAATGAAATGAGAAAAATTAGAAAAGATGATGGAGAAAAGAAGATTAAGTAGCCTCACCTTTAGTAGTTGATGAAAGTTTGTTATAGCTTACTTCAACAAGGCCAGATATTATGTGCTAGCTATTTTATTATCCCAGATTTCATGAAGTACCAAGCAGTGCATTTCGCGAGCCTGCAAAGCGTGTTCATACGCTACTTGCAAGGAACAATGCTATTATCGGGATAATGTACAATATAGTGTCCTTGCCGTTTTTTTTGAAAGATTCTGATTAGCGTTAGATCGCGAACGATAGTTGCTCTGAAGGTGATCTGGGCTCCCCTGGACAGTCAATATAGATGATAAGGGAAGAGTACTTACTGGTTATGCTTTGTGATTGTTGTCTTGGATCATACGCATTCGCGATTCCTTGGTTTATAGTCATGAAAAAAGCCAAAGTTTGTTAGCTACAATCCACTGCCGATCAGCCATCGAACGATGTGTCACAGACAATCAGCGCTCAACCCCATCCTCAAGCTATTTAGGCTTAGGAGATATATTTTGAAGGCATAGCGTAAAAAACAAAAAAGGATTGTTCTGTAATTGTGATAACAATCAGCAATTGGCATCGCAAGAATCCAGTCAGCCATGCAATGAAATATACAAAGCATATTTACCATACAAGATATCATTTTATCCGAAGAGCCACCAAGAGAAGGCGAAATTTAGTCTGCATTATTGTCAGACAGGGCTAAACAACTTGCCTGAAATCGTTACAAAGCCACTTACATTAGAGAAAAAGAAAAAAATTTTGATATCTTCAGACGAATGGATGTTATCAAGCAAAAGTTGCATTAAGGGGGAGAGTGTTAGCGAATTAATAGCATCAATTTGTATGTCTCCAACAATTGTTACTTAGTTTTCAAGCAAGTACTTTTTTAGGAAATTTCGTAAGTACATGTATCTAGTAAATAGTGATCCATGTATTTAGGTTCGTTATGTGCAAGAATTTGTGTTTACTATTTTGAGTTTAGTAGAAATAGTGACTGTACGTTGCATGATTGAATCAAACTCAGTGCATTAAGTAGCCTCATAATAAACTTGAGCATTTATTAAAGATATTATTTTTTCCTTTCATATTTCGTACAAGTACATGAGTCTTTTAATAGTGATGTTGAAATAGTATCCACAGTGATTTCTTCCATAAGTTGTAGTAGCAATATTCCTATTCTATACCCTTTTTTATTGTCTTGATTTAACAGACGTCATAAACCTGCTCTATCATAAGTTTCTCCATAAGTTCACTATCAAGCTGCCCTATTTGATCTTCTATTGGTGGCTCCTGCACACAAGTGTTGCATTTTGTATTGGCACCTATGTGTTTGAATTCCACCCTACTTCATACCCTTATGCGTAATCTGATAGACATCAGCCATTAGTAAAAGTCATTTATGTCATATTCCTCATAAGGATATTATATAATTGCCATATTGAACAGTTAATTGTTAATAAATACTCTCTCTTCAACTCTTCTTTTTTTTTGTATTATTGCGCGTACACATTCTTGAATATTCCTTTGTAAACAACTATTTTCGTAGTATTTTTTTCTTCATCCCTTGTCCTCGTACGTATTTTCAATCCATAGCTTAAGTTGCTTGCATGAGGATACCCTTATATATAATTGTCCACGCGTGAATTCTTATTTTTGAAGAAACAATCCAACTCTATGAAGAGTTATGCTGCTTCTGGGCATCGTATGATGAGTCCAGAGCGTAACAGTCGCGTGCTAGAGGAAGTGCTGCCAACCTGCTTAGCTTCGAAGGACCCTTCTCTTGAATCGTTTTGAGACATAAAGAGACATAAATTAGGATGAGACAGCCAATAAATAGTAAAATATCTAAACATATAAATGTATGTTAACATCGGATTACCTGTTTTGGTTGAGGATTTATTTATGTTCCGCAGCAGCCACAACATGAGGGAGTTCTTTTGTGTCTATAGTAGGACACCTGGTAGTCGATAGAGAAAAATAGAAGAGTTAATCTTGGACTAATAAAATAGGACATGAAAGTGTGAACTGGCAGAAGGCGCACCACATTCAGAATATTTATGAATGCTTATACATTGTAGCAATTAGAGAACATAAAGTTTCTGTGGGTGCAAATAAATGGTGAAAGGTTTAAATGTAACAATGTAGGGATTTGTTCGAGTTTCTTTGAATCCAAAGCAGGAGTCGGTTCTTATGTGTCCATAGTAGGACACCTGAAAGATGATAAAGAGGAGTAGTACGTGTTAAGCATTGGAATAAATGGAAGGGGATAAAGATATGACCCGGAGAAGAGGCACCATTGGCCATGGAGAAACTAAGTTGGCGTAAAGGGTGCAGGAGAAGCACAGCAAAGGGTATGAGTTTTTTTTAAAAAGGATACAAATCTTATATGCATGAGAAGCACGGCAAAGGGTATGAGTTTTTGACAAAGGATAGCAGATGTTACATTCAAATAGATACTACCGATCAATAAGAAAACTTACTGCCGATGTCATATATATATTGACTGATAATGTTTATAATTAAAAATGAGATATGTAATGTACAGAAGAAACGCTCAAATCTGATTGTACAATAACATTCTCGCGACCACTCAAATCAGTTGGTCAAAACAAAAAGTTATGCAAAAGGTGCTTAGCTTTCGAGTTTCATATGGCGAAACGGGATGGTATAAAGGTGAGGGGACATAATTAATGAACAGTGAAGCCCACAAGTACATTGGAATAACAATTATTGATGAAAAAACATCATAAGCTTTCTTTAAGAATAATAACAGTACAACCCTCAAGGAAGGAAAAGTGCAGAAATTAACCTTGGAATATGTATGGAAGTTCAGCAAGTAAATTTGATTTTATTATTAAATTCAATAACAAAACAACCTTCGTGCAAGCAAGAGCATTTTAGAATCATGGAGTATGTAAGATAGCGTTTTGAATAAATTATGCATACAAGTTTGTAAAAAAACGCTGTAGTAATTGAACGTATATGTAGGATTTGGGCCTGTCGAATGATATGTGAAGAATATAGGCGAGAATCGGCTTACTTTGATGGAGGTTGGAGAGGGAGATGGTAGCTGCCTAATCACAGATATTTTTTTACAAATGGCCTTTTGACAAGGTATATGGCGTAGGCGGAGGTCTAATCAAAACAGCGAATATCTGACAAAATAATTAGTATGAGCAGTGCAGGGCGAAAAAGCAAAGTAGACCGAGCAGAGAAAGAGAAACGATACCTAGAGTATGCGAAAAGAATGTTGATGATGGTTGGGGAGCACAGTGGCAATGACGTAGTAGAAGGGGCAATGGAAGAGGCACGTAGAGCAATAATGAAAGAGGAGGTATAGTTAGAAGGGTTATTGGTATAAAAGGAGGCGTCGCCGTAGTGGGGGCCAGTGAAGAGCTATGGTTGAATGTAGGAGGGCTCGTGCCTGATTATAAGGAGGAACAATGGGATCTCGAGGCGAATTTTTAACTTGAACAGCTGAATGCCAGTGTTTTGAGAAGGGCGTCACGGCACCGGGGTCTGAGGCTTTTTTTTATTATATAATATAATATTTTTATATATACATTATATTAATAGTTATATATATATATATATATATATATTTTGAAAATATAGAATATATATATATGATATATCATTCCAACTAAAAACATAAATTAGAGTACATATTCTATTATGAATAAACTCACAGTTGCGCATGAAAATGCACATGTTGGCTCAATTTGTTTATGTATAAAATAGTTATTACATATACAAGTTGTTCTATATTGTACAAGTCATTCTTTTAAAATGCAGATCGAATGAATTTTGTGTTTTACGGAAATAAAAATGCCTAAGAAATATTTTCTATGGATATAAAGTTTTTATTAACGATAGATAAATCACCGTAAAGATAAATTAGCGAGATTTTGGGCCGATACAATAATAATTATGTGATTATCACATGATGTGAGATTAAAATTAGGAATTAACTTATGTAATAGAATCGATCCACTTAAGTCTTGAGCATATGTGTAGGATCAGATCCCAAAGATAGTATGTTTTTCCTTATTAAATAAAGGCTTTTTCGAAGATTCTATAACTTTAAAAAAACATTCTTCGTGTTAAGTTAAAACAATAACAAGCTCTGGGCTTCTCCAGCGAGCAGGATTATTTCCTACCGTTGATACTATTTCGATTTTTTAAGATTGAGCCAGACAAAGAAGGCCTTTATTGAGTTGATTAGCCATTTAAAAAAGCTTTAAAGACACAAATTGATAATATGCATAACAAAAATTCACAAAGGCTAAATAATCTCATCAACAAAACAACCTAATAAAAATTTAAAAGTTCAAACATTGCTATGAAGTAGATTATACTTGTTAGTCTACACGACCTAGATTGTTTTACGTTTATCAGACTTTACTAAAGTGAGCAAAGTTGCTAACGTGTTTCAAGAAGATGTAAAGACCATAATGTATGGACACGATTTTTACCTGGAAACACCCGACTCAAAATGTGTAAAAACCATGTCCTGTTCCTCAACAGAATTTACCCTAACTTCACTAAATAACTACATGCCGCAACCAGCAAATGATATTACAAAAGTCTATCTTAATCTTAAGATTAACTACTTAATCTCAATTGTACCTCACATCTACCAGTGATATGTTTTCGAGTTTGACACTCAACTTGGAAAGCTAAGATTACATAAACTCAAGTTTTTATAAGAGCAATGTTTCGGCTCAACTCAGCCTTCAAAAAGCTGGTCAACTGACTTAAAAGACTCGATTTTTGCCTTATTAGCTGTTGGCAATACTGAAATAACCCTAGTTTAAGTTAAAAAACTTATTTTAAGCCAAAAGTTAAAAGCTGGACGTAGAGGTGACTTTTCTTTTTTTAGCACTCTATAAGCCGTTTAAGTGACAAACTTTTTATGTGTGTTGCCCCTTAATATTTTTAAATTATCTCCAAATTAAAACATAACTCTATCATCTACTTTCTTCCATTTTTCCTTTCAGTTTGGAATAGACAACTTCAGACTTTATCCAAACACATAACTGCATTATTTAAAAATAAGTTTCAGCCACTTTCAAAGTTACTTTTTTAAAACTGCTTTATTAAGCCATCCAAACGCGGCCCCTAAATCACTGCATCTAGTAAAATATAAAGACTTAACAAAATACTAAGAAGACTTCATAAGATTGTATCTCTATATGCTTTGATTAAAAACACTTCGGAAATCAATCTCTCAATTGTTTTTCTATGTAAGTGCGCAGGTATAATAGATGTCTCTTCTCCTTTTTATGCTTTTGATTTTTGAAGTCTTCTACTCCTTCAGTGACTCTTCTTTTGTTCATAAGTTTATTTTTTTTAGAGTTCTTCTTGCAGTGAAACTCTTTTATAAAATAGAACTCCTTAAAACAGTTTCTCCTGAGATGAGTTTGCCAAAGTGTTCCATGCAATTCATCATTTATCAAAATAAATGCTTATCCTAACAAAACTTAATAAACGATTTTTCAAAACCATGGCTAGAATCGTTGAATACTTGAATTTTTAGGGCTTATAGCAGCAACTGACTAACATCAGAAAAATGCAAGGCCTCTTAAATTGAATTGGCTTTTCTTGTTGTATTTTCCTGCCAAACATGCTACAAAGTAGATGATACCTATAAAGAATAAATGTGACTTCAAAACATGGCTACTTGATATTTAATGACCTCATAAAATATATTGCAGACGATCCCTTATAATTGCATGTTCTATTTCTCAAAAACACTAAGTCAAAAGGAAACATTAATATGATTGTCATTTCCATGATAGTAGCATAATTATCTAACTTCCTCTTTAGTTTTGATGGCATGGTCCCTAACTGATTAATTACCTTTGTATTAGATTGACCATTTGCAATATGCTAACAAAATTCTCCTCTGTATATCAATAGGCAAGTTAATTACTTTTTTTAGTCAGTTTCACACTCGGAAACATGAGTCTCTCTTTCCCCATCCCTTCAACATTCTGTTCTCAAGAATAATGGTTAAAATTTTTCAATGAAACGCGCAAACAAAAAAAAGACATGATATTAGCACTTTGCAAACGAGAGCCTATTTATCCTAATTTTAGTATCTGTTAATATGAAGGATTGTGGTACAATTTTTCTTTCTTTGAATTAGCTCTATGTATGCAACAAAATTTCGAAGCTCAACCCTCTAATATTTTCCTCTGCAGTACTCCAAAAATAGGCACAACTTGGTTAAATCCTTAACTAGACATAAAGATTTTACAAATAGACCTTTACACAATAAGTTACCCCATGCATGAATACCCTTCTTGGAATTTTATATTCTCTCCAATCCTAAATTTGTAGACGAGGAGTTGCCATTGTTATCCACTTGTCTACCGTACAAACTCTTACCAAAATATATATTAGAATCAGATAATTGCAATATCATTTACATATATAAAGAACCAAAAGATACATTTGTTCCTTGTTGGCATTTCACAAAAAAGATCAAAGCTAAATAAAGTACTAAAACATCGCTAGTTACACTCAATCAAGCTTTTAAGTTGTTTTCCCAAGGAAAATCAGCATATGTACCTTATATTGGAAAGAAAGTTTTGAGACCCGAGAGAGTATTCTTCTTCAACTACGAAGATTTGAAGGACACTTTGGGTTATGTGAAGAAGTTGGCAGATTTCATGGACATACCCTTCTCCAAAGAGGAACATGAGCGAGGTGTGCCTCACGAAATTGTGACACTCAGTAATTTCAAAAGTTTGAGAAATTTTAAGGTGAATAATAGTGAAAAATTACGAGAAACTTTGCAAGGATAAGAAATAATATATTTCTTTGAAAAGGAGAAACCGACGATTGGAAGAATTATTTGACAAAGGATATGGCAAAATTCATTGATCACATAACTCTGGACAAATTTAAAACTTCAGGGTTGCCATTCACTTATTTAATAAAGTAATTAAGAGATTATGTATACCAAATAACATCGAAGAAATATAATTTTCATTTCTTTTTTCTTTCGTCATCATGTTTTTTTCTTTTTTTTTTAAAATGAAATGAATTTTCAAGTACCATATCATTATTCTCAGATGAAAGTAGTTAATAACCCTATTATAAAATGAGACTTTTGACGTTTACCTTAACCTTGGTCTTTGTTTTTATATGATAAGGTCCCTAATGAATTGTCATTTTCCTCCATGATGTATACATTGTAAGCCAAATAAAGAATCTCACTTGGAATGTTGTGGTATACTCATCCCAAGAGGTGATGGAATCCTTCAGTAACTTAGTCAACCATTTAGTAGATTCACCCATCAAAGAGAATGGAAACAACATGAGATGTATTTGTTCTTGTGATAAGTTAGTAAATGAGAACGGACCACAGTCATCCACAAAGTTCCTAATATACTTATGGGGATCCTCATGAGCTACCGCACAAAATAATCTTTTAAGTTATGGGAGCTGAAGCATTGTGCTATTGATGTGGAAGACAACACTTCCTTCAGCCGGAGGTAGACAAATTTCCAAACCCAGCCCAATTGAATTGGTTCATTTACGTCGTTGAGATTTCCAATGTCTCCTTCGTGGCCCACTTGGCTACCATTACTCTCGTTTACGCTAATCTCTTCTTTTGCTCAAAACAAACTACAAAAGCATAACAAAATTTAGTCTATTCATCTATTAGAGAAATTACAATTAAACTTCAATAACAGAATTTCAAACAACATAATTCCCTGAAAACATTCGATTAGACTTTTTAAGCAAATCTCATCCAATTCTACGTGTAAACAATCGTTAATCAGTATAAAACCCAATGAAGAGTTTAGGTTGAACCCACAGGGAGTGGTACATGTCTTATATTCAATTAGGAAGTAAAAATGTCATTTAAATGGTTTAGGAATACTTTTATAAAAAATAAACAAATACATATGAATGTTTGACAAACGAATGTCAGATGCCGGGTTTTATTTTGCAATAAATAGTTGAAACAGCTAATAAAACAAGGGGAAAACAACAAACGGAGAGGAGTTTTTGGGATGTGATTTGTTATAGGCTAACTATGCTATATGGGTAATTTAAATCTAAGGAGGATTTTCTAAAACATTGTGGGTAGGTTGGACTTTAAATGTAATAGTTTTCACTCGAACAATTATTATTATTCAGGTAATTCTTTCGAACAACAACAATATTAAAAATATAACCAGCCCTCAACCTTAACACATCCATTCTCTCGAGCTAGATGGGTATGATTCGATTTAAGATTTCATCCGCCGGCTGACCCATATTACACAATCCACAATCTTATTCAATAAGATTTGTCCCAAAACTGTTTTCGCCATCATTCTAATAACTCAAAACTAGAATTGCATTTGCACTTAATTTTCATAAATTAAAACTCAGCTAATGAGAAAACCAAGATTAAAACGATAATTTCATCATCAAACAATAATATTCATACGAGTATTCGACAAATAAACATCACACTCCGATAATTGGAGTTTTAGCTACACATCATAAAATTAGAGAAAAGGTTACCAAATGCATTAGCAATGATGTAAGTAAGAGTCTCCAAGCCTTTACAATGATATCCAAGAATAAAATTCCAAGAACCACTTTTCAAATCCTCCAAATAAAACATTTGGAACCAAAAAATCAGAGAAACTCTAAGTCTAATGGGACTGTGAATATTGGGAGAGCAAATCCTCCAACACATTAAATCTCATTAAAGTTTCCCAAAATTAAGCTTTAAAGTCCACTAAGTAGATTAATTCATGCCATGACAAACCGATCGGTGATCAGTCAAGTGTCCTTTTTCATCTCAATTATGCATTGACCTTCAGTATCTCAGATCCTGCAACTTTGGGCGATATAATTTTTTCTTCCCTCGAGATGGCATTTTGGAACTTTGGGTGGGATGATAAGCAACTCGTCAACGAACTGAGTAGTCATTGCGATCTCGAGTATTGCATTTTCTTCACTTCTTCAGCTCTTCAGTTCCTTTTTGTTTGGTCATGTCGTTCCCTTGCTTTTAAGCCTTCATAGTTGTAAATCAAAACTTCAATATCAGTTTAGAGAACAAAATATGAATTTGAAGACATTAATACTACTAAAACAAAGTCCTACGTGATTCCATATCTCGTACATCATACTACAATAGATAAATCACAGTAAATATCCATGATCTTAGAAACAGTAGGTCTAAAAAACATATGGAGAATCAAGAAACTGGATGAATAATTGGGACCTAGTGGATGAAAGGAATCCACTAATGAAATGTCACATAATCGGTGACAAAATTTATAGAGAAATCCTTGGGTTTCGGGGTTGAAAGTAAAAAAAATATTGTTTCTTGTACATGGGAGGTTTGGTTGGCTTTTCCTCTACCTTTTTCTCCAAGTTTGGATGATTTTTGGCAAGTTTGACTACTTTATTAGGCTTATGTTGCTAAAAACGACGTAGTTTAGGCATTAAACATAGTAGTTTAATGGCCCCAATGCTTACGAAAAATAACTACATGACTCTTACATAAAACTTGATATAGGCCATCCATAGAGGGACATACAGACCACCGTTTGGACCACAAATCGTCCAGTGCAATCGATGTTCAGGTACCCTAATAGAGCTTCATTAAAATGAGCATAATATTTTTTACTCGAAACTGGGATTTTAGCATACATGGGAAAGTATGAAAGAGGATTTAATTACCTTAAATTTGATAGGTGATGGTCCACCTATGTTATTTTTTGCTAAAAGTATGACGGTTCAATGTTGACACAATAATCGATTCCCTTCAATTTGTTGATGAACCTCACCTACGGTCAAACCTATGGTCCATGGGTCTATCCATGGACTATACTTTTCAACCCTCGGTGTGATCATATACCATCAATATTTTTGCCTTAACTGACGGAACCTCACATACTATCTGTGGTTCTACTCAAGGTCTGTGGGTGGTTGAGCTGATACTAGCACCTGTTTTTCTGAAAACTAGGAATTTCTTCATTTTGAGTCCTCAGGTGTTACAGTGCGACTGTTCACATCCTCTGAGAAGTCATATAGTTTGATTCATAGTAACATTATTATCTTATACCCCCGACAAGGTATAAGTTTGGCCCTTGCAACGTGCGACGGGGGGTTGTATCATTGTTAGACTAATAAATGGTTGTTAGTTAGACAAATTTCCTACAAGTAGAGTATATTATTATTTAAAGTGTATTTTTATGTATCACTTATTATATTGATTTAAGAGACAAGAAAGTATTTTGTAAAGCTTTACATTATTTTAATCAATTATTTCTTTACATTAAAGTTTAGTACATTATTATCTATTGCAGTCCTTTCTTTCAGTTATTTCTTATTCAACTATATTACATACTCCTACATTCAATGTACTGATGTCATTCGACCTACATCTTTTATTGATGTAGATATTGGTTCTTAGGATCCTTAACGAGAGTCAGTTGAGATCACTTCTTCTGCTTGCCAACTTTTGAGTAAGACCTTCTTGCTTTTGGAAGACTCCAATTTCAATGAGTTGTTACTAGTAGTTCTCTTGAAGAGTCGGGTCTTATCCCAATACTCATCCTTGTAAAGATTAGAGGTTTCATAGTTAGACAGTATTGAAGGGTTTTTCAATTAAAGATATTTTATTTAAAACTTATGTTTCATATACTCGGTATATTCAACGAAGTTCTGAGATTCAAAAAACTGTTTTTAAACGTTTCTTTCAATTTGATACTTATGTATGCTTGAGTTAGTTTTCTACTTGTAGTCATCAAGAATGAGGGTTCACTTTGGGGGTAGGAATTGTTTTCGAGTGTCGGCCACATCAAAGGTGTAGGTTCGGTTCAGGAAAAACTTTGTAGCAAAGCATAGAGTTTAAGTGTCCTAGGGTTTTTATGGAGTCATTTCAAAAGGATCTTGTTTATTGTTGTTAGGTGCCCACTCTTATAACTAAAGGACTATAGACATTTAATAAATATTTTCCTAAGGCCTATAGACATTTAAGAAATGTTTTCCTTTTTTGATACTCTAAACTGTGCAGTACAACTATGTCACAAGGAATTAATGAATCCAATAACAAAAGATGATAGTAATCCATTTTATAAAATCTCACACACCATATTAAACTTTGATTATTAAATAGTTTTGTTTTTCCAATGCTAGTAATTCTTTCTATGCTTGCATAGGGAACTTAACAGTTTAAGGATAAAGGTAGTATGCTCAATGAATTAGAAGCAAATAACTTCCAGAGTAAATGATTTGTTGTTTATTATTGTCCTAAGATTTTATTTGATACGTGCTTCATTTATATGTTTTTATGGAATTTTTATGCATATAGATGAAAATTGCTCCTCCCATTCATTTTACTTGCTTTATTTTTCTTCTCACGTCCTTAAAAAAACATTAAAATAAGATATTTTGAATATATTTTATTTTGTCTCAGTTGAATGTTTTTTCGATTTCAACTCTTTTGTCTAGTTTGACTTGAGTTGAACAAAATTAATAAGATTTTTGAACCTTGTAATCTTATATTGACGATGTAAAAAATGCATCAAATTATTATTTAATGTTGTGGTTTTAAATATGACACATGAAAAATCAAAAAACCATATCATTGTCATAAAACGAAAAAAGACATAACAGCTCTGTTCCAACAACAACTGTCTAGTATTGACTTTGTGCACTTATTAAAAAACTATCAAATGAAGGGTAATTTTACTTTATTAGCCTTCAAATATAATTATTACAATGTTTTGAAAATTTAATAGAGAAATTGCTATAACTAATAAGAAGAATAAACTAGGAACTACATTAAAATATTAATTCATTGTTTTTATAAAGTGAACAGGTATTGTTGGATATCCCAAAATGTTATAGTTTTAAAAACTATAGTTGGACAATGAGAGTATTGTTTTAATGAACTAAAGAGGAATATAAGACAAGCAAATTTAAAATAATAGAGTAATCACTACAACATTTGAGGTGTAAAGCCACATAAAATCAAAACAATACTTGTAACGTGTTGCCTAAACCTTTTAAGGCTACACTTTTAATTTTTAGTTGTTGACCATGATAGTATTTTCAACACTAATAAAATGTGCTTTTTTATAGTATAGACTACAATATCATGATATAATTTGCCACACCTATTTATATAAATTACTACACTTTCAAAGTGAATTATTTTTATAATTATAAAAACAACACTTACCAAGTATGGCCGTATAGTTTTCACTAAAATATTTTATTTCCTCCAACAAATTTAACTCTCCCTCAAAGTTTTATTTGGCTAGAAAGAAAATTAATAAAGAATAAAAAAACTCTCCAATTCTCTAAAAGATATTCTAGTTGCCCTAGATCTAAATTTTTGAAGGCTTTGTAAGAACAGATTTTCGCCCAAATTAACAGGTATTTGTTGAATCAACAATTAATGCTTTTTTACTAAAAAAATTGAAGAATTATTTCAAAATACTTCTATGATTTTTCACTATCTTTTGAGATACAAAAATTCCAAATCGAAGCTCTTTTACCTCAATATTTGTGATTTTCTCTTTGTTTTTTGGCCTCATACAAAAGTCCCTTACAATTTTGTCGTTGTTCACCAGGGACAGAGCAATGAATCTTATATCCTATAACTTCATCACATCTAAACGGTTTTGTTGGAATAGAGTTTATCAGGTAGAAAGTTCTTCCTTTAAAAGTCCGAATTTGTTGCATCTACATTTATTTACTTGGGGTAGATTTTAATTTTCTTGTGTTGTTGATTTTTGGGGTTCTAGCTTGTAGTAGTATTACACCCATTGAGTGATTCTTTGTTGTGGGCAATAGCCATTAATAAAGCATGAGAATTTCAGTTTTTCCTTAAACTGATAGTAGATTCGGATTTAAAGCATTCATGAGAATATAGGTTATCATGTCATGCTTATTTGTTGTATGTTTTTTCTACTTGGCCTCTACTAGTTTATGAAAATTGAGCTTCTTAAATAGACTAGAAGGAATTCTGGCGTGTAGTAGTATAAAGTCGTGGGCATTTGTTTATAATTTTTATCAAACTTGAATAAACAAGTTTGTGAAGAAAATGTTAAATTATTCCAATTGATTAATCATAGAAACAAATAGCAATTAAAGTTATCCCAAGTGTGTATACTGTATATAGTTTCAAGCTTGAAAGTTTTGCAAGTAAACACATCTTCAAAGTAAATGTGTGCCTCAATTTTAATCTCTATGTAGTCCATGTGATCAAGAACTTTGTGAAGATGAATAAAAAAATTCAACTAGTTTGGAAAGTTTCCTAGGTAATATAGGGTCCCTCGTGAGATATATGTAGCCCCTTGTGCATATAAATTTATCAACAAAATTAAAAAGTGATCTTTATAGAGTCGTCATTAAAGTGTCTATGTTGTATGTGGTAAAATGTTTGCCAGTCTAGAACTCCAATGTTAGAGATGGATATGTGGGTATACAAAGAGTGATAGGATTATCAGTTAGGATATTTAGGATATCCATGAAAAGGAAAGAATGACCTCCATGGTGGACAAGATAAGGGAAATAAGGTTTGGATAATTTGTGCATGTGAAAAGAAGATGCACAAATGACCTAGTTGGGAAATGCACAAATGTCCAAGTTAGGAGATCTTAGAGGTTGATTATTTTAGATAGTAGGAGAGGTAAAGGCAGATCGAAAAAGTATTTGGTTGATGTATTACAAGTCTTGTAAGTATTCATTACATGGATGGATTTCTATGTTGCACTAAGAGCATATAGTATTTAAAGAGATTATGAAATTAAAGAACCAATATAAACGATTATGATGTTTTAGTTACGCAATATAGGAAAAGATTATCATTATGTTTTAGGATTTTTTTTTATCATAGTATGAATGTATGATGTCCATTTTACTAAGGGTATTTATGTATTTTCTTAATTTAGTCAACCCTAGTAGTATATATTTAATAGGATCAGTACTAAGAAGACTTCCTAGAATACTTACAATATTTTTCGCGGTGACTATTCTAGTTTGTGAATTTTATAGGTTTTATATTTTTTCTATATATATTGGATATTTCTTGAATATAATTTGATAAGATTATATATGTCGGAGTTGAATTTGATCTTGTAATAACTTGTTCAAATTAGGAAGTTGTTCTTTAATTACTTCTAAAAAAAAGAATTGTTTTCTTTCTTATTTATCTTTGATAGATATTTTCTTCCTCATTAATTACTTGAAAATATCTAGAATGTCTGAGTGATTTCTAATTTGAAATTTGGGTTCATTTGATATAGTTTGAACTAGTTTTGAGTTAACATTTTTAAACATGATTCGGAAGAAGAAGATGATTTCAGAAATAGGAAGATTCAAAAATTATGAAGTGGATGTATTAAATTCCTATTCTTATCAGTAAAATTTTGAGGAGATTTTGTGGATTTTATGGTGGAATTCCAACTGGATTCTGTCAAATAAATTGGGAAAAAATGTGAGAATCTTGAAGAACAATGCTTAAATTTCAGAAATAACCATATTTTTGTTGTGACTACTTTGTTTTCTATGTTTAACAGTTAGTCTTTTGGTTCGTGTTTTTCTTATTATTCTCCTGCATTTTATAACTAGGTAAATTAGCCGTGCTTCGCACGAGATTGAACTATTTTATTAGGCTTACATATGATCTTTCGGTAATACTTGTATTTTTTATACATAATTAGCAAAAACATTTTATCTAAAGGCAAAATATTTCTCCGAAATCTTTAAGTGTTTTTAAAAAAGTTATTTTTGGTATACAAAAATTATAAGTCATAGACAAATTTTAAGTATAAGAAAGAAGTGTAAGAAAATCTCCCTAGAATTAGTTGATAAGATGCAATAAAAAATTTAAATTCTAAGAAGTCATAAAGAACAACATTAGAAGTTAAAATGAGACAAAAAACGTTGAACAACAACATTCCCAAGTAAAGTGGAACATTACATCCATACAAGATCATAATTAACTAAATTAAAATTAACGGTCTTGGACTCCTTTTTCATGAAACTCAATCAATATTACTTTTATTATTGTATGACATATCAAGTATATGGTAAAAATGACCCAAAAATTGTTATTATCATAAATATTTTTGGTCATTGTCTCAAAATAGTTATTACTATTTATAAAGTTTCATATCAGCGTCCCCAACTTATTTGGATTAAAACATTAGTTACTTGTTTATAGTTACCGATGAAGTTAAAAAATTAATGTTCTTATCAACGAAGCAGTAAGGAATTGAAGTTCACAAGGATAGATACTCAAACCAAATTTTACATATAACATATTAAAATCTCAAAACATACTTTTGTAACCACTTTTTGAACCCACAAATATTCCAAAATCATAATAAAAACGACCTTTATTTTCCTAACAATCAATGTAAGAAAAAGCCATGTTGATTAATATAGTTTTTCAAAAAGATTGTCTTGGGTGTATCTAAGTTTACAATTCAACAAATTTAAACTGAAAAAAAGTAGAAAGAGTGATTACTTCTTATGCAAAAAATAAACATTTATCAAAGAATAAACTTATCACTAAAACAAACATGAGTGATTTAATGATATTTAAGAGCTTGATTATCGTAAAATATGTATTTACAAGGCAGAGTTACTCTATATGTCCCTAATGTTTATACACAACATTAAATCCAATCTCAATTAAGTAATGGCCAGTGTAAAGTAGTAGTAGTACAGGTTGAAGAAAGAATCTTGGGGATGATATTTATTATTGATAAAAATTTTTTTTGTTATAGTGTATTTTGGACATTTGTTAGTTTTACAAAAATCTGATCTCTTATTATGCTGAAAATTGAATGAAGAAAAACTATGACAAATTAGTTAACATGCAATAAACGATGTGGACTAATTGACTCTATACAAATATTCTAGAAATAGTGCAATTGCATACAAAATTTTGGTACCTAAGAAAAACAATCAAAATTATATACTTATTGTGGCACACAAGAGAGCAATCATTTTAGTTCTTTTAACAAACTTCATCATTGCTTCTGTATTAGTTATCAAAGATTTGTTTTTGTGTGCTATCAAATATAGCACAACCCACAAACACTTTTCTAAAAAATATATGAAGACACCCCATAAAAAGAGAAAAAAGAGAAGATAAATTTTCAATCTTCTTCACTAGAATTTTGAAGATAATTAAAAAAAAGTCAGAAAAATAGCAAAAAACAAAAAAGTTAAATTGATACATGAATCACTATGAATTATAATAAATAATTAAGCTTAATGAAAAAGGACAAACAAAACTTTGATAAATGAAATACGCTTTATAAGAAACATGACTCATGTATTTGAATTTGAAAAAAATATACAAATAATAATGACATAAATAAAATATTTTTTTACTTAAGAACCAAATGTAATGAATTCAACCATAAACCATTTCAGCAATGTGATGAGTTGTGCAGTAAGAACTACAAGAGTAGTAATGTCGCATTGCAATTGCAATCAATTTGCTTTGTTTATATACTGTAGAAAGGGAGAAAAGAGAAGATCAATTCTCAACCAACCTTGCTGGCACTTCAACAGAGTTAAAGAAAGGTGACCAAAATAGGAAAAAGAAATTACCATAGTTAGATGAATCACTATGAATTATATTAAAGATTAAGCTCCATGAAAACATCCTAGAATGAAACAAACTTCATAAAAACACAATTAATGTATTTGATTTTACTAGCTATAGTTGAAAAAAAAACGCTACAAAGTAAAGTGGCAAGAATATTCACATTATAGACCACATAGGAAAGTTGAACAAATATTATTGGCTTTATTGAACGGTCATAAACTCTTTGAAAAGTTACAACATTCAGAAAGGTACAACCTTTTCTATAAAAATTATTATTATTCAAAAAGATCGCAACTCTCATAAAAGTACCAACTTTTCAAAAAAGTCATAATTTTAAAAAATCACAAATTTCATAAGTCACAACTTTCGTAAAGTAACCAATTTTTCTCCTGAAAAAGGGATAATATCAATTACCCCCCAGTCTATACCCCCACATTCCTACGACACCTTATCTTTGATGAGGTACTTATTACCCCGCCAACTGTTTTTTTAACAGTATGGTACCCCTGCATTGTACGTTGGCATATTAATATTGCAAGTCGATTTATTTGTGGAACCGCGCCGGGACCAGGTTTCAGCTTTCGATAAAGGAAACATTTTACACTTCCAAGGTTGAAAAGATGGCGTTTACTGCTTTTACAAAATTAATTTACCAAAAAGTAGTGGAAGTAGAAAGAGGGAAGTGTTGCATTTGTGGACGGGATAGATTTCAAAGGTTAGAATTAGAGCTTCCAGATTGTGATTTGACCAAGACGTCTGATTTGTAGTAAGATTCCATGCTTGCATCGCACTTTCAGCGTTAAACATTGAATCGTTCTCATCCATACACAACTTATTCAACTCGGATTTTGTCATAACCCTAACGTTAAAATTGTCAAAAAAATAAGAATTAATATCGACATAAAAGATGTAAAGACTATATTAAATTTTACTTTACCTTTGCAAATCAAGGAGCTATAACTGATGATAAGTGGTCTGGAGCTTCTTAAAATGAAGAACATGAACATGGATTTTTTGAAAAGAGGAAAGAAGATGCTTTTGAGAGAAACAATAAAATTTATTTTTTGATATTTTTTCAAAATTGTTGACACGTGGATAACTTTTAGTGGTCATTGTTAGCCAAAATCTGGCACTCACCGCCTACTGTGTGAAATATGATTATGCCACGTAGGCAAGCAAGGGGGTATAAATTACTTAAAAAAAGTTGAGGGGTAATAGGATCCTCATCAAGGATAAGGTGTGTCGTAGGGATTTTGGGTATAGGCTAGGGGGGTAATTGAGTATTATCCTCCTGAAAAATGAAGGCTAGTTTTGGAAATTAATAAATTTAAAAGGAAATTTTGATTTCTTATGGCGCCAGAGAGGAGGGCCTAAGGTTCTCTTTTGTGAGTGACATAAATTCCATTCCATTCTGAACAAATATTCGTAAGCTTACATTTACCTTATTTGAGATTGTAGAACTATGAAGACACTAAGGAATACCCTTTAGTGATGAAATCATTTGAGACTGGGTCTTAAGCCTGTGACTTTGAGTGTATACTCCAGTGCAAATAAAAAGGAGTGCAACAATTTGAGTGATACATGTGAGAAAGTGACTTGTGAGGTTTATTATTTTTACTAACAACTTTTTGGTGTTAATTATGTCATACACTGTTCAACTTCTTATAGAGATTATTATGAAGAATTCTATAATAATTATAGTAGTGCTTTTACAAGAAAGAGAAAGCATGAACCTAATGAAAAATTGATTAAATTTGAAGCTAATTTTGAGGGATACAAGTTTAGTTGCACTTTTGTTGAACCTTAGGTGTAGATAAATCGTGTTATACCCACTTTGTGGATCTATGTTTGGTTCAGTTAATGGAGATACCTTGTAATATAAAATTGAGAACACTATAAAATAGAAGAATCCTAAATCGAGAAAGAACGAGAAAATCATACATTTTGGGAGGACAAGTTTGGGTGGTAGAAGGTAATAACCAATCAAAAAACGGAATTCCTACTAATGTGCACTATATATGTGTATCTGGTCATTTCTCTCGAACTCATAGGGTTTTAAATTTTGATACATTTGAGTGGCAACCCTAATCTCTTCTTTGATGTTTTGGAGAAGTCTTCCAAGTATCAATGAGGGCTTCTCCAACACTTTGAAGCATAGAGAAGGACTGTCTAGAAAATGTAACCAAATTGAAAACCCTATGAGTGCAAGAAAAACCACCAGATTCATATATATAGTTAACATTTGTAGAAATTTTGGGTTCTAGATTGGTTGGGAATATCTAACTACTCAAATTTATCCTCGGAAATATTTATGATGTCCATCTCTTCGAGGTGTATGGGACTCTTCTGTTTTACAGTGATCTCCTATTTGTAAAAGGTTAATTCAACAAGTTAAGTAGAGTCTTTGAAACATTAGTGATGTCAAGCTAAAAGTTGAAGTGAAGAGTCATTCCAATGAGTCAAATGGAATCCTCGGAGACTATTGCACTCCAATGAAATAAGAGAGAACATAAAGAGAGCAATAAGGGAGTGAATAGTTAAAACTCTCAGGGTACTAAAAAGAAGAGGATATTTTAAAGAAATTACGGAGTGGCTATAAGAAACAACAAAAGATAATTGAAAAATCTGAATGAATTTTCACAAGAAGAAACGAAGACAAGTGAGTAAAGTAAGAGGAAACAAGAAGTTTTCTTGTTCTAAGACTAACCTTTTAAATGATTTGTTTTTCACAGAAGCAACCAGCTGAAAAAAGAGCAACCCTCTAATGAGAGAATAGAACTTTCAATCCTTAAGGAGACGAAGATGAGTGGAAGGGCAGGGAGGAATACCTATAGCAAAACAGTCCCGAGAGAAGAACTTGGATTTGATTGGAAATCCACATTTACAATTTTATAAGAGTTGCATTAATGTTTCTGCAATGAAATACTTTGTTTGTATGCTACTAATGGACTAACTATCCAATAATTTAATTCATTGGACACTTCCCGAAACTTCATCAATCATTTATCACGAAGGAAAGGCAATCCATGCTTCATTGCCACATCTTTGATTTTCATGTTTTCTCTCCTAGTGTAGTCTAACGTAATTTTAATTCTTCATTCAATTTTTTCTTCTAAGCAACAACCTTAAAGTCATCCTCTAGAACCTGCAATCCCAAAAAAAAAAAGGTATTGTAATCATATAAACGAGATATATACCTATCAATAGAAAATTACAAGTCAAACTCATATTTGTTGATATCAGTCCCATGAAACATTTATTTCCACTGCTCTCTATATAGGTTGGGCACTTTCAATGTGTTTATTTACAGATACTCATTTGAAAAGTGATGTTTCCATTACTTTTGCTTTCTCATATTAATTTTTTTTTTATCTGCATTCTTGAGTGAGGAATTAATTAAAATTGATTTTTACGCACAAAGGTTGGCGCATATTGATTTCAATATTATATCTGTTAATAAATTATATTGATTAGCTATTAATTGAACAACTATATGCACAATGATATTATTCCAGAATCATACTGCTTATATGAATGATAGATAACTAATAACGTTTATGCTAGAGCATATAAAATTATTGAATTCAATAATTACCCCTTGAAGTGTGAGAAAATACTTAAAAGAAAATCCACAATTGAAATAGACATTAAAGGGAATCCACAAAATAGGTAACAACTTTGACGTCTTCTACAAAGATTGTTAGTTCACAACCAAACTATCTCAACACTTGAGTGGACAAGTATTGAATAGAAAACTGATTACTTTCCTGGGTTAGAAGAACCATTATTTATAGATACCCCACACATTTCATGAAAATAAGAAAACACACATTATTTTGTACGTCTTTTTGTAGAAAATTAGATTCTGAGTTCTTCTGAGTTCTAGTTAAATACATACACTCTATGAACCACAATATTATTTACCACAACTTCCTATTACAAAAATAATTTTAAAATATTTACTTTTTATTGTTCTTACCATAATGTATTGTAATTCATTACACTAGAAATTTGTAATTGCACTCCTCTTTTTATATTTCTAATTTTTTATCAAACACTTATGTGATTCCCCACGTTAAAGTTACAAATAGTAATCAATAAATTAAATTACTAACGATTAATTCAATGATCAATTTCCTTGATAACACATTTTTCTTCTTTCATATATCATTCAAAAATCTACTTGCAAGGTTTGACACGATGAAAACGTATAAGTTTCTCAAAAAATACATATTATAAATCTCTATATGGGGACATGGATTTAGTCAATTAACTTATTTCACAAATATATATTATGTTAATCCAATATATCAGGCATAGTGAACCATCACAAAATGTCACCTTTTAATAAATAAAAATTATATTTAATATATACATATCATAATAGTTTTATCTAATCATAATATTTAGTTTACACAAAATCAGTTTGTCGGTCTATTTTTTAGGATTAGTGGATTTTTGTTTTACTTAGTCAATGAAATTTTCTTCCTATTATAGTGGACCATGCCAACTACTTTTCCGTGTTTTCAATTATTTGTGTGTTGCTTTATTTTAGGTTTTGTAGTTCATTGTAAGCCTATAAAATGACAATTGGAGTTTTTTGATTGCTGAAGCAAGAAAGTTTTGCAGTAAAAATATGTCTCTCAAACTCTTTCATTTATTTTTTCCCTTTTCTCATTCAAGAAATTTGGTATCAACACCAATTTTAAGAATTAGAAGAGAATAAAAGTTTAGCCCCACAAATACAAAACAAGATAAACAATGTCAGCAAATTCGGATGAGTTAAAATTTTTTGAGTCTTAAGATGAAGACTCTCTTCAAGTGTCAGGAGCTTTGGGACTTGGTGGAGAGTGGATTTGACGATCCGGATGGAGGTCATGTACCATGACTACAAGAGAATCGCAAGAAAGACTAGAAGGCAATGTTCCTGATTCAACAAGCCTTTCGTGATGCTATCTTTTCCCGAATTTCAACAGCAGAGTCTTCCCACGAAGCTTGGGAAATCATGTATCAAGAGTATATGGGATATAAAAAGGTAATCGCTGTATAATTGCAAACATTGCATCATTATTTTGAAACTTTATTCATGAAAAGTAATGAATTTGTTCAAGACGATATGCCTAGAGTTTCTTCAATTGTCAACCTCATGAAGTCATATGGGGAAAATATTAGTGATGAACTTGTTGTGGCAAAGGTGTTGGGATCTTTAACAAAAAAATTTGAGCATGTGGTTGGTGCTATTGAAGAAACCAAAGATTTATTTGATTATTTATTTGATGAATTAATGGGTTCTTTATTAGCTCATAAATATAGGATAAACAAGTCTCATGAAAAAGTTGAAGAAAAGTATTACATGTGAAATAGGAGTCATCTTTCTCCAAACAAAAACCCTCACATTTTTCTGGTAGAGGTAGAAGAAGAGGAGGATTTTATGGTTGAGGTCGAGGCCGTAGTAGAGGCATAAATAAAATTGAATGACACTTGTAAGACCTTGAGTGACTTTCAGTGCCAGTATTCCAAGAAGATCGGTCATACTGAAACATATTGTTTGACTAAGCAAAAGGACGAAAAGAATCAAGAAAATTTTAGTGAGAACGTTGAGAATGGAAGTAATATTTTCATGGATCATTTTAATCCGCATAACATTATGATATGTTGTCTACGCAGTGGTGCTCGCATCGTAGGATTGAACATAAGTCGTTATTTGAGCGTCGATGAATCTCAAGAGAGTGACGTTCGACTTTGTGATGACAAACAAGTTCAAGTTGAAGGCAAAGGAACTATAGCCACCAAAAATATGCAGGGTAATGTAAAACACCATTGTCATGTGCAACTAGTTCTTTGTTTGGCATATAATTTGCTGTGTGTTGGACAAAATGTAACGACCTGAGAATATACCCTAGAAGTTATGGCACGCTCAAGTTGGTACACGGCGTCGTCGACCTCTCAGAGGTCTAAGACAAGCCTCTTTGCATTCTTTCCTTGCATAGACATATAAACTTAGCTGAAATTTTAAATATATATATATATATACATAATATCATAAGTACATAATTAGATTCTATGTCTCTTTGCCATCTTAAGACACAATTTAAGATAATATAAGAGGAACACGACTCTTAAAAACATAAAATATGAGTCTTATCTATTATATTAACTTAAAGAAACATCTTGACATAGGAAACCCATGAATCATAAGGTTTCCTTTACTTGAACTTGGGAGATCTATCAAAGGTCTTCATTTAGGAAACATCCTCTAGCCGTCAACACCTACACTTTGTGTAAAATGATGTAGAAGAATGGTATTAGTACAAGAATGCACTAAGTATGACAACCATGCAAAAACATACATTTAAAGAGAATTTCATTTGAAACCATGAAATATGTCTTTTTAGTAAACTTCATGAACATTGGCACATATAAGCACAATAAAGTTCGATTATACAAAAAAGAGGACATGGCTGACTATATAATAACAAATAAAGTCATGGTATCATAACTTTGGCAGCATATTCAATACATACAATACATTACTTCTATTTTTATCGTTATTTTTTCCTTGAGTAACCCTCAATGTACTTAGTATAATGTATAACCTTAAGGTCACATAAGATAGTCTATCATAGATATGCTTCATAAGGACAATCACATATATTTCAAAGCTCATAAACATAATCTTCACATGAAAACCATCCCTAAGAAAACCACCAAGTGACACTAGTGCAATGTGTTGGTAGCATCACCCATAATACTAGTTCCAACAAGTGTACCTAAGAACTCACCCTAGACTAGGCATAATATACTTAACAAGCCATAACACAGTCACTTATATCTAGTCATAAGGCACATTCACTGACTGCATTATATCAGACTTTTCCTTTTACTAACAATAGTCATAATCATTTAGTCATATAATAAGTTTAAACTGTGCCTCACAACATCCGCCGAAGTTTTTGGGCAAGGCCCACAGTGTATCATCATACTCCTTGCACGCTATTCCAATGTTCTGTTAATCATCTAAGCAATTCCATTTGGTGCCATTGCCGTACCAGGAACTTTTCTCATCAAATTGATTCCTCTGCGCACAAAATGCCTTGATCTTGATTGTATATATCTCCATTGTCGGATAGGCATTTGACTTTCAAACCGGTGAGTCTCCAACTTCAGCTTTCCTTTCTTGAAGTTTCCAAACAACATCTGACTTAGCTTCAAGTAAGTAGTAAACCCATACCTTCCTGCTGAATCATCACAATGAGGTGGTAACATATAATCTGGAATCCTCCAAGTGAATGATACTGGTGATGAGTCCCAAAAATTGTATTGACATTTCCAACCGCCAATGTCTTTGCTCTCTTCTAGGAGTCTTGTGAAGCTTACTCTTTCTGTTGCCGATAAAAACAGCTCTCGCAAAGACCAATATCAACAGACTTCAGACCCTCTAATGCGACTTTTGCAACCAGCATCTTCATTCCTTGTAATCATTGCCAGTCTGTTTGACCACAGGACATGAACCCGGAAGCACCACTTCAGCAACATCGGCCATGTTTATACCACATTGCCAGAGGGTGTAAACAACTTGGTTCCAGATTTGGTGCCACGGGACTTCCTACCATAGCACCTTTCAAGATCTTCCACGACCTTTCCCAAAAACTATGCTGAATTATCCCGTGCTATCCAACTTGACAACAGAGATCAGATATTTCTCTTGATCCAGGAATCTATATTACATCCTCCAATGTCAACTGGTTTCCCAAGGTGCGTGCTTCTATGCAAACATCCCCATTTCTTAATCATTAAGGCTTTATTGTCAGCAAAGAGATATTTTCAAAATTGCCAGATTTGAATTTTGGAACAACTCCTTGATGGAGGACGATATGAAAAAAGTATGCACCAGAATCCAACATCCATATTCAAACGGGTTGTTCACAACTAAGGATTAGAGACATCTCTCCAATGGCCGTATGTGAAAATTAATCATGATCCCCCCCATTGTTCATCTCCAAATTTCTGATTCTGTTTTGCTTTGGCTTTGTTACAAGTTTCGCAGAAGGCCCTTTTTCTACCATAGTTCCAAACAAGTCACGTTTGATTCTGTTAGGGATTTTCTCGATTCTTGATTTTGATTTGCCATTCCTTGATTTTTGGCCTTTGTTCTTACTTCTCACTTCGATCAAACGCTGAGAGTAATGCTGATGAAATCTCCTCATTCTCGTGCGAATACTTTCGCTAAGGAATACATGCACGAAATTTCATCAAAACTCAGTTTCTCAGAAAACACAGGAACTGATAATCGCTTAGCAACAACAGTATCCCAAGGAATCGGGCAGAGGAGAAATCAAAATCAAACGCCTTAATTTCATCTTCGAAATTAATATCAATAGAATGAGTGACTAAACAATCATCCTTATGAACTCTATATGATCAGAAACGGATCCATCTCAATATCTGTAAATTGCACAATCTACGCATCAAATATACCATGTTCATCGCCGATGAGTTTTTCATACAGGGTTGACCAGTTCTCAACAGATCGACGGAGTCTCCCTTCACGATGTGAAACGCCACATTCTTGACAAAGCAACCTGATCAACCCTAGAGCCTGGCGGATCTTGAGTTTCACTTCTCCTCCGCATGGAGTTCGGCTCACCCGCGTCAACGATTCGTGAAGATTATGGTACAGATATCTTCGATCTGATCTTCGAAAACTGAATCGAATCCATCCAAAACTTCTCACTTCCAAGCTTTGAACGATCATATTAAAAGATCGTGTTGAAATCTCCTTATCTCTGATACTAGTTGTTGGGATTCTAATCACGCACAAACACAGCATGAAATGAGAAACAAGAACTTTCAAGAGAGGAAGAAATGAGAGATCTCGAGAGAGAAAGAGAAAACCCTAATATTCATGGTCAAACCAGTGAGTAAACTTCACACGGGCGGTGAGGTATATTTTATTAATAAATCAGGAGTATTTTTGGTTAGAGAGAAATAGATAGGAAAAACCCTAAAATAGAGAATAACTAGGAAACCTAAACTAGAGAAAAATAGGAAAACTTAAAATAGAGAATAAATAGGAAACCTAATATTAAGCAGGATCCACTCCTAACAATTCTCCCACTTGGAGGACTAACTCAGTCATCCAAAAAAATACATTCTAAAAAAAATCTCTTCATCATCAAACATCTTACAGACAGCACATCTGTAGCAACAAATCCAGAAGACCAAGCGAGGTTTTACAGAACCTCAGTTTCCAAGAATCAAACATTTCGTCAACATGTTATGCCGGGTTCTTTTCACCCTCTCATCTTCTCCAAGCCCACATAATCCCATCCTCCACTGCCCTGCGAGTGAAATGTATCGCCTGATGTTCTTTGTATTCGAATGATAGACTGGAATTTTTCACCACTGTATATGGCACGCTTGCTAATCTGAGTAATGAATCTTCTCGCTCTGCTTCTTGGCCCAATCTCCTCAAGATAATTGGCCAGACATATCATTCTTTCCCGCTTCAGCTATTGCCACATACTCCAGCTCAGTAGATGAAGAGAAACAAACTTATGAAGCTGAAAGCAACCACTCCTGTTACCCTATGTGTAAATGTGACCCAGATGTACTCTTGCTCGAGCCAAAACATCCCCACCAAGATCAGCATCCACAGACCATGTGTAGAGTCACGTGCTTTGCCAAAACAAATGAAGTACTGGAATTGTACACTCTCAGATATATCAAGAAGCCACTTCACAGCGCCAATGGCTTTCCAAGGGTGTCCATGTACATGCTAAACTACTCCACTGGGAGGGTACATCAGGTCTAGGCAGACATAGAATCACCAAACTAACAAAATGCTGAGCATATGGAACAAGTGCCATGTGTGATCACTGTCATCGGCAGTCTTGGAGACTGACTCCTGTGACAATTTATAAGTGATTTGCCCAATGGAGTAGTAGTCCGGGTTTAGAATCAGTAAACCTGATTCTGCTCAACACCTTCTCAAGTACAACTACTGAGATAGATTTAAGTGCCAGCAGATCTATCCCGAGGAAATCTTCATCCCCAAAATCTATTTGTTGGACCCAAATATTTCATCTCAACGCTGACAGACAACCTTGTTACAGATTGTTAATTCCCTCCTACTAGATCTCAATCCACATATCATCCACATATATAGAGTAGAAAGACATATGAATAAGGTATTATTGAAGTAACAACAAGGATCTTTTTCAGCTTTGGAGTTGTAGAATCAATCTTGGTATGAAGGAGTCAAACTTCTTGATACACACTGCCTGGTTCTTGCTTTAGTCCATAAAAGCTCATGGTGAGCTTGCAACACCATGTGTCCTTGCTGGAACCACAAATCCTTCCGGTTGATGCATATAGATCGCTTTGTCCAGATCTCCATGTAAAAAATGCTTATTTTTACATCCATTGCTCTAGAGCACAATTTCATGATTGCAACAATACTCAAGAATTCGCATAGGAGGTTAACTTCAAAACAGGGAGAGAAATATTTCAGCATAATCAATCACCTTTCCTTTGTGAAAATCCTTTAACCAATAAACGAGCCTTGAACCTGCTTTTGCCTATTGCGGTTCAGTCTTGGATCTGAACACCCACTTGTCAGCAACCGCTCTATTCCCTGAAGTAAATCAGTCAAACACCCATGTGCATTCTTCTCAAGTGACCTCATTATAACATGGCTTGCTCCCAACTTGATCGCATCCTCCACCTGTAGGGCCCATCAAAAGACTCTGTTTCACTCATCAGTCAGAATAGATAGTGTAATGAAGGTGAATACCTATTGGTGCCCTGATGGATCTGGATGATCTCCATTAGCACCTGCTCAGGTGTAACTTGCTCCATTCAGATCTTCAGTAGGAGTTGGTTGACGTATCTGACTTCGACATCTCTGGGGTACTCATTCTCCAAACTCAACCTCAACTCCCACTTGCTTGTAATCTCCTAGAACCTTCTTTCCCACGACGCTCATTGTACAGACAGACTCAGCAAAGGTCACGTCACCAATGTCTCAGGATCTTTCTGTTCTTGTCATACAAAACCTGTAACCAAAAAATAAGAACCCAATCTATGAAGTAAACTTTCGACAGCATTGGCATCAAAGCTTGTATTATTTTCTGGATCAACATGAAAAGAAGCAGTGCAACCAAAAGTCCTCAAGTGTGAGTACTTTTTGAGTCTTTTCTGTCTTACACCTCCTCGGAATCTTAACCTAAAGGAACTGATGGTCCCTGTGATCAAGATGCAGCGTGCTCACAACTACGCCCACAAAGTGTTTTGGGCAGCCCACGGTGGATCACTCAATCTCCTTGCATGCTCATTCAATGTTTGTTTCATCCTCTCAAGCAATTCCCATTTGGCCTTGCCTTACAGGAATGTCTCATCATCTGATCCCTAGCTGCACCCAAACTGCCTTGGAACTTGATTTGTCATACTCTCCTCCCACTGTCAGACCCTTAGGAATTTGACTTTCAAACTGTCTGATTCTCAAACTTCAGTTTCCACTTGCTTGAAAGTTTCAAACACATCGGTGACTTAGATTTCAGAATAAACCCATACCTTCGCTGAAATATCATGAAGGTTACATAGAATCTGGATCCTCCAAGTGATGATACTGGAGATGGGCCCCAAACATCTGTATGGACATTTCCAACAGACTTTCGTTGCGCTCTAGGAGTCTTTGTGCAAGCTACTCTTTTCTGTTTGCCCCAATTTTAACACAAATATCGCAAAGACCAATATCCCAATAGACTTTCGAACCCTCTAATGTGGCTCCTTTGCACCCAGCATTTCATCCTGGAGTAGTATCATGTGGTCAAGTCTGTTTGCCACAGACATTGAACGGAAGACACCTTCAGGAACAGCGGCCATGTTTATACACCCTGTGCCAGTGGTGTACACGGGTCCCATATTTGCGCGCCACGGGATACTTACAATAGCACCCTTTCACGATCTTCCCGAACCTTTCCAAACTCTGCTGCATATACCCGATGCTATCCAACTAACCATAGAGATTATATTTTCTTGCTCGCAAGCATATACTGACATCCCCCAATGTTCCACGGTTTCCCCAAGGTGCGTCTTTATGCAAACATCCCCCTCCTTAACTTCAATCTCTAAGGCGTTATGCAGCAAGAAATAACTTTTCAAAAAATTTCCAGAGTTTGAATTTGGAACAAACTCCTTCTTGGAGACGAACGGCAAGATGCACCAGAATTCCAAAATCATGATTCAACGGCAAGTTCACACTAAGGATTAGAGCATCCCAATAGTCCTCTGCTGAATTGACAGAATCATTATCATCTCCATTTCTGATTCTGTCTTTTTGGATTTTTGTACAGTTCGTTCGAAAGTGCCCTTTTTCTCCACACAGTTCCAAAAAATCACGTTTGAGTTGTTCAGGGATTTTCCTCGATTCTTTATTTTGATCGACCATGTTGATTTGGGATTTCGTCTACTTCTCTCCTACGATCATACGTGAGAGCATGCCCGAGGAATCCCCAACTCTGTCGTGTGCGAATACTTGCGCTAAGAAAAACATCCGAATTTCTCAAACTCGTTCTCAGATCCACGGGGAAGGCTAACACAGCACACAACGGTGACCCAAGACTCGGGCAGAGATGACATCAAAATCAACGCACCTATTTTCATCTTCGAAATTAATATCCACAGAATGGAGTTGACTCACAATATATTGAAATCGTTTATCTTGATTAGAAACAGATCCATTCTCAGGACATCTGTAAAAATTGAACATCTAACGAATCAATATTACCTTGTTCATAGCCGATGGTTTTTTATACATGTTGATAGTGCCATCAACAGGACAGGACCCGTAGTATTATCCTAAACGAGGTTGATATGCCCGTTCTTGAACAAAGTCACCGGATCAAACCCTAAGCCTGGCCATCCTTGAGTTTCCCATTCTCATCCGTCATGGATCAGGTTCACCCCGGTCAACGGTTCGTGAAGATCTTTCTGGTAAAAGATAATCTTCGATTACATCTTACAGAAACTGTGAAATTGGATCATCAAACTTCTCGATTAAACTTGTGACCTATCCTCTTCAGTGATCGTGGTGAATTTCTTGAGCTCTGATACAGTGTTGGGATTGACTTCACGCACAACAACTAGATGAATGAAGAACCAAGAAACTTTCAAGAGGAAGAGATGATGAGATCAATTGAGAGAAACAGAAAACCCAATATTATGGTAAAAACCCCGGAGTAAAACTTTCCCACGGCGGTGAGGTATTTAATTCATAAATCAGAGTATTTTTGGGTAGAGAAAAAATAGGAACAACATAAAATAGAGAATAATAGGAAAGCCTAAAATAGAGAATAAATAGGAAAACCTAAAATAGAAAATAAATAGGAAAACCTAAAATTAATCAGGCTCCACCACCTAACATAAACTACCCTCACAACTCCTTCACAAGCTTACTTGTGCAATGTACACATAGAGTCTCATACACCCACATATACTAAGTAAACTCATTTAGAAGCCATAAGAGAAATTCACAGACATACACATAATTCATGTCTTTTACATAGCAAAGTTACTTAACAATGCATTCATACAATGCATATATACACAACATAAGTTTTACTTTCATAGAAGTACTAGTCTTATCCTTTCTTGAAGTTCACTTGTGGAATGCATGGGTAGGGTCCACAGTCCTACCTATACTAAGTAACCTCCTCAAAAAGTTATGAGTAGAGTCGATAATCTTATCTTAGTTTATTTCTTACTTTTGGAGACAAAGCCATCACTGACATACACTATGTGAGCTACATGGGATCGGTGTTTTCCTCCCATGCCGAAAAGAGAGGTTTTACACTTCCCTAAGATGTAACAAAACATATTAAAAATAAAAGTGGCATCCACAAGCTATAACCTACGGGGCACGTAGTTATGGAACATGGAGATTGCTTCTAGAAACCTTGACTTACTAGCGTGGAAGTTTCCATCTCATGAGACAACATCTAGGTTGGGAACCCGGACTTACTAAACGTGAAGTTTATCTTGTGGCAAGTCAGACTTAATAATGTGAAGCCCCCACTCTCATTAGTCATGTTCACTCAGTGCTAGGCTCGAACTCCCGTTGTAAATATGTTTAATACTTTATTCATTAGTTGATAAAAAAGGCTTTAGGAGCTTGCTTCTTCATACATCATATAGCTCAAAGGATCTAAGATTGAGATGAGAATGTACTTCATTCATTGACCTCTACTTCATTTGAGAATGTCTTCACATAGTCATATAATAACATCAGTGTGTTTGTTCCAATGTTGAGACCTACCTTCACATCACACCTCTAATAATAAATGGTCTAACTTCATTAATAATATGCTTCCACATTATAGAATAGGTAATGATGCCTAAGAGAACTATCCTTCCTTGGTCACCTGAATTTTTTCCATTGCATAGTCATGCAGAAGTTGTGTGACATTAGCCAACATGACATATCACACAAAACCATAACATGGTATGGAGGAAAGCCACCCTCTAAAGAGATCACAAACCTGTTAAACATTCATAAATATCTAGTCATATATATATAGAGTATTTAAGGGCTATTAGACTACAACCACTCACATTACATCATGGAGGCAGATATATACAACATTAGAATAGAAGACTCCTAGCATATTTGGATCACACATTCTTATAGGGTTCTTATAGGTTGGGGTTATACTATAAGAGTATTCATCTTAATTAGCCATCTAGACCACCCTTTATCCTAACATGATCATCACATATACACAACATCATCCGCACACCTAGATAAGGCAACTACTATAGAAGACTATTCATATACTTCACATATCATCAATTCACTTAGAACATGATACTAAAATCAAGGCTACATCCTTCAACTTCCTAAACATGATATCATCATCTCAATTCATCTTGCATATAAAGCCTTCAATGCATATGCATAACATATAAGCATATAAAAGAAGGTAAACACCGCCATCATAAGTGGACCATAAAAATCATCACAATTCAATATACATTCTAAGCTAAATAGAGGAAATTAGGCCCACTTACCAAATCTCCAAATTAATGATCACCCTTGACCAATTCCCAACAATTCATAATCAATTGATATAAAGGAGTATAGAACTAAGCAATTCATGATAATCTAAACATAATCTAATCATCATATCATCATGATAACAAGACCGACATTATAGTGTCCACGCTTTGCCTCAAACTCAAAATACCTAAAACTCAAGGTTATTTATTAGCAATTGAGACAAAACAAGAAATTAAGGAAATTATTTCTATAAAAATATAGCCCTAAATGAGTTCAATTTGGGACTAATCATTGGATAAATGACTTGTTCGGCGAAGCCTAACTTCTTTCACCCAATGGAATTTCGGTCCCAAAATTGGGCAACTATGAATTGAAATTTAAACTGAACATTTATTATCATTGAATTTTGAGAATATTCGGTAGAGTTTTATCTTATTTTTGAGTTCCAGTAGACTTTGAAGATCTTGCGGCTCAAACATGAAATTTTAAAGTGGAAATTTTTTATTTAATTATTTTTGAACATTCTAAAGGCTTGGAAACAATTACCAGTTGGTGGCTAATCGAGGTTGTAAGTTTTTTAACCATTTCATGATGTTTAGCATAAATCCCAATTCTTGGGATGTGGTCATGTAATTATTTACTTTATTTACTTATAGGTACTGTTGTTTAATTATTATTTTACTATTTTAATGTGGGTTTGATCATCATTTGTATATTACTCTGTGAATTGTAGTTTCAAATACAAATTTAGCTTAGAGTTCTTTGCTTGTTTGACAGGGGGACTTTGGAACCAAATATTTTTATTAATAATTGTAGTTATTGGGATGATGTGGGGTCAACTCGAGAGAGTGAATACTAAATTCAATTATACCTATCTTGCTCGAAAGAGTGGATATATTATGGTTGTCGGTTTTTATCTTGTTAAGCTTGTCGATGTTTGAGAGAAATCACTTGAATCATCATAGTTGTTCCAGAGAAAGGTATTACACTTTATAACCTAGCCTACCCATACACTTATAACCTAGCCTACCCATAATATTTCACCAAATTATTGTTAAATGCCGATTATCCATATTGCATAATTATGTTGTAATTAATTAAATCTTGAGAATTCCTTTTATATTATTATTTCCTTTGTGTTTGATTGTTTTGTAGCTGATATATGATAATCCAAACCCCTATCTTAAATTTGTTGTCATCTTCTTAGACTTGCCACACTGTACTTTTATAAATTTCATTTCCTACAAAAGAAATAGACCAATTTATCTTCCACAACTGAATTAGAACACGTACCTCTCCCTGTGGGTTTGACCCCAACTGTTCATTGGGATTTATACTAGTTAAGTATCGTTTACATTTAGAATTGGATGAGATGTACTTGAAATGATAATAATTACGACAAACCTTTTCAATGTGGGAGACAGTGGGGGTCATGTTATAGGTTATATGGTCTCTATGTAGGTTAAGGAGAATTCCTAAAATAATAATTAACTAAGGTTACTTCAAGAAGTATCTCATGTGTTTTCAAAGGTTCCAAATGATGTTAGCTCGAATTAACTCATGATTTAGCTTGGTTAATTGCATGTCGTAAAATGTCCGCTTTTCGCATGATTTTAATATTTCATGCATATCTATCATAGCTGGTACATTATTTTGAACCAACACAACTTGATCGATTGCACTTCAATTTTGTCAGCTTTGTGGCTAGTGGTTGATTACAAGGTTCTCGAACTCTTGTGAGTCCTCATGCTTCGAGGATGGTATTTCATTTTTTTAAGTTTCTTACTTATATATCCAGTTTTGGACATGATTTATGGAGTAGACTCAATTTCATTTGGTTGTATTAGTTTGCTATTGAGACCTGTTCAGGAGTCACCCTTTTCTTTTTTTATAAAGAATTAAAACGTAAACTATTGTTTATTCCTTGTATTATTTCTTTATGTATGTTGCCTAAGTAGCTGTTATGGGTTTCTGGGTCATATACCGTATGTTACATCTAGCACTAACCTGGGTCGTAACATGTATATGATGTATGGGTTACGCCCCAATCATTCTTTGATGAAATAAATGACTTTGAGACTATGTTAGACTTTCTCGACTTATTTACAAACTTTTAATATAAGACATTCCTTTGAACTCTTTCAAATATATTATCTTGTATAATGTTTAAGTGACTTTTATAGGGCTTACTTGAGCCCTTTACACCATGTCACATCTAGGGTGTACTTTCGGTGGTGACATCGAGCCAAATTGACCATACAATAATCCTCACCCCCATTACAAGTCTAAAAGACCCTTAAAATCTTGAATGAACTAGGTTGTGTGATGATTGGAAAAATGATAGGCAAACATATTTGTATGAAGCTTGCGTGTATTTCTCTTTTAAGATAGTGTGAGTTGCATCTATTTCTTTATTTATTAGTTGACTATCTTTGTTATTGAATTAAATTGTTCTTGATGTGAGGGCACTTGAATGCATATATTGAAACATTGTCTTGCATTAGAAAACAAACTAAAGTGAACTTCAGATAGTGTTGAAACCGGATAGTCATTATTCCAAAAAAGATTTTATCATGATTTATTGTAGCATGTTGTTGAGAGTAGTCTTGTAATTGCACTAGGATGTTATACCTCAAATACTATTGTAGACATCCATATCTTGATACAATGATGGAGACTCCAAACTCGAACTGATTTTCTAAGGAGAATATAATGATGAATAGACACCTGAAGAATACTGAGGTTTCTTCATTACTTGATTCACTAGTATTCTAAATGGGTTCTCTAATGAAATTTTAGCTTAATACTTTCACATGAACAAATGTCCGAGAAAAGGATATACACAAGTTCGTACTCGAAGCGATTTTCGCATTGAATAAATATTTTGTTTTTTATGACTCGATCAACTCTTGAGAAAAATATTTGTTAAAAAATTTAAATGAATTCATTAGTTTTTATAATAAATTTGACCTATAATAAAATCATTGACTTCTTTTTGATGAGTTTAGTTTAGATAAAAGGTCAGTTTTGCTGCACATAGACGGACCAAATTATTTACTTGGATAGGACCTATATATATATAATAATAATATATATCTATATATACTATATAGATATATATAACAATTGCAGTAAAAATGGGTCTCAATTATTAATCATTATCGATCATAAATATATGAAATATATCTCAAGCTAGGGACACTAATTTAACAAGATGTAGACATGAACGAAGCACCAAATGCATTTCTTTTTTATTCGTAAGTTGAAGAATACATTCATATAACATACACACACTTCATACAACAACATATAATCTTGCACACATTAAGAAAATGTTAAAACAAAGGTTGCTTAAATGTTGTCACTAAAGGCTAAGCTTGTTAGGCCAACCATGATTTAACAGAGCTGGGCTATCTATGATAACTCTACTTTCATATGTAGAATAACCGAAGTAGAATAGTGTATATCTACTTCATCACATCTAATTTTGAAGCATGAAGTTATTGCATATTTATTTTTAAACGTAGGTGTATAGCTCAAGTGTCTAACAAGTAACTCTTAAATATTTGAAGGTAGGCAATTACTGCACCATTAGCATTATTGGATTTGATGTACTCAGTCAAATCTGGAGGCCTCTAAAACTAACGGATATATTGCTTCCCAGATTGACTTTTCCCCACCTGATAATTCGTCGTATACTTGCATGAAAATATATACGTTATATTTGAAGTGAGCTCTAGCATCAATTATCATTTATAATTATCGAAAATAATAGAAGTACTAATTGATTTGATGAAACTAAGACAGAGAAGAACTCTATTACTCCATCATCAACTTCTAAAAAAATGGAAATAATTTTGGAATAAAGAACAATCCCCCTTCTTCCACTTTAGTAACCAACACATCCTTACGTAAAGGTCCAAAAATTTGAACACGTCCACTTTCTTTCGTAACATAACTCAATTTATTGGATAAATCCGCTGTTTAAATCGGACCAAATAAAGAACCACTTTCTGAAACTACGCGATTCACACTTAATCCATTGTCTCCAAGCAACGATAAATTCCTACAAGTTACGGGATATAAACTCCACCACTTTTTACATCAACACAAGGTTTAGCACTATCCAAGTTAAAAACAAACTTGTGTTTCACTTTCGTGCATGAGTGTGGCATTTTTGTGCCTTCATTGATTTTAATTAAAATAGTAGTTCTATTTTTGTCTTTTATAAGTTCTTGAGATTCATTATTGGTCATGTGAAAAGATTTAGTTATGGATTCATTTGAAAATCCATTTAGAATGCCGATGAATCCATCTAAACAGAAACCACAGTATTTTCCAGGTGTGTATTCGTCATCATATTCTCCTAAGAAAATTATTTTGAATTTAGAGTCGCCATTGTTGTATCACCGTGACACTATTTTCAATGTATGTGGTAGGGCATTCCTTTTTGTAATTTTAGAACCTTTTTCTTTTGAATGTTCTGTTGATATCAATCCAACAATGCATTCACCAGTGAAAATTATAATTAATAAGAAAGGACTGTCCATGCACACCACAAGGCATCCACACCATAGACCAACGTGCATACCCAACAACGAGTATATCTTCGGCTAGTCAATCAACTATAAAACATACCTTGACAAACATAAACCAATTTTTGAGCAAACAAAATAGCAAGGTTGAGAAAAACTATAAGGTGTAGAAGTAATAATCCAGCAGCAATTTTTTTTACTAAGACGAGGAAGTTCTCTATCTGACCAAACGTCATATTCGATGACAATATTAAATCTATTATATTCATCGCAAATTATAGAAACTCAAACTATATTTTAACAATAAAACTTTTTCAAGGTGAATCTATGTTGTTCAATGCTCACGTATTCTTCACAGGTTGACTCGTTCTATTTATAGAGACTACAGACCACAACTTTTAATCATAAAAATTACTATTAGTCTGTTAAAACATATGTAGTGTTATAAAACTTTAGGAAAAAGAACAATATAAAGATGAAGATAAGAAGAATATAAGAGAAGATAAATAATATAAGATAACTTTATTTCTTTCAAAGTGATCACCAAATCTTCAAGTGTATACAATATGAACCCTTATGCCTCTATTTATAGTGTTTCATAGAGGCCTAGAAAAGGTTATTCATAAACATGACATTAATATGAATATACTAGGTGTATGGGGGGGGGCATATGGAAATGAAAGGTTAAAATAATAATGATTATAAAGGTGGAGGTTATGGAGGTAATGGTTATCTTCATAATACACAAAAATGATGGAGTAACTTCTTGATATAGTGGACATCCACAATACATTATTTTATGACATGTAGAATGTTAAAAATTCTTTGAAATTCTTCGGTTTTTAAAGGTGAAAAGTTAGAATTAAAACCTATCAAATAAAAAAAATAACGACATAATACATAAACATGTCATTTAATTTTGGCTTCAAGTGACATCTATGCAATTCAATTTCGGAATATATAAAGTCTAATAAATAGATACACATTCTACATGGTAAATTAAAGAGAAAATGCAGTAAAAAAACTCCTTAAGTTGACACCATAACTTACTTTTACGCTCAAACTACAGAGACGTTTATTTACCCTAATTTCATTTCGTGTGAATTTAATACAACCTTGACAAATGACATGGCAAAAAAAAGAAAATAAAAGAAAAATAAATATTTATATATAATGAAAAAAAATCCACCTACCCCATTGTCCTTCTTCGTCAAACCCCACCTGCCCCTACTTGTCTCTTCATCCTCAAACTCCCCACTACAGCCTCCCCCCCCCCCAACCCATCATCTTTCTTCATCAAAATCTATATCCAAGTACATTTTTTCGTTGAAACAAAAATTTAAAATCACATTCAAGAAGTTGACTGAGCTACTGAATTCAATGCAGAAGCAATATAAACCTCACATTTGGCTATTATTGAAGAGAACTGAGCCGACCTTAATAATTCTTTAAAATAGGAATTCGGTGAACCCCCTAACTTCCTCTAGGTCCGCCCCTGTTTGCCCACCCAAATAAGATTTTAAATACTTTTGTTTTTAATTAATTTAATAAGAATGTCTTTTTTGAAACAATTAAATTTCTAACATGTTTGACATCTTAGAAAATATTTTGATACGTTTTGTGTATCTGCCGGTAATAAACGCACCATCAAATTATAACGGTGAATATATTATAAGTCAAATATGTGCATTACAGAGTGGAATTCAAGATTTCAGAAAAAAGGTGCACCATTGTAAATGGTGGATCTACCCCTTTAAGAAAAAGGCAATCACTTTAGGGTCCCAAATTTGAAACTCTTATTCTAGTTATATAATTGTTTATAGTTTGTTCATAAGAAAAATATGAATACAATTTGTAGAGGAAAAGAATATAAAGGAAAAAATCTAGATTGTTTGATCTATATATATCTATATATATATATATATTATATATATATATATATATTAGATTAGATACTTATATATATACAGTGTTGGATATATATATTATATATATATATATATATATTATATATATATTCCTATGTCAAGAAGAATTTAAATGCATTGGTTATAGTATGCCCAGAGCCAAATCATGGGCGGGATTTACTATCGAAGACTAGTATGGTTCAAAACCCGCGTCAATTGGCGACTAGTATCAATGGAAGACTATATGCATATTTATAATGATAAATAGCAGTATAGTCACTTGAATAATAAAAAATTAAATATGTTTAAAAGTCAAACATTGAACTTGGCAATAATGGCAAACCAAGTCTTAACATAAAAAATAATAATGAAAAGACTAATGAACTAACATCTAACTTTCTATCTATGAGCCTCTAACACAACTGCAGAGGACTGTCTGGTGATATACCATGGTGTTTCACGGTATTATTAAACTTTTTCCTTAAGTTTAGTGAGTCAAAACCTTTTTGTGCGATTATATAAGTTTTCTTTGTATTGCAGGAAATCTGTCCAAAGCCAAATGCGGAGATCTTGAGAGAAGACATGCGAAAAAAGACACCTCGGAGCTGAGACGGTCCGTCGACCCAGCCGCGTTTTGGCAGTTCCAGCAATTAGATTCTTGTGTAATAGGTTTTTATTTTATATAAAGAGTTCGAAAAACCCTCGTTTTTGAGGTGTAGGACACCACATAGTTAGACATCATAGTATTAGACTCTTGTATTAGTGTGAGATTTTTGGATTATCTTGATTGCAGTGCTTTTGGTGATTAATCAAGCAACCTTTTGGTTTTATTCTTTCTCAGTGATAGTAAGTACATGATTCTTATTTGACTTATTATTTGACTATGGTTTAGGCTATGAGTAACTAAATTTCCTAACTAGGGTTGTGGGAACCATAGGCAAATAATGAGACTAAACCCTAGTAAATATAACATTCTAGAATAGTTAGTGTCTTGCATTGTATTAATAATTCTTTTTTTCTTTAGAAGTCTTTTTAACGGATGATCAACGTTAGAACTACGCCTTAATGTTTACTTGCCGGACCAGGGGAAGGTTGGGTAGATTAGATAATAGGAAAAGAATGATTAGAGAGATTTAGTGTATTATCTATAGGCTAGTATTGATTGCGTACGAAGGTATAACTTATAAAAATCGAATTACGATGCTTAAGATGACCCGGGGTAACGATAAGGGTTTTAGGAAAGAACCACACGTAAGCCGGACCAAGGTCGGAGTGAGAGTGAGATTTTAGAGCCGGACCAGGATTTAGAATACATAACTTATCACTTGCATGCAAGATAAAGGAAAGAATTGTTATTCGTCTAGAAGTTATAAAGTTACTAACCTGTGGGGACACGTAACCCTAGTACTTTGATGTAATTGATGTACAACCAACTTCTAAAAATGTTAAGTTGTTCTCTCTTCAATGTCATTTAGTTATTTTTACTAATTAGGAAATACAAACCCCAATTTTTTATGTTTTTACTTTCTAAGGAAGTCATCAACCGAACATAAGTAATAACAAGTTTGAAGTAAGTCTAGATATTTTCTCGTGGGAACGATCCCACAACCTCACTAGTGGGTTCTTTACGGGCGCGACGCTTTACTTTTTTTGAGAAAGTAAGTTTGAAGCACTGCTAGGATCAAATTGGCGCCGATGCCGGGACTTAGCTTTTAGATTAACTTGAACTTATTACTATAGTTTAGTTAATATTTTTTAATCTGTTTCGTATGTATTACTTTGTTTTATTGTTTGTATATTTTTCAGAAATATCCTCCTTGTTATGCCAAATACACGGAGAGGAAGAGGAACGTGGTTTCCAGACGATCACGAGGTTGTTAGAGCGTACACTGCGAAACATGAATCGTAATTTGGGAATCAATAGAGAGCCAAACCAGAACTCCAAGCTCCGGTTTGGATGTTCATGGTCAGGATGTACCAGATGCTTTCGGGTGAACATCACAGAGGGGAAAAATCTCAAGAGGGCCTTACGCGCCCCAAGCATACTACAGCAGGGACTATGATTAAAATAGAAGATTCGGATGGCCAATGGTTTTGCCTCTCTCCCAAAGGCCCACTTTGGTGGTGAACTAGTCGTATGATGCAAATGCTCACTGCTAGAGGTTACGTTTTCAGGGCTACCTTTTGAACGATCCAAATGCCCATATAGCTAGGTAAGGGCAAGTTGTTGTAAAAGTTGTGTGGGGTAGGCCCCTGGTTGGATCTAGATTTAATGGCTCAGAGTGTTCCTTCTCACTGACTGGTGAAAAAGAGGCTGCTATTTAGTGCAATGGAGCTTCCACATAAACAACTCTATCTGTCTTGGAAGTCAATGAGGGATGTCTTAGTTAGCACCGCTACGATCAGGGTCTCCAAGAAACTAAACACAAAGACAGAGTGTGTGGTGAACTAAACTTTGTGGGACCACTACCAGGAGCGTCAGTTAGTATGTATTGGGATAGATTCCACCCCTCATTATTGAGGAAGGTTTCCAAATCACCGATATAGATGAGAGTCACTGAAAAGAATCCTTATATAGGGGACAAGATGATAACAACAAAGCGGTATTGGACACTATACAGGTGATATTATGGCGATTCCTTATGTGAGATCGCTGAAAGTTAGAAAAAATCGCCGGGGCATAAACCCAAGCTTGGAGTAGGAGTAGTAAGATTACTAGGAAATATAATACAGGGAGAAACAACCGTTTGCAGTGAAGTCCACTCACAACCAAGCCATAGATGAGAGTTCGTGAAGAAATTCTCAAAAGAGAACTGAGCTTGGGTTGGTACTTAAAACATGTTATTGGGGGTTGCAGAAAGATAATGCAGTCAACTACTAGTAAACCACAACCTCCAACGATGAGTGTTATTCTGAGAGGCTTCGTATGCGTAAATGAACAGATGGGGGGTTTCCGACCAAGCGCCCAAGGCTCAAATCGGATAACTTGGCGCCAAGTCGGAAAACTATGGTAACTACAATCGTGAGGGTCATTAGGTCCGAGATGGAAACTACAATCGCGACAACACTTCACCAGGGGGTAACTAGGGTAAGAAAACGACAGGAATGGCACCTATGTTCCTCCTCAAATGTGAAGGTTCACTCCTAGGAGGGTGGAGAGGTAGTATGTCGCGAGTTAGGATAGGTTGCATAAAATTATAGGAGGAGTCGATGCTAGTGATTGGCAAATAAAAGAGTTGAAAAGGATTTTAGCGGGGGTATTGGGCAAAAGTTGATACCCTGCAATATCAATATAGCAACGCGAGATACAATTGGCCCAATTATCGGAAACGGTGTGTGAACACACGGCAGCCGGGAACTCTCCTAGCAACAATGTCCAAAATCCGAAAAATGATGGACATTGATAGACATAACTACTCGCGGTGTGGTAAGCAAACCATGCACCACCTATGCCATCTGATGAGAAATAAGGTGACAACAGAATTAATAAAGTGGTAGAAGTGATGCGGTGAATTATAGGATAACACTGCAAAAGATATGAAGTGGCCTAAGAAGTAACTCCTATGCCTAGGCCACCACCCACCCATTTCCTCAAAACTATTGAATAATAGACCGGAGGATGGCAAATATCGGCATTGTTAAACCAATGTTTTGAAGCACTTTTCTATCAATGGTCCTTTGGTAGAAGATTTACGAAAAAATTGCTCCGTTACGCCATAATTTAGAAAGATCTGGTCACAAGAAAAGATTAGCGTCAATTTTGAGGATGATTGATAGAAGCAGCATTTGATAGTGTGCTATTGCAAAGACTATGGTCCAAAAGACGAAAGATCAAGGTGTGTTCAATATGCCTTGTACAATCATGGCTATTACCATTTTGCGAAAGCATGATGTGATCTGGGGGTCAAGCATAAATATCAAGCACCTAGGCGATTTAAAGAAGTTTGGTTGGGGGACCAAAGCCCACTGCGCTGCGGCTACTGATGGCTGATTAGAACAGTAAATAAAAACGACCTATAGGGATACTCCACGATGTTCAGTAAAGTGGTCATTCATATTCAGCAGCTTTTGTTATTCTCTGTATGCGAGGTGATTTTGAAGTAGCCAATTATTATTGGGAGCCATTCCTTGCTCGGGAAAGAGCCTTAGTAGACATGAAAAGGGGCATATGAAATTTTGGCTTGACAATGAGGTAGTGATTCCTTTAATTGTTTGTGGTCCATGAGGCAGTGTGGTGCGCTCCAATCGGATCATGTTATATTCTAAAACATGGGTGCGACATCTGAGACACAAATAGAAGAAACGTTATAGGTGTAGAGCAAGCGCCCGGAGTAATAATGAACTTGTAGTGATTGCAAAAATTGAAGAGTATGAGCAGTAGTCGAGGCTCCTGACCGATGTGATGGTCGGTTTGTAAAACGAAGAAATTTGAGCTTGATATCTGAAAAAATCGCGAGTACACACCGCGAAACAAACGATTAGAGGAGGCTCAAAAAGGTGTGAATTAAAATCTCTCCAACCTCATTCTGAGGTATTGAAGTCTCTAGGAAGATGGTGACACTTGCCGGTAATCATGGATCAGACAGGGACTGAAAAAATCTCTTTCGTTTTGGGTTCAGAGTTTGGTGAAGTGTACTAAAAAGGTTTTCAAAAAGTGCATTTGGGTGGGAAATTGCGGAGATATGCGGATCCCTCTGGTAAGCTGCTTCATATAAATCAATCATGCGCTGTCACAATAGAGTAGAGTATTGAAGCACAGAGATGGCTTGCATCCTCATTTTTATGCACGAGGTTGTGAGAAAGCGAACTCATCAAGTGGTGGATGCCGGGGAATCTTCAATCGCGAGCAGTTGGGTATATGCTCCCGGTTGTGGCAGGGTGACCTAAGAAGGGAGGAATGACTGTGGTCCCAACCAAAAAGATATGAACTGTTCCATGAGACAGTACTGGATGGCGGGGTGTGGCAGCCCGTAACGGAACTCATGGACGAGAAAAGATCATTTTCCTATGCCCTTCATGGAGCAGATGTTGGATAGACTTGCTGAAAACGGGTGTGATAGGGTTTTCTGATGGGTCGCGGTGGTAGAATCAGATCGTTCTATTGCATCGAAGCTCAAGGAACACCACCTTCCTTGTCATGGGAACCCTTTGCGTTCGAGTAATGCCGTTGGGTGTGCAATGCACCTCGAAACCTCTTCAGGCTGTATGATGTCATATTTTGTGACACGGTGGAGGATACTATCGAAGTTTTATGGATGCTTTTTTGTCGGTTCTTCTCGAGGGGGTTTGACCCAATTTATCTGAGGGTCTTAAGAGTGGTGGCATAGACGGCAGAGTTACGAAACTGGGGAAAAGGGGCCTATCAGGTCACCCGAGGGTATGGTGCGTACGATTTAGAAACTGGCCTCGGGTTGATCGAAGTAAGTCGACGATATTAGAGAGCTGCCCCACCAATTATCTGTGGAAAGGGTGTTGTGAGAAGTTCTTGAGAAGGAAGGTTGTTTTACCAGAGATAATCAAAGACTTTCAA